>ML790776.1:507096-537550 GCA_009831015.1 Picea engelmannii | reverse complement strand
CTGGAAAAGATACACACTAGCCAGAATCCTGCAGACATGTTAACAAAGGGAGTAACTAGGGAGAAACTGAGTTCCTGCTCAGTTTCAGTTGGTCTTCAAGAATGAAGATGAAAATGAGAAATTTTCCAGGTCCAAGAAGGTTCCGAGTCCAGCATATACAGCAGCGGTGGAGTTGTTGAGATCAGTATCCAAGTGGGAGATTGTTGGTTGTGGAGCCTGATTATCTTTCTGATTCAAAGGTCCTTGTTTTCAGCCGTGTTTATACCCCATGAAGTATTTACACCCCATAAGTATGTACACTCTTCCATGCGGGGGAGTGCAGAGGGGGGGTACCCCCTCTACGGGGTCCGGGGGGGCTATCCCCCCGGATGGGGGGTCGGGGGGCAAGAGGGCCCCCAGTGGGGGTTCGGGGGTGAATCCCTCGAAGCAAAAATTTCCTTGTAAAATTATATTGTAATTTCATTGTAAATCTGGACCGTTCATTATAAGGTCACAGATCTAACAGTAGAGATTATGTTAGGGTTTTTTTCCCTAGAAGGCAACCCTCTTTTATGAGGAAAATGTATCATGGTTATGATTGATGGTGAATATTGTATTCTGAGAGAGGAGACTGTGAGAGAAAGAAGAGGAAGTTACAACGGTTTTTGTTGTAGGTTGTATCCCTTCATTTGCTGGATAATAATAAAGGAAGGACCTGACAATTTATCTGGTGGATGTAGCCCACACTGGGTGAACCACGTAAATCTGTGTCTCTCTTGTATTGTGTATCTTCTGTGTTTTATTTCCACATTTGTTTTATTTTATTGCTCCACAGTCCTGTTTTTCTAACAGTTCTTAGGAAACTCATGGCCAACAGACTTGTATCCGAAGGTATTTAGGAGTCGTCGACTAGGGACTGCAGGCTTCCCCTTCGACTAGATGTCGTTCCGCATCAACCCCGTGACTAAACAGAGAAGTAAGAACCACGGTGATCTGGCTAATGCGAAGCAGAGCCCGTCGATCCTGCATGAGTATGTTCTGCCTCTAGTCGACGCGGTTAACCATGACAATATCCCCCGTAATTTTGAGTACTTCGTGTTCACTACGTACATTCTGAAAGCAATTCGCATAGCCGTGAGTCAGTTAGGATAGATCTTGTTGTTGAAGAACAATGACTTCAAATTAGGAGACCGGAATAACTATTCCATGTTATCTCCTCACCACTATTTAACGAAGTCAACCGGAAAGAAACCTCACCTCGTATCGCAACCATGGATTAAAGGGTTGGTGCAGTCAAACGTGTTTAATGTGATGAATATTCCTCATTTTGGCCGCGACCAGGAGGTTAACGCTTGCATTAAACTCCTTCTATCATGATATCATGATGGATATACGTGGCTTGACAGAAGAATTATTGTGGATCCGACGTTGATCCACCGGATTACAAGTTTGATTTTCAAGGGTCCTGATCCACATCAATTATATCTAGGAAAGACCTCAAACTACTCTTTAGCACAGCGCATCAAAGAATCCTATGGAGAGGTAGAAAAGGGGAAGCGAGGTTACAAGGTAGCCTCCATACAGGATGGCGCAGTGCACCTTTCTTTTCAACTATTAGCTGGAAAGCTAGTAAGGAAGAACCACCCCACACAGGTCACCAGGTTCGTGGTTGACCTCGCAGGAAAGTGTGTGGAGGGAATGCAGATGAACTAGAAGAACTACCTCGTCAATGAGCTAGAAAAGGACTATTTTGAAGCCCATGACTTAGGGTATGAGTTCCACTACAACTGGTTGATCATCATGTTCGCATTTGTGGCTTGGAAGATGCCTGAAGGAGCTAATTTTCCAGAGATTGAACCTACGAAGCCCCTGACCACTCAGTTTTCCACCCTGTGGTATACCAATGATATGACAAAGCAGTGGCAGTCTAATGTCGTGTTTCACAGATACTATCAGCAATTAAAGGTCGCCATTGAATCATTCTCGCATATGACACCACGTACCCTGCATCAATACCAGCCCATAGCGAAGTTCTGCGTTGATCCCCACTTCATTTATATTACCACATGAAGAGATGAGCACCAGGAAGAATTGTAGTCATACTACAAGCTGACGGATGAAGATATGGAACAAATTACAAAGGAATGGCCACAAGAATTTCTTGTACCTGTCGTCGATGTAGAGTTATCTGACACTGACACTATAGGAATCTCGATAGTTACACGAGTTGAACATGTCAGATAGTCTAGTGGGACAAAGAAACAGAAAAAATAGGTTGAAGTCCAGGACATAGAGAGTGATGAAGAGGATAAAACTTCTAGAGATAACGGGTCTGGATGAGGAGAAGACGAAGCAGAAGGACATGGAGGAGGAGATGAAGGAGAAGAAGAGAAAGGAAGAGGAGAAGCTACCCCACCTGAAAATCCCCCTATTGGGACAGTGACACCACAGAAGAGGAAAATGTCTCCAAAGAAACCTTCAACAAGGAAGAAAACGTGCACCAATAAGCCATAACTAGAAGCTATTCTCACTGACGATGACATCAGTATGGTATAAAGAGCTATGGAGGATGCATCTTAAGACATGTTGCAGAGATACGTAGAGAAATAGGAGGAGTTATATGGAAGGATTGAGAGAGAATCGAAGGAAGTGCAACAGGTTGTTTGCTTGGTCCGCCCAGTGCCCACAGTGTCGATTGCGCCTTCCTCATCAAAAACTACAGAATTGGGGGAAGAACTAGCCTAGTTAAGAAGGCTTGTTGATGCAATAGAATCTTGGTTCCAGAGAGCTCAGGAAGAGAAGGAGAAGGCTACAGAAGCCTTGAAAAGGGATAAAGACGAAGTCCTAGTACAACTACGAGTAGCGCAGGATAGTATAGCTACCTATGAAAGTGAGAAAGTGAAGTTTCAGGCGAAGCTTCAGGAAGAAAAGAGAGTTGGTGAAGCCCAGCTACAGAAGGAAAAAGAGAATTTTCTCGTAGAGTAGGCCATGGTCAAATAAACGGTAATAAAATCATGTTTCTTTGTGCCAATCTTGTTACAGGAGGAGCAGGAGCCTATTGAAACTCAAGTAGTGAATCTCACATAGACCCTCCAACAGTTTTAGGCTAGGATAGTTGAACTAGAGGCCCAAACAGTGTCGAGAACCCCACAAGAGGTGTGTGACCAGAGGGAGGAGTCTGCCAAGAACGTAGTAGCAAGTATAAAATACCTCACCTCGGCATGTAAAAAGATGAGTGACAAAAGCAACCAGACATATGAACAACTCACCAAGGATCCAGAGTTAAAGAAACTAGAGGCTCAATTATAGGAGGTGCAGCAGCAGGCATTTTCATTGCAGGCGCAGATGAAGTAGCTCAATGCAGTAGAATGGATGAAGAGATCCCAAGAGCAGTGCACAATACAACAATAGATCACTGCCCTCCAGGGTAAGGTGATGGAAGTAACATAGAAATTACAACCTGTGCAGGACAAATCTTGCAAGTTGTTTGAGGATATTGATAGCCAGGGCTCACAGCTAGATCAAATAGTTGCAACAGTAGAAAACTACTTGGAAGGCCCTGTTACAGAGAAGACAGTCTAGGAGCTCATTGAGCAGGAGGCTTAGGCGAGGTAGCAAGTTGAGGCAGATCAAGTTAATCTCGAGGCATTTGAAGCAGCATTGTATGGACCTGAATGACTCGAGACAAGTCACGGGTGAGTTTTGGGGGCCTGTTGGCCCTTGATCAAGTTTTTGGGAAACTTTGGTCAGTTTTGGCCCACTTTTAGACTTCGACATGTTGGTCGAAGAAGGAGCGCCCAAGCGGAGCTGAGATCACAGATCTCACCTATTTTTTGTTAGAAAAACAGGACCGCGGAGCAATAAAATAAAACAAATGCATAAACAAAACATAGAAGACACACAATACAAGAGAGACACAGATTTACGTGGTTCACCCAGTGTGGGCTACGTCCACCAGAGAAATTGCCAGGTCCTTCCTTTATTATTATCTAGCAAATGAAGGGATAAAACCTACAACAAAACCCGTTGTAACTTCCTCTTCTTTCTCTCACAGTCTCCTCTCTCAGAATACAATATTCACCATTGACCATAGCCGCAATACATTTCCCTCATAAAAGAGGGTTGCCTTCTAGGGCAAAAAAAACCCTAACACAATCTCTACCGTTAGATCTGCGACCTTATAATGAACGGTCCATATTTACAATGAAATTACAATATACTTTTATAAGGCAATTTTTTGCTTTGGGGGCTTCACCCCCAAACCCTTGCTGGGGGCCCTCTTGCCCCTAGACCCCCCAGCCAGGGGGATAGCTCTCCCATACCCCGCAGAGGGGGTACCCCCCCTCTGCACTCCCCCACATGGAAGAGTGTACATACTTCTGGGGTGTAAATACTTCATGGGGTATAAACACGGTTGAAAGAAAGGACCTCTGAATCAGGAAGATAATCAAGCTCCACAACCAACATTTTGCAGGCTATGTGGACCCAGTAAGGGGTCCTCTATGGTTTTGTAATAGGTTTATGGGTTGTCAGCCCATGGGTTTTCCCCATGTTTAGGCCTTATTGTAAGGGTTTGTAAAGTATAAATAAAGGGTAATGTATTGTATAAGTAGTGAAGTTCATGTAGTTCTATGTGAAATAGAAGTGCTTAGTGCGAAGGAATGTATGTGGTCGAGGCTTTGTGCTCGACTTTGATTTTGTATTAGGTGCTAAGTGTTGTGATAGATATTGTGGCTCTGTGCATTTGACATATTTTTGGAAGGCAAAGAAGGAGGATCTAGTGCTTAGTGCGCAGATCTCCTTTCTTGTGCAAAATAATAAATAGGCGAAGCGGTTTGTGGATGTAGCCCCACCTTGGGGTGAACCATGTATATCTGGTGTCTCATGGTTTTCTTTGTGTTGTGTTACTCTTGTTATGAATTTTCTTAGTTCTTCGATTATGATAGATCTTGTGTTTCTTAAGAACTTTACTTATGTTAAGGGTAAATGAATGCTAGATTTAACTTATAGTGCTAAGTGCTAAGTGCTAAGGGTATATAATCACTTGTTCTTACTACGCTAAATCTGTCTTTGTTTATGCTCTGTGGTGTTAATAGGTTCAATAAATTGATGAATGTCCACTTCCTAAGTGTTAACAGAATATTCTGTGAAGTGCTATTATCATAGATCGGTATCCCAACCTGGTTACAGACACCTGTGTCCTGTAACCCCCCTTGCTTCTACCTTGGGTGATACTTCACCTGCTTCATCGGTATTTCCGAAAGGGCTGGTAATCGGGGTTTTGTTGGTGCATTGTTAAGCGTTGAACCCTGGGTCTACCCCTGTTCCAACAATGATCTAGATAGATAGGGTCAAGGTTATAGGAAAAAGAATTCTAGAAGACTATAACAAGGATTAGGACCCATTATATCTTTGAAAAGGAACCAAATGACTTAAGACCTATTAGCACATTTTGTAAATGAGTGGTATCATGGGAATATTAGTTTGAAAAATATAGGTTTGTTGAACTAGATGTTTCCTTGAATCCTAATCCATTATTCACACAACCTCTTGCCATTAGAGAACCTAGTGATGATTTTGAAGAGACACTTGAGAAATCATCAAAGGCTAAAAGGGCTCAAGAAATATTGTTTGGAGTTTGAAAGATTGTTTTTTCCCAATACTAAATAAATAATCATTTTATTATTTGATTTGTGGGAGATAATAGATAGAGCCTCTTTGCTTGCTAGAAGGATTTTTTCTCTGAGGTAAGTCTTCAACACATAGCTGCAAAAAGATATCTCTTTTAACAAAAGTTTTATCTTTACATTTATTATAAATCTCATTGATATGAGTGAACATAAAATGAAAAAGGATAACCTACCATCCAATAATATATTGAAAAAAATTTAACATCGGTAAGATAATAGAATTGACATATCGCAACAATTAATTAGTATTTGTGAAATATTGGAACAAAGAATTTTGCTATTATTAAAAACTATTAATGTTGTGAAAGAACTAGAGGGCCTTGCCTTCATGAGAAATGATAAATTGGCTACAAAGGAGGAAGTGGATGTAGAAATGAAGATGGAAAAATAAACCTTGTGTTCATAATTTAATTGTCTTATGAGTTTTCTAGAGATTTTAATAAGAAAATAGTGGATAGAATTTGTTATTGATAACATGGCACATTGTTCCATTGCTCATGAGCAACGTTCCTATTTAAATTCCATTGAGAGTGAAAGAATAAATTAGTGTAGGCTCCTTGTGTCAGTATACTAAGGTGTGGGTGAATAAAGCAATGGAAGCAATGTGAGTACATGAAGAAAGATGTGAAATTTCTTGAATCCGTGAAGTATTTATGGTAGTTAGGGCTCATGTAGCACTGACATTCTATTTAAATGAAGTCATTTGAAGAAGGAAGGGTTTAAATTTTCAACATATTTCCTCTATATCTTGTCTTTTATATTTATGGTCGATGAGAGCCCCATCCCAACTTATGAAAGGTGAACACATTTATTTATGGTGTTTATCTAGATCGTGGGAATTATGTAATGCCTTTGGCAAACATTATTGTTGATTTTGAACCATTTTTACTTTGGAACTTAATTAATATTGTTTTAAGTAAGATCCAAAGAAATTTATCAAGGAGAACATTGATTTGTTGTTTCAGACTTTGTATTACAAAGAATAAATATTGAGCATGTATCCCTTTATATCGCTATGATACTGATGGCAAAAATCATTTAAAATTTTCTAAAAAGATCATTGTTATCTCTATGTTTTCCTCCTAAGTATTTCTTGGATGCATATTTTTCTTACTTACTTGTGTAGGCATAAAATGTTGAGATAAGAAAAAAAATGTCCTAGTTAAAAATATTTATTTTCCTTTTACTTTCTACTATTGAGTTGCCTAGTCGTTTCACATGTATTTATGATTCAAAAAATAAATATCTAGTTGTTTTAAAGAACCTTTATTGTTGAGTAAAAATCCAAATTTTGGCTATATAGCACTCTCCCATATCATTGTTAAAATAAATAAATAAATATCAATCATTCAATAGCAGAGTACCACCTCTATAAAATGAAAGGGGGTTCTCTTTGTTCCCCACAAAGACTACCCTCGCATTGATATTTTTTCCCTAGTAGGAAAAATTCATCAATAGAAGTCTATGTTCAAAAGTCAAGGGAAGGAATACAGTTAAATGATCTTTTGGGCTTGAGTGTTGTGTTTCTTGTTGGTTTAGGTATGATTATGTCTTTGAATAGGTATGGAGAAGCCTCTAAGATTGTAGGGGTGAGTCAAAGGTTATGGATGAGAGGACTATGGATGGTTATGGTCTCGACGAGGGAGAAAATTATAGAGGGTAATTCCATGCATGATGTTGAAGTGGTTCCTCCATTAGAATATTGTTTTTCATTGGTTGCTTTGAATCAAGTCTTTTTAGATATAGTGATAGAGGGGGGGGAATACTTTAAGTCTATTTCATTCCAACCAAGTGAAATATTTTCAATTCAACTATGGAGACAAGGGGAGGAAATTATATCAATAAGTTATGGGTTAGAACTTAGGGTTCTCTCAAGGATTGGGAAAGGATTAATTATTGGATGGATATGATGTTATCTAGAGGAGATGCGGGGTTGAACAATAGGTTTTGGTGGAGGATAAGTTCTTTGTATTGGTAGTTAATTGAGTGGAAATAGATAAAGGTTTGGTGGTAAAGAGTTTTGAAGGGGCCTTTATGAAGGAATATATCCCTCCACTGCTAGAAGAAAATAATGTTAACCTTTAAGAGGAGGCAAGGGAGTCACAAATCTTAGAGACAACTTTACTTTTTTCCTATGTACATACTAGTAAATTATTAGCTAAATTATCTCTAATAGTGCCTATTGAAACTCTTTTTGAATTTTTCTGTAGATGATTGGCCTTCTTTGGATATTTATGAAAGTAACTATCATGAAGCCTAGGGTTGGAAAAAATGGTAAGGAGGATTTAGGGCTGAACTTTTGTATTTTTATGGGAATTGGAATGGATATGCCTCTAGATTCATCCTTAGTAGAGGAAAAATATTCTTACTACTTACTAGGGAATGGTTTAAATGGGAATGTATGTTTTAGGCTTAGATTTGATAGGTCATTTGAGGGGTTTGTCAACTATGTGGAGAAATAAATCACTTAGATTGACACATTCTATGATTTTGAATTTAGGGATTCGAGTTGTTCTCTACTCTCTTGATCTCGAAAAATATTTCAACATTAAAAATGTATACAAACCTTATGAGTAGAAGATCCCTTTTTAGAAGGATCTGTTTGATAATAGTTGGTAAAAGTTAAAACGTTGATTATAGGTGGCAATTTAAATCTCGCAACTAAAATATCTTAAAAAATTAGGATAACTCAATATGGGAGGATCCCCTAGAAATATTTTTCCTTACAAATTTTGAAGACGCTGGGCTGGTGGATGTGGAGCCACTAAAGCTTCTCCAACCTAAAGGAATCTGAGGACTAGGGAGGAGAAAATTGCAAAAATATTTAAATATTTTTATTGTCTAAGTCAGTCATGAATGACCTAGAAAGGATTAGAACTTGGGTAGAGGTGGGTGGGGATTGTAATCACCTCCCAATCCTCCTTTAGATAGAGAAATAAGAAAAAATGTAATATCCCTAACTGACATCTGCTATGGAATTAATGTATGTTACTCTTTTATGTGTGGCTAGTTATACATTTAGTCCAACACATTTCATGAAAAATGTGGAATGTTGTAATTTAATTGAAAACTTTCTCTACCATATGGTTATTAATTCAAACATATCACAGTCATTCAAATGCTCAAAAATATGTAAAATACCTCATGGAATTATTATTATGGATGGAATTTGATACAAGCAATAACAAAGTTCTAGTGGTTTCTATAGCAGTTAGAAACAATAACCAACACTATAGAATACAAGCAAAACCTGATGTAGATTCCAAAGTCTTATCCAAGAGATGTTACCCAACTAAAACAATGCCTCCCTAACCTCACATGATCTTCTCTTGCACGGTATGTTCTTCAAATGTCCTTCCAATCCCCCTATAATCTCAAGGGCCTGTTGCAACCACCAAAACCCTTATAGAGGTCCTCGCAGGACAAGGTTGGACGACAAGCAGGGCCTTGTGGGACCCTCATGTTAAACCAATGAGGACGTCTCCTATAAAACTTTCCAAAAACACTCCTAGTACCTACAAAATATGAGATCGGACTCCTATGAAAATCCTCACAAACTTCCTGCACAGTGATATACCTCCAACTGAAAACAAACCCTGAATAGAAGCTTCGATGGAAATTTTGGATGGATCCGCCTTCTTGTCTAGCTAGGGTGCATATTGCATCACTGAAACTAAACTGCAATGGTGGAAGAATTTTTCTAAACCATAACGAAACAATGGCTCCAAGAGAAATCCAAAATGAGAGATCAAATCATAATGCCAAAGTGAAGGGTTACCCCTCTATTTATTCTTCCTCTGAGCCTTCTAGATATTTCTCTTTTGACCAAATCAAACCCTTACCTTATTTTCCCTCCAATTTTCACTTAAACATTAAAAATCATTGTTTAATGTTTAAGTAATTAATTATTTTATTTGTATTTAATGTTACTTTATCATTTGTCATATTTTAACCCAAACACACTAAATAAATCCTAGTGACTCCCCTTTTCCTGTTGACTATATCCTACATGAGTCGTATAGGCTACTAAGTCATTCTCCATCATGATCAATTGGAAGGGAAAATTACAGTCCTCCCTTCCCTAGATTGGTTGTCCTCAAGCAACTTCAAATCATGGTGTTGTAAGATATTCTCTCCTTCCCAGGTAGCATCTTCTACGGTAAAAACTCTCCATACGACCAGGTACACTCGAATGAATCTTCTCCTTAGCCTCTGCTCTGTGACATCAATAATCCTCTTGGGAGTTAGAACCAACTTCCCTTTCTCATCCAGTGGAGGAAGATCTTCCAAAGTAGCGACATGTTTTCCCAATGCCTTCCTCAGGCAAGATACATGGAAGATATTGTGGATCCTTCTACCCTTTATTAGCTCCAACTTATATGCTACCTCCCCAAATATCTTGATCACTCTATAGGGTCCATAAAAGTGAGGCCTTAGTTTCTCTGCGCCACTCTCCTTAAACGACAAGTGTTTGTAAGGTTGCAACCTAAGAAAGACTAAGTCCCCAACCTCAAATTTGCACTCTAACATTTTCCTATCTGCATACATATTCTATTGATTCTGGGTGACCTGCGAATTCTCCTTTGGGACTCTCAAGATAGCCTAGTATTATGCAACTAATATTTGTCCTTGGGGTATCTGGTCTCCCCAAAATCCAAATCCACAAATGATGGGGTATCATATCCATACAATGCCTTAAATGGGCTCATCCCAATGGACATGTGATGAGTGGTATTGTAGAAATGCTCACCAAGATGTAACCACTTTATCCATGCCCTCTTCTTCCTTGAAACGTATTTCCTCAGGTACCCCTAAATCCACATTATTACTATCTTAGTCTTCCCGACTGTCTAGGGGTGATAGTTGGTACTAAGTTTCAAATTTGTCAAGGATAACCTGAACAAATCCTACCAAAATGTGTTGAGAAACCTGTTATCCTGGTCACTGACTATGTTCCTCGGAATACCATGTAGTCTGAACACATCCCTGAAGAATATGTCTGCTACCTGAGTTGCGTTGTACTCTAAAAGAATGGAAAAGAAGTGTATTCTTGGAGTATTCCACCAAGAGAATGGACTTTCAGTTTGTTAAGATGCATGTCATGGAGAAGGTTGTAGATCTCCTAGATAGGGCATCATAAATGATGTTCTTCTTCCCCTTTACATAATCAATGTCAAAATAATATGCTTTCACATTACTCACCCATTTATGTTACCTCTCATTCAGGTCTCGTTGCTCCAATAAATATCTCAAGCTAATGTAGTCAGTCCTAACCAAAAATCATCCTCCCACCAGGTATTGTATGAACTTGGATAGTACATGCACAATGGCCAACATCTCATTATCATAGATGTTATTGGGTGTCATTTCGGCATCAACACCGCTCTTATCCCCTCACTAGATGTGTCACACTCTAGGACAAACAGTTGTGTGAAATATGGGAATGCTAATATTGGGCAAGGGCCCATCACCCTCTTCATTTTTTCAAATGCAACCTATGCGTCTTCTAACCATCAAAATTCCCTGTTCTTGGTGAGGTTTTTCAATGGCGCGACCAATTGTGAAAATACTATCACAAAGCACGAGTGACCTAGGGGTGGTCCAATCTAAGATCATCTGGATATTGTCCTGATGCACCCTTAATCCCTCAAAACCAATCACATGCCCCTGATAGAGGATCTTAGTCAACCCAAACTCACAATTTTCCTCTTCGGAAAAAAGTGACTGCTCCTCCATAATGGTGAGAATATTGTCCACATGCTTCAGATGTTCCTCCCAAGTCCAATTGTAGATCAGAATATCATCAAAGAACACCAATAAGAACTTCCTCAATTTCTTTTTTAAGATATGGTTCATACATGACTGGAAGGTAGCGGGTGCGTTAGTCACCCAAAGGGAATGACTAGAAACTCGTAGTTCCCATAGTGGCATTGGAAGGTTTTCTTATGGATGTCCTCCTCTCTGACCCAAATATGATGGTACCCCAATCGAATATCAATATTTAAGAAATACACCATCCCATGCACTCATCTATAAACTCATCAATCTTGGTTATCGGGTATCGGTTCTTGATGGTATTCTTGTTCGACACCATGTAGTATATGCACATCCTCATTGCTTCATCCTTCTTCTTCACCAATACCATAGAAGAAGCGAAGGGAATAGAACTAGGCATGATGTGCCCCATATCCAACAACTCCTTTATGGCCTTCTCTATTTCATCCTTAAACTTCTTCGGATGCATGTATGTTGTGGTGATCACGGGATTCAACCCCTCTTCTAGCTCAATGACATGATGAAATCTCCTTCAAGGTAGTCTTCCTATTGGTAATGGTGAAAACACTCTGTCATTCTTTCCAACCAATTCCTGGATGTCCACATGGTAGTGATGGTGATCCTATGATGGCTTCTCCATGATGATCATGCACTTTTTTGCACAAGCTACATCGTTGTGTCTAAAAAGGGCCTCCATGCATTGGTTAGACATGATCCTAGGGGAACTTGTTGACATACCTCTTAGGATGACTCCCTATCCATTCGTGTCCCTAAAATCCATCCTCATGTCCTGATAGTTCATACGGATATCTCCCAACGAGTACAACCACTGAACTCCTAGCACCACATGAGTGTCTTCCAAATATACGACATAAAATTCATTGGTCAACGTATAGTTTCCTAATGATACTTCCAATCCCATGATCCTCTAAGTAAACTTCATTTTCTACCCATATTCTACTACCTCATTGAATCCCTCGAAGTCCTATGCAAAGATGTGTCTCGTAGTGATCAGTGTAGAATCAATGAAGTTGTGAGTGGCCCCACCATCAATTAGTTTTCTAACCCCCCTACAAAATGCCTCTGAACCTGCAAGTGTAATATTTGGGAACTACTGAAAGTGTAGCAATGGTCACTCCCTTTTTTCTCTCCTGCGATGTTGTCTTCTTTATAGCATCAAGGTGTGATGAATCACCATTGTTCTGTCCAATGCCCTCATCATCACCATCATCCTCCTCATCAGAAATCACCTCAATGTGATGGAATTTACCTTTACCCATACATTGATGACCTAGTTCCCATGACTCTTTGCAAATTTAGAAAATCTTCTTCATCCTCAGTTCTCTCTGAGTATCCTCATCTATCATGTCCTTCCATGTCCATGTCTTTTGGGGAGGCTTTGATCCAGATTATTTTCGACACGAAATGAGAGTGGAGATATAATAAAGAAATGTACATAGATATATGGGATATCCAATAATATAACAGAAATGTATCAGAGATGCAACCATAAACACAGAGATACATTAATACACAATTTTCTATTAATGAGCGAAAATGTACAAAGTCTGTAAAAATACAGAGTGAAAGACTCACTAGAATGGTGGCAACTTATCTCTGAGAAGAGATGTGTCCGCTACTCGCATTCACAAGAAGATGATCTTACAATGAGGCTCCAAAGGCCTTTTTATCATAAATAAAATCCAAAACCCTAACCCCAGAAGATGAAAATCCAACAGTTTTGTGGACCCCGTTTTGGGTAGTTTGGTGTATCAACTTCCTGAGGGCGTAACTTTGGCATATGATATCCGTTTGGGGTGCACGATGGCTCATTGGAAGATATCATCGAGGAGATTCAATTTGGGGGCTCAATTAGAGACTTTGGCTATCATTGAGAATATTTATCCCTAAAAACCTTCATTTAGGCCCTCAAAATGGCCCCGAAAGTTAAAAACTGCTAAAAACAGTAAATTGCCAAAATTGCCAAAAAATTGTTATTAGCCAGTTGGAAAAGATGGGTAGCCATCAATATCCACCTAGATCAATCCTCCCTCCTTAGGAAGAAATGATATCCATTTCATTCAGTTCCCGGGGGAGAGGGAAAATTGGTTGTTGAATCTACATCTTGATGAGTTGCTTGCCTTGTTGGAGAAGTTGTGTTGCTTAGCTTGTTGAACGTTGTCATGAACCTGTGGCAGGAAGGGTTGGACATTTTTAACTAGTCTGGCTACATGAGATGCATGTGTGCAGAATAATATTTACACTTTTTTACAATCTTTTCAACCTACTTATGTTGGATAGAAGGTGCTTTGACTGAGGCTGTAGTGGTGTTCTTCTGTTCACGCTTTGAACAGACTGTGAAGAAGCTAAATTTTGTAGTATGAGATACTACCTTGCGGCACTATTTAGGTGGGAAAATAGTCGGAATTACCTCTGGTGCCCTGTAGAGATGACCCACCAGAGTAAAAATGACACTACAGGGTCGAGACTATAAATATCATGGTGCTTCCACATATATGATTGGTCCAAGAGAACATCACAGACATGCAGGGGGAAAACATCACATAATACCTCATCCTTGGAGGGTTGGATGTCGTATGACAACAGACGATGCTAGATGACATGAAGATCTTGTCCCTGGTGAAGACACCCAATGTTGTATGGTTGCAAGTGTAGTGTTGTCGACAATCCCAATTGTTTGATGACCTCTGCTGAGATGAGGTTCTTTTGGCTTCCTCTATCAACAATAAAATGAAACGGGGTCCCCTTCACCCACATATTTGAATGAAAAGGGCACTCCCCCTCTTCAGAATCTGTTATTTCTTCTGGTTGAATTGTTGTAGTCACAAAAATAGCAGTGGGGTCTGCGTCGGTGATCTTTCTTCTATCAGTATTTTCATAATCAAATTCTGAATCAGGGTTCGGCTCCTTGTCTTTTATCTCGGCCACCAATGACTATTTTGAGAAACATTCATCGATGTTGTTCCAGGGGATTTTATGGAAATCACACCATTTTCTAGTGTCCTTCTTCATCTTTTCATGACCCTTCTTTTCCTATGGATTGGACTGGTTTTCGAGATTCTGTTTGTTAAGGTTGTCTTTATCATACTTTGGTTGTTGTGGATTTTCAAACCCGAACTCCCGTTTGTTCTTGTACTTAAATTTCTGCTCGATTTTAATAGCATATCTGTAAGCAGAACCGAGTGATGAGATGTACAGAAAATCCATTTCAGTTTGGATGTATCTGTGTAGAGCCCCATGGTATTTCATAACCAAATGTTGTTTGGAGTCTTTAAAACCCAGCTTGGTGCGCAAGGTATGGAAGGTATTGGTGAACTCATGAACTGTTTGGCCCCTTTCTTGTCGTAGTGTGGTCCATCTCATGTACTAGTCCTCATAGTTTCCAACACAGTAATACTATTCCTTTACCGCATCCACAAAAAAATCCCAAGTGGGATCGGCCCCATATATTCTAGACTCCTCTTTGGAACTTTTTTTCGAGTAAGTTTCCCACCAATTCTTGACATGGGGGAGAGACTTAAGGAGTGCGAAGGTGATATTTTCCCTCTCGGAGAAATTATCAACAGAGAAATAGCCTTCTAGCAGATTTAACCATTTTTCTATGGATATGCATCTATCTTTCCTTCAAATATGGGAATATAAAAATTAACTTGTACCTTGAAAGGAGAGGTGCCTCCAAAGTGGTCGCTTGATACGTGCCTGTTTTTATCGTCAGGTGTTGAAGGATGTGGGAAAAAATCTCCATCATTTCATCCCTCTGTCGCGTGAGAGCTTTCTTAAGAAATAGATTAATAGAATCATCTTCTCTGTCGTTTTTATTTTCTTCTGCCATGGAGCATTTCTTGGGCATGCGAGAGTGATTTTGCTCAAGATATACAATATCAAGACCCAACTTTCTATACTCGGACCTCATCGGGGACATGTACTAAAAAATGATCAAGAGCAGCCTTCTCTGATACCACTGATCCAGATTATTTTCGGCATGAAATGAGAGTGGAGATATAATAAATCAATGTACAGAGATATCTCGGATATCCAATAATATAACAGAAATGAATCAGAGATGAAACCATAAACAAAGAGATACAGTAATACACAATTTTCTATTAATGAGCGAAAATGTACAAAGAATGTAAAAATACAGAGTGAAAGACTCGCTAAAATGGTGGCAGCTTATCTATGAGAAGAGATGTATTTGCTACTCACATTCGCAAGAAGATGAACTTGCAATGAGGCTCCAAAGTCATTTTTATCATAAATAAAATCCAAAACCCTAACCCCAAAATATGAATCCAACAGTTTTGTGGACCCCGTTTTGGGTAGTTTGGTGTATCAACTTCCCAGGGGCGTAACTTTCTCATATGATCTTCGTTTGGGGCGCACGATATATTGTTGGAAAGGTATCGTCAAGGAGATTCATTTTGGGGGTTCAATTAGAGCCTTATGATATCATTGAGAATATATATCCCAAAAAACCTTCATTTAGGGCCTCACAATCGCCCCAAAAGTTAAAAACTGCTAAAAATAGTAAATTGCCAAAATTGCTAGAAAATTGTTTTGAGCCAGTTGGAAAAGGTGGGTGGCCACCGATATCCACTTGGATCAAGATTTTTCACCTCACTTTTTGTGGAATAAAGGCACTTTTTGATGTCTTCTTGGGGGTTGTGTCTGCTATATCCTAGGTCTTCATGATAGCTTCATGTAGTGTGTTTGACCTAAAATCCTTTACCCAGCCTCTTAAGGGCTCATCCAAGCCCTTTGTGAATAACATCAATAGTCTTTTCTCATAAATATCAGTCACCATGACTGCCATCCATTGGAACTATGTGACATAATCCTTTGGTGTATATGTTTTCCTCAGATGTGCCAACTCCTTGAAGTGGATCTTGGGATCATTCCTATCGAACCTATCCATCAACCTCTAGGTGAAATCGTCATATTATGTGATGTTGGAATGCCCCAATGTTAATAGCCCATGGCACCACCACTCATCAGCCTCTCCACCCAAGTGTAGGGTGCAAAACTTGATTACCCTCTATCATCGAGTTAAGATGGAAACAAGTGTCCAACTTATGCACCCATGATCATGTTGTGCACCTGTCAGACCCATCAAAAGATGATATAGTCATCTTCCCCAATTTGTGTAGAAGATTGAAATTATGTTGATTTTGTCTCCTCCTAGACTTGTTCCTCATCCTAAGGTTACAGTAGTCATCATAATAAATGGTTTCCTGGGATTCTTCTTCTAGCAACTGATACTCCCTAAAGTAGGTGTTGACCTCGTCAGCTAGGCCATGTTGTTCTTGTGCTCTTATAGGCTCTTCCTAAAGGAATGGTGGAAATAATGGTCTGGGTAACTTTCTGCTACCTTCATGGAAGACACTCTTTGTCAGAACATAGGTATTACTCCCTTTGGGATCCCTACCGCCTCTATGGCTGGCCTTTGCATGGTTCTCATTGACACCTCCATGGTTTTGATTTACTTGGTTTCTAGTAAAACATTGGGTCATGATTTGTGTTAATTGTTGCATCCCATTGGCTATATTTTCTAACAATTGTATGGTCGTATCTTCAGGATGATCCCCCATAACTCCTTCTACTTCTACCTCTTCTGGTGACTCTGATCCTAGGGTGGGTTGTTTCCCGTGTCCTCTAGTTTTCCTTGGCATCAATGCCTCAATAAATCACAAGGTCGAAAGATCACCAACTCTGATACCAGTGTAATATCCCTAACTGATATCTACTAGGGAATTAATGTATAGGTTGTCACGAACCTATGGCTGGAAGGGTTGGACATTTTTAACCAGCCTGGCTACATGAGATGCATGTGTGTGGAATAATATTTACACTTTGTTGCAATCTTTTCGACCTACTTATGTTGGATAGAAGGTGCTTTGACTGAGGCTGCAGTGGTATTCTTCTGTTCACGCTTTCAACAGATTGTGAAGAAGCTAAATTTTGTAGTATGAGATACTACCTTGCAGCACTATTTAGGTGGGACAATAGTCGGCATTACCTCAGGTATCCTGTAGAGATGACCCACCAGAGTAACAATGAAACTACAGGGTCGAGACTCATAAATAGCATGGCGCTTCCACATATATGGTTGGTCCAAGAGAATATCACATACATCTAGGGGGGAAACATCACATAATACCTCGTCCTTTAAGGGTTGGATGTCGTATGACAATCGACACTGCTATATGACATGAAGATCTCTTCCCTGGTGAAGCCACCCGATGTTGTATGGTTGTGGGTGTGGTGTTATTGACAATCCCAACTGTTTGATGACCTCTGCTAAGATGAGGTTCTTTTGGATTCCGTTATCAACAATAAAATGAAACAGGGTCCCCTTCACCCACATATGTGAATGAAAAGGGTGCTCCCCCTCTTCAGAATCTGTTGGTTCTTCTGGTTGAATTGTTGCAGTCACGACAATAACAGTGGGGTCTGTGTCGGTGATTTGTCTTCTATCAGTATTTTCATAATCAAATTCTAAATCAGGGTTCAGCTCCTTGTCTTTTATCTCGACCACCAATGACTATTTTGAGCAACATTTATCGGTGTTGTTCCAAGGGATTTTGTGGAAATCACACCATTTTCCAGTGTCCTTCTTCGTCTTTCCGTGACACTTATTTTCCTATGGATTGGACTGGTTTTCGGGATTCTATTTGTTAAGGTTGTCTTTATCATACTTTGATTGTTGTGGATTTTCAAAACCAAACTCTCATTTGTTCTAGTGCTTAAACTTCTTCTTGAATTTAATAGCATATCGATAAGCAGAACCGAGTGATGAGATGTACAGAAAATTCATTTCAATTTGGATGTATTTGTGTAGAGCCCCGTGGTATTTCAGAACCAAATGTCGTTTGGAGTCTTTAATACCCATCTTGGTGCACAAGGTATGGAAGTTATTGTTGAAATCCTGAACTATTTTTCTCCTTTATTGCTGCAGTGTGGTCCATCTCATGTATTGGTCCTCATAGTTGCCAACAGGGTAATATTGTTCCTTTATCGCATCCACACAAAAATCCCAAGTGGGATCGGCCCCATATATTCCAAACTCATCTCTGGAAATTTTTTCTGAGTAAGTTTCCCACCAATGTTTGACATGGGGGAGATCCTTAAGGAGTGCGAAGGTGATCTTTTCCCTATTGGGGAAATTATCAACAGAGAAGTAACCTTCTAGCAGATTTAACCATTTTTCTAGGGATTTGCATCTATTTGTCCTTCAAATATGGGAATATAAAAATTAACTTGTACCTTGAAAGGAGAGGTACCTCCAAAGTGGTCTCTTGATACACGCCTATTTTTATCAGTAGGCATTGAAGGATGTGGGAAAAATTCTCCATCATTGCGTCCATCTATCGCATGAGAGCTTGCTTAAGCAATAGATTAATAGAATCATATTCTCTGCCATTTTTATTTTCTTCCACCATGCAGGGTTTCTTGGGCGTGTGAGAGCGATTTTCCTCAAGATATACAAGATCGAGACCCAACTTTCTATACTCGGACCTCGTCGGGGACATGCACTGAAAAATGATCAAGAGCAGCCTTCTCTGATACCACTGATTCAGATTATTTTCAGCATAAAATGAGAGCGGAGATATAATAAAGAAATGTACATAGATATCTTGAATATCCAACAATATAACAGAAATGAATCAGAGATGAAACCATAAACACAAAGATACAGTAATACACAATTTTCTATTAATGAGCGAAAATGTACAAAGTCTGTAAAAATACAGAGTGAAAGACTTGCTAGAATGGTGGCAGCTTATCTCTGAGAAGAGATGTATCTGCTACTCACATTCGCAAGAAGATGATCTTAAAATGAGGCACCAAAGGCATTTTTATCATAAATAAAATCCAAAACCCTAACTCCAGAAGATGAAAATCCAACAGTTTTGTGGACCTCGCTTTGGGTAGTTTGGTGTATCAACTTCTCAAGGGCGTAACTTTGGCATACGATCTCTGTTTGGGGCGAACGATATCTTGTTGGAAAGGTATCATCAAGGAGATTCATTTTGGGGGTTCAATTAGAGCCTTATGATATCATTGAGAATATCTATCCCGAAAAACCTTCATTTAAGGCCTCAAAATGGCCCCGGAAGTTAAAAATTGCTAAAAATAGTAAATTGCCAAAATTGCTAGAAAATTGTTTTGAGCCAGTTGGAAAAGGTGGGTGGCCACCGATATCCACCTGGATCAAGATTTTTCACCTCACTTTTTTGTGGAATAAAGGCACTTTTTGATGTCTTCTTGGGGGTTGTGTCTGTTATTTCCTAGGTCTTCATGATAGCTTCATGTAGTGTGTTTGACCTAAATCCTTTACCCAACCTCTTAAGGGCTCATCCAAGCCCTTTGTGAATAACATCAATAGTCTCTGGTCATAAATATCAGTCACCATGACTTCCATCCACTGGAACTATGTGACATAAGCCTTTGGTGTATCCGTTTTCCTCATATGTGCCAACTCCTTGAAGTGGATCTTGGGATCCTTCCTATCAAACCTATCCATCAACCTCTAGGTGAAATCATCATATTATGTGATGTTGGAATTCCCCAATGTTAATAGACCATGGTACCACCACTTGTGAGCCTCTCCACCCAAGTGTAGGGTGGAAAAATTGATTACCCTCTATCATCGAGTTAAGATGGAAATAAGTGTCCAACTTATGCACTCATGATCATGTTGTGCACCTGTCAGATCCATCAAAAGATGATATAGTCATCTTCCCCAATTTGTGTAGAAGATTGAAATTATGTTGATTTTGTCTCTTCCTAGGCTTTTTCCTCATCCTAAGGTTACATTAGTCATTGTAATAAATGGTTTCATGGGCTCCTTCTTATAGCAACCGATACTCCCTAAAGTAGGTGTTGACCTCGTCAGTTAGGCCATGTTGTTCCTGTGCTCCTATATGCTCGTCCTCAAGGAATGGTGGCAATAATGGTTTGGGTAACTTTCTGCTACCTTCATGGAAGACACTCTTTGTCGTAACATAAGTATTACTCCCTTTGGGATCCCTGCCACCTCTTTGGCTGGCCTCTGCATGGTTCTCATTGACACCTCCATGGTTTTGATTTACTTGGTTTCTAGTAAAAAATTGGGCCATGAATTGTGTTAATTGTTGCAGCCCATTGGCTATATTTTCTAACAATTGTATGGTCCTATCTTTTGGATGATCCCCCATAAATCCTACTTCTACCTCTTCTGATGACTCTGATCCTAGTGTGGGTTGTTTCCCTTGTCCTCTAGTTTTCCTTGGCATTAATGCCTCAATAAATCACAAGGTCAAAAGATCACCAGCTCTGATACCACTGTAATATCTCTAACCGAGATATGCTAGGCAATTAATGTTTGTTCCTCTTTTATGTGTGGATGGTTATATGTTTATTCAAACACATTTCATGACAAATGTGGAATGTTGTAATTTAATTGACAACTTTCTCTACCATATGGTTATTCCTTCAAACATATCGCAGACATTCAAATGCTCAAAATATGGAAAAGACCTCATGGAATTATTATTATGGATGGAATATGATACAAGCAATAACAGAGTTCTAGTGGCTGCTATAGTAGCTGGAAAAAATAACCAATACTACATAATACAAGCAAAACATGATGTAGATTCCAAAGTCTTATCAAAGTCACATGATCTTCTCTTGCATGGTATGTTATGAAAATGGACTTACAATCCCCCTATAACCCTCATAATCCTGTTGCAACCACCAAACCCCTAACAGAGGTCCTCGTGGGACAAGTTTGGGTGACAAGCAGGGCCTCGCGGGACCCTCGTGTTCAACCAGCGACGATGTCTCTTGTCACACTTTTCTAAAACCCTCTTGGTACCTACAAAATAGGAGATCAGCCTCCTCTATAAAACTTCACAAATCTCCTGCACATCGATATAACTCCAACTGAAAACAAACCCCGAACAGAAGCTTCGATGGAAATTTTGGATGGATCCCCCTTCTTATCTATCTAGGGTGTATATTTCACCATTGAAACTAAACTACAATGGTGGAAGATTTTTTCTAAAACTTAATGAAACAATGGCTCCAAGAGCACTCCAAAATGAGAGATCAAATCATAATGCCAAAGTGAACGGTTACCCCTCTATTTATTCTTCCTCTGAGCCTTCTAGATCTTTCCCTTTTGACCAAATCAAACCCTTACCTTATTTTCCCTCCAATTTTCACTTAAACATTAAAAAACACTTATTAATGTTTAAGTAATTAATTGTTTTATTTTTATTTAATGTCACTTTAGAAATTGTCATCTTTTAACCCAGTGAAACTAAATAAATCCTCGTGACCACCCTTTTCATGTTGACTATAGCCTAAGGAATTCATATAGGCTACTAAGTCATTCTTCGTCTTGATCAATTGGAAGGGGACATTACACAAAAAACACTCCAAACCTTTAAAATTTAATTCCTAGTGGTTACAGGATGAAGAGTTCCTAAATATTGTCATTTTTTGATAGGTTAGCTTTGATTCCTCTTTAAAGGAATTGGTTATCCTTCAACTAGTATCTAATCTCAAAAAAGTTAAAAGTATTGTATCAAAATGGGATTTTAACAAAACATGTAGAGAAGAGTAGTCTCTTATTTAAGTTAAGCAATCAATATTAGAGATCTACTCTTGAGATTATATTTCAAGTTTTTAGGGAAATGATAAGATTATATTGAAGACACTCGAAAATGCTAAGAGGAAATTGTTGGAAGAAAAATAAGCTAAGTAGATGATAAAGAATAGGGAGGCTTTGGCTCACTAATGGGGATGAAAACACAAGATATTTCCATAACCATGCCAATTATTGGAAAATATCAATACTATTTGGGCAATACAAAATCCTAATGGTAGTATGGAAAAGTCCTTCAAGGAATTATCTAATATGGGGGTTACACACTTCAAGGGGTTATATAAAGAACCAAATAGAATCAATGTTGCTAAAATAGTGAAGATTTAATCCTTTGCTCCTCATTTGATAAGGGAAAGGAAAATTATCTTATGGTAGAGGAAGTGTCAAAGGAAGAACTAAAAGTTGAAATTTGTTTTGGACTCCTTTTAGAAGGATAAGAACCTAGGGCCAAATGGGTGGACAATTGAGTGTTTTTAATAGGGTTTTATGATCTTTTGGAAGAGGGGATTTTGCAAGTTGTGGAAGATACTAGAAGATCAAAAACGTTCTTGGAGGATTTAAATCTAGTTTTATCTATTTTATTCCCAAAGAAGGAGAAGCTTCAATCATTTAAATATTTTAGGCCCATATCATTATGTAGCTATATCTATAAGATAGTAACTAAAGTTATTGTTGTGAGGGTGAAGAAGATATTGTCAAACTCAATATCAAAAGAACAATTTAGTTTCTGCATGGTATATAGATTCACGAAGCTATATGGGTAGCTTAGGAGGGTTTGCACAATATCAAAACTTAGAGGGATAATGAAATGGTTATGAATTTATATTTATCCAAGGCTTATGATAGGTCTTTGTATCTCTATTTGAGACTAATTCTACTTCATATATGCTTCTTTGTTCAAGTGCTCAATTGGATTTTGGAGTGTATGTCCTTAGTCTCATTTGTTGTTTTAATTAATGTTTCTAAATCCGGTTTTTTTAAGCCCTTGATCAGGTTGAGGCAAGGATTCCCTCTAGAACCTCTTATATTTATGATTATTGTTGAAGGTTCAAGTAGATATATTATAGAGGCAAAAAGAATAGGTGCATTGACAAGGATTGTTGGTAGCCTATTTGGACTGCATTTATGTTTTAGAGGACATTGATATTATGTATTTATGAATTTATTATTTGATTGTATTTTATGAGTATAATGAGGGATTATTATCATTTACTATGTAATTAGGTGAAGAGGACCTTAATTAGTTGTAATGGTCATCCTTATCCTTATATTGTCTTCCAGAAAGTTGCCAAGAGAGTGTGTTTTATTATCCTATGGGATTGTTAGTATTAGAGCCTTATAGGTTTTGAGAGTTCATTGTCTTCGTATGCATGTTCGGAAAGGAGGAAAATTTGTATAATTGATTCATTAGTAGATATGAATCTAGTTGTGGTGCATTTTTCTTCTATGTTTCATTTTTATTGTTGAATGTTTATTCTAATAAACCTTGTTAGCCATAAATGTCAACAATTTGCACTAGCAAGGAAAAGTGTGATCTCTCCTCCTCTAGGTTGGGTGGTAGAAGTAGCAAGTCGAGGGAATGGAAAATTGATCATTGAATATAAAGTATATTGCATGTTGATGACAAAGGCATTGGAGACAAATATTAGTAATGATGAGCATTTGTGAAGATAAATAAATTAGGTTGTGAGAATATGGTACAGTAGAAATATTTTTAAAAAATTCATGTAATTCATTATGTTAATATATATTGAGAGGAATAGGTGGTGGCTATTGTGGTGCTATAAATTTATTTCAGTACATGACATTTGATTGGATTCATATATATGATAACACTGCCTCCAGGGTGTAGGGTATTCGATGATGGAGTGTATTGTTAAATCACTATGTTATGTGAAGTCACCAATTTGAAACCCCGACTTAACTTGTGTGTCACATAAGGGGCATTATGGGAACACTTGGAGGTTATAGTGGTAGTGGTTGGAATCGACCCCGTGTCACGCTAGTATGATCCCGGCTAGTTTTAGATTCCACTAGTCACTGGTATTACATCTATTGTCCAATATTTAAGAGTGAAGAAAATTCCACATGCTAGAGGAATATATATGTTTTGTTGACAATTTTTTTCGTTGAGAAGATCTTGGTACATGACCGCAAGCCAACAAAAGTATTTTTTGCATGGGGAAAAGATAGAATTGAAAGGTTGGATGTTGCATGTTGGTTCATATTCGTTTCAATTTGTATCTAAGTATTTTGATGGCACCCTAAGAATATCCTATATGGTAGTGGAATATGTCGTGAAGGGTTAATTGTTCAATATGAGAAAATAATCGATACTTATTGTGCACTCAGATATTATACCTAGAAGAATTACTAGTGTGATTTATAAATCTTGAGTGTTGGGAGACTCGATGTAAGGTACATATTGAAATGAAATTTAGATTGATGAAATGGTGGGTGTCTTGTGAGGATATGACTTATTGTGCAACCATGTTATTGATATGTTACATGCATGTGATCTTGGGCATCATTTGTTATAATACGATTGTGCTAGCCTCCATTTTACATAAAAGAATGAGATCATTATTGAAGGAAAACACTATGCACCATATAGTAGGGAATTTAATGCTCTATATGTTGGGATATATATCGTCCGATCTAAAGGTGTTCTAGATCGGATGGTATATATCTCAGTGTATATAGTATTAAATTCTCTATTGAAGAGTGCATATTAATAACCATTATTGAGGTTTTGTACCAAACATAAACATATCACTACCTATATTCCCTTTATCACACCAATAATGTGTGCAGTGAGATATTATGGAATACAGATACAAGGTCTCAAGGTTAGTTGATATGTTCAAAGTGATCATTGAAACATAGATCCAAGCTAGTAATTAAAATAAAATAATTCAAATGATGCTACTCACAACATACACACAAGTTCCTTTCAATGCACCAGCATGTCATCATAGTGGAATGGACCATGCATGCACAATTGAAGACCTAAGTATGTTTCTTTCAATCCCACTAAAGCCATTGTATGTGAAGCACATTCAATTCCTATTGAGTTGTGAGTGTATTTATAATGAATTTAGTAAGCATTTTAAAGAATCTCTTCAATTCCAACAATTTTTTTATTTTATTTTTAGAGGTCAAGTCTTGCTAAGATATATGGATTCATGTAAATGGATAAACATGAGTCTAGGAGGTAAAAAATCTCGTTTGCACTAGGCTACTAATTGAAATGCAAATAAGTCTTGATGAATCTTGTAAGGATGAGATACAAGTTGTAGCCATGTTTTGGAAGAGAATAACTCAGGTTAAGCCCCACGCATTTGAATTTTGATGGTAGATCCATTTAGTCATGATTATTTAATTATCATGTTGGGAAGGGAAAGGAAAAGTTACCACTAACATCATTTCCTTTGAGTATTGTTGAGTTAGAATCAAGTTGAGACTTACCATGTTGAGTCATAGTAATGAACATCAACAATATTGGAGACATTGTTTAAGGAATTTTCATTGTTGGTCATGCTATGACAAAGTTTCCAAGGTGTTGGTAGAGGAGATTGGATCGGGGATATTTTGGATTGGTTGTTTCACTGCATTCTATTTAATCTTTCTTACATAGTTGCATGCATTATTTTGAGATTATGTGATCATGTTGGAGGATGATTTTGGGATTTGGTATTTAGTTAGATTGACCATCATGTGTTGCTATTCAATGTTGGCTATATTGATGTCAACACTACATCCATATTTGCAGGAGATGGCCCGTATTTTGGATATTTGATTATTATTACAAAGATGATGAGGATTTGATGTAGACTCAAGCCTTATACATCTAAACCTAATGATTGTAGAGAGATTGGTTGATGATGAGGATTGATGTTGTTGATTTGTAGGTTATTGATGAAGAGTAGGAGTGAACCCATTATTCAACATCAATATATACAAAATTGGAAACTACATTGGTGAGTATGTTAGAACCTAACCTCCCTAACCCCTCATGTAGGTAGAATAATATATGTCCATGTAATAAAGGTCAATATTAATAAGGAAGAATAAGTCAAATGTAAGAAGACCTAATAGAAGCTTCTGTTTCTAGAAGGTTCTTTCTCTAGATTGTTCTTTTGGATAGATAGATTTAGTATAAATAGGAGTAGAGGGTATGAGAAGTTTTTTATTGAAAATTATTGTAATAGAGTGTTTCTCTGTTGGAGGTTTCCCCCTTGAAGAGGCAAGTGAACATTGTTTCCTATCAATAAATGTATTATTCTAGTGTAGTGGTTTCATCTATTGTGTTGTTCCATTGTTATTCTCTGCAATATTTCAGTTTTCGGCTATTACAATAGATCTAGTACCTTACAAGTGGTATCAGAGCACTTTCCTTGGCAGAAAATCGTGGGTTAATTTTTTTAGGGTAGAGATGTATTCCTGCATCTTAAAGCTACATAGATTTGTTGTTCAGTGCCTAAATATGTTGTCAGGGAAGCATAAACGCAAAAACAACAAATGGTACTTAAGCACACATTGTTGTCCACCCTTGTAACCCTTGTTGGTACCCCTTCAAATGGTAGAGCGTCATACAACACTTGTGTACGAATCGACCTAGACATCCTGAAGCCCTCTGTAGATAAACCAATCGTCCTCTTGACTGTTATAGTGCCACCGAGAACAACACTTAGGAATATACTCTCTAGTACTCAGGTAGTACAGCTAAGGGCACCGTCTAGCCTCCTTAGTTGGTGCCCTAAGATATTGGAATGAGTACTATTGTTGGACCCCGCATGTATATTAGAGAGATATAGCACAGGGAAAAACATTGTATGTAGAAACCATGAATACCCTAACCTTTGGGATGGAAAAAAAAACAGAATAGACAATATATATTGTTGTGCAATTGTGCCTCCTGCATTCTGGTTGCGAAATTACTACACATTTTTCCTGTTAAACATTTGGCCATTTCATCACTGCAGTAGTATTCAGATCAGAGTATAACTCCACAAGAGTTAAAAATAAATAAAAAATTATGGATCCTATCAGCACCATTATTTGAGACCTATCCCATTGGATTCCTCTCTTCGCCATTATTACATTCATACCTATCATTTTCCAGCAAGAAAAAATTCCGTGGACCTGATCCCTTCCTGACACCCCTATTGGGAATCTATCACATTGACTTCCTCTCTTTCCACTAATAATAATGGTACCAATCACCAGTAACTCATTTCTGTGTGGTCCCATTTTCCCCCCTATCCCATACCCATGGCCCACACTCACAGCCAATATTGGGAACAAAGTCTCACCACCTTGGCCAAAGATCATGACCAAACCTGGAGTGATATTGCTTCCATTATGTCGAGTATTGGTAACATAAAATCCTGGCGTGCTCCACTCAAATCACTTCCCACAACCATCACTCAATTGATTGTCACCTATCAACAATTCCAGGATGCAGTGAACACTTTGACCACCTTATATAAGCCCACCCCAAATCCTTTCTCTTCTTCCACACCTTATAACCATGATGGTCCTAAATCCTCCCAGTCCACCTCTTTTCCTCCCCACAACTTTCAGCGGGACCTATGCCCCCCTCGCCTGGAGGTGAAATAATTTGATCGCTCAGATACCACAGGCTAGGTCACTCAAATGAAACATTATTTCTCTTTGTATGACATTACTAATGAGATGGCCAAACTAAGGTATGGTATTCTCCATCTAGATCTGAAACATTGGCAATGGTGGAAATGGTGAAAAAAATCTTGCCAAGGGTATGTGTCTTGGACACAATTTTTTGCAGAAATTTATGAACACTTTGACACTCACACCCACCATTTAGGACATTTGACAAATTTGAAACAATCTGGCACAATGGAAGACTTTATAACTTCTTTTGAGCGATTGGATTTCTGCACAAAGGGCATGTCTGATGCTTTTTTTCGAGAATGTTTTATTAGTGGCCTCAAGGATGAGATTCATGCCCATGTCCTCATGGATCGGCCTCAAATTTGGGTGGAAGATACTAAAATAGATAAGGAATCACAACAGGTTGTCTCTTCTCAAACTAGAAAACCCTCCTTTATTCCTCACTCACCTTAAACCAGTCACTCCCACTCCTCCTTCCACACCACTAAAGATACAAAAATTCACCAGGGAAGAAATGGTTGAATGCCAACTCAAGGGCCTTTATTATAATTGTGATGACAAACATTTTCCTGAGCACAAGTGTAAGGAACAAAATCTTTTTGTGGCCATCTCCGAGGATGTTTCTGAAGATGATGTCAAGGCTCCCCCTTGTGGTTGAGTCACCTGAACCCACTAACATGACTCCACTTTCTGACCCTCCTGAAGTTGAACCGGTCATTTCCCTGAATGCTCTCACTAGCTTCTCTTCTCCCCAAACCCTCAAGATAATTGGTTACATTAAGCGTCATAAGGTCATCGTCCTTGTTGACAGTGGAAGCACCCATAATTTTATTCATCGCTGAATTTCCCAAGAAATTAATTGGTATATATGTGCAGTCAATAATTTTCAAATCACGATTGCCAATGGTGGTTCCATGAAGTGTGGGGGGCGTTGTAAAAATGTGCATCTCCAAATTGGTTAGTACCACTTGAAATATAATATGTTTTCTATCGACATGGGTGGTTGTGACATTGTGTTGGGTGTCAAATGGCTAAGGACTTTAGGTCCCATTCTCATGGATTTTAAGAAATTAACCATGCAATTCAACCAAGAGGGTCAATAGTATAAGTTCCAACACAACACAACAGATTCCCCTGACATCATTAGTTCCCATCACATGGAAAATATCTTCAAAAATGTTCATTCCAACATTATTGCACAAATCCATTCCATTCACGCCACTGAGACACCCTCTGTGGTACCAGACCTCCAATCCATCCTCTCCAAACATCAAGTTATTTTTTCCACTCCCTAAGGACTTCCTCCTTCCCATGGTGTTCATGATCTCCATTCCCCTTGTCCTCGACAACTTTCCTCCCAATGTTCGTTCTTATCTTCATCCCTTTGCCCAAAAAAATGAAATTGAGAAAATTGTTTAAGAATTGCTCACTGCATGCGTTATTCGTCCTATTACAAGCCCCTATTCTTCTCTTGTGGTCATGTTACTTAATAAATAAGGCTCTTGGTGCATGTGTCCTAAATTTTTTGCCCTCAACAAACTCACCATCAAAGAAAAATTTCTCATTCCTGGCATTTATGATCTATCAGATGAAATGAGTGGTGCCCAGTTCTTTACTAAACTTGATCTTCGTTCTGGCTACCACCAGATACATATGAAAGAGGAAGACATTCCTAAGACTGCATTTCAAAATCATGAGGGCCACTATGAGTTTTTGGTCATGCCCTTTGGCTTCTGTAATGCTTCCTCCACTTTCCAAAGCCTCATGAATCATGTCTTCCTTCCTTTTCTCCGTCATTTTGTCTTAGTTTTATTTGATGATATTCTCATATATAGTAAAACCTGGACAACCCATCTTGCTCAAGTGGATCGAGTTCTATATCTATTCTTTCAGCACCAACTTTTCCTCAAATAATCTAAATGTTCTTTTGGATCCTCGAAAGTAGAGTACTTGGGTCATATTTTTGGCAAGGCAGGTGTCAGGGTGGATCCTAAGAATATTCAAGCTATGCAGGATTTGCCTCGCCCCAATACTATCAAAATCTTGTGTGGTTTTCTAGATTTAATAGGATATTATTGCAAGTTTGTTAAGAATTGTGGAAAGATTGTGGTGCCTCTCACTTATCTCCTTAAAAATAATTCTTTAACTTGGACTCCCACAGTTGATCAGGCCTTTCAAGCCTTGAAGGCAACTGTGTGCACCACTCTGGTACTGGCCCTTCCTGATTTTACAAAGACCTTTGTCCTAGAATGTGATTCTTCGAGGAGAGGAATTGGATCAGTCCTTATGTAATATGGTCGGCCTTTGGCCTTTACGAGAAAACAAATGTCGGAGCGACATTTGGGCCAATCAATCTATGAAAAGGAAATGTTGGATATTCTGCATACAGTGGATCCCTAGCACCCTTATCTATCAGGAAACGCTTCCAAATTAAGATAGATCATCAAAGCCTCAATTATTTTATGGAGCTACAAACTTCCTCCCCGGAGCAACAAAAATGGGTGACTAAGCTCTTTGGATATGAATATGAGATAATTCACAAGAAAGGAAAAGAAAATGTGGTTGTTGACACTCTTTCCATAAAATATGAAGATGAAGGGTCCCTTTTTTCCCTCTCCTTCATTGTACCAGATTGGCTCCAAGATGTTCACAAGGAATGGCTATAAGATCCCAAAATTTC
>ML790776.1:478625-502848 GCA_009831015.1 Picea engelmannii | reverse complement strand
TCCTACTTCTACCTCTTCTGATGACTCTGATCCTAGTGTGGGTTGTTTCCCTTGTCCTCTAGTTTTCCTTGGCATTAATGCCTCAATAAATCACAAGGTCAAAAGATCACCAGCTCTGATACCACTGTAATATCTCTAACCGAGATATGCTAGGCAATTAATGTTTGTTCCTCTTTTATGTGTGGATGGTTATATGTTTATTCAAACACATTTCATGACAAATGTGGAATGTTGTAATTTAATTGACAACTTTCTCTACCATATGGTTATTCCTTCAAACATATCGCAGACATTCAAATGCTCAAAATATGGAAAAGACCTCATGGAATTATTATTATGGATGGAATATGATACAAGCAATAACAGAGTTCTAGTGGCTGCTATAGTAGCTGGAAAAAATAACCAATACTACATAATACAAGCAAAACATGATGTAGATTCCAAAGTCTTATCAAAGTCACATGATCTTCTCTTGCATGGTATGTTATGAAAATGGACTTACAATCCCCCTATAACCCTCATAATCCTGTTGCAACCACCAAACCCCTAACAGAGGTCCTCGTGGGACAAGTTTGGGTGACAAGCAGGGCCTCGCGGGACCCTCGTGTTCAACCAGCGACGATGTCTCTTGTCACACTTTTCTAAAACCCTCTTGGTACCTACAAAATAGGAGATCAGCCTCCTCTATAAAACTTCACAAATCTCCTGCACATCGATATAACTCCAACTGAAAACAAACCCCGAACAGAAGCTTCGATGGAAATTTTGGATGGATCCCCCTTCTTATCTATCTAGGGTGTATATTTCACCATTGAAACTAAACTACAATGGTGGAAGATTTTTTCTAAAACTTAATGAAACAATGGCTCCAAGAGCACTCCAAAATGAGAGATCAAATCATAATGCCAAAGTGAACGGTTACCCCTCTATTTATTCTTCCTCTGAGCCTTCTAGATCTTTCCCTTTTGACCAAATCAAACCCTTACCTTATTTTCCCTCCAATTTTCACTTAAACATTAAAAAACACTTATTAATGTTTAAGTAATTAATTGTTTTATTTTTATTTAATGTCACTTTAGAAATTGTCATCTTTTAACCCAGTGAAACTAAATAAATCCTCGTGACCACCCTTTTCATGTTGACTATAGCCTAAGGAATTCATATAGGCTACTAAGTCATTCTTCGTCTTGATCAATTGGAAGGGGACATTACACAAAAAACACTCCAAACCTTTAAAATTTAATTCCTAGTGGTTACAGGATGAAGAGTTCCTAAATATTGTCATTTTTTGATAGGTTAGCTTTGATTCCTCTTTAAAGGAATTGGTTATCCTTCAACTAGTATCTAATCTCAAAAAAGTTAAAAGTATTGTATCAAAATGGGATTTTAACAAAACATGTAGAGAAGAGTAGTCTCTTATTTAAGTTAAGCAATCAATATTAGAGATCTACTCTTGAGATTATATTTCAAGTTTTTAGGGAAATGATAAGATTATATTGAAGACACTCGAAAATGCTAAGAGGAAATTGTTGGAAGAAAAATAAGCTAAGTAGATGATAAAGAATAGGGAGGCTTTGGCTCACTAATGGGGATGAAAACACAAGATATTTCCATAACCATGCCAATTATTGGAAAATATCAATACTATTTGGGCAATACAAAATCCTAATGGTAGTATGGAAAAGTCCTTCAAGGAATTATCTAATATGGGGGTTACACACTTCAAGGGGTTATATAAAGAACCAAATAGAATCAATGTTGCTAAAATAGTGAAGATTTAATCCTTTGCTCCTCATTTGATAAGGGAAAGGAAAATTATCTTATGGTAGAGGAAGTGTCAAAGGAAGAACTAAAAGTTGAAATTTGTTTTGGACTCCTTTTAGAAGGATAAGAACCTAGGGCCAAATGGGTGGACAATTGAGTGTTTTTAATAGGGTTTTATGATCTTTTGGAAGAGGGGATTTTGCAAGTTGTGGAAGATACTAGAAGATCAAAAACGTTCTTGGAGGATTTAAATCTAGTTTTATCTATTTTATTCCCAAAGAAGGAGAAGCTTCAATCATTTAAATATTTTAGGCCCATATCATTATGTAGCTATATCTATAAGATAGTAACTAAAGTTATTGTTGTGAGGGTGAAGAAGATATTGTCAAACTCAATATCAAAAGAACAATTTAGTTTCTGCATGGTATATAGATTCACGAAGCTATATGGGTAGCTTAGGAGGGTTTGCACAATATCAAAACTTAGAGGGATAATGAAATGGTTATGAATTTATATTTATCCAAGGCTTATGATAGGTCTTTGTATCTCTATTTGAGACTAATTCTACTTCATATATGCTTCTTTGTTCAAGTGCTCAATTGGATTTTGGAGTGTATGTCCTTAGTCTCATTTGTTGTTTTAATTAATGTTTCTAAATCCGGTTTTTTTAAGCCCTTGATCAGGTTGAGGCAAGGATTCCCTCTAGAACCTCTTATATTTATGATTATTGTTGAAGGTTCAAGTAGATATATTATAGAGGCAAAAAGAATAGGTGCATTGACAAGGATTGTTGGTAGCCTATTTGGACTGCATTTATGTTTTAGAGGACATTGATATTATGTATTTATGAATTTATTATTTGATTGTATTTTATGAGTATAATGAGGGATTATTATCATTTACTATGTAATTAGGTGAAGAGGACCTTAATTAGTTGTAATGGTCATCCTTATCCTTATATTGTCTTCCAGAAAGTTGCCAAGAGAGTGTGTTTTATTATCCTATGGGATTGTTAGTATTAGAGCCTTATAGGTTTTGAGAGTTCATTGTCTTCGTATGCATGTTCGGAAAGGAGGAAAATTTGTATAATTGATTCATTAGTAGATATGAATCTAGTTGTGGTGCATTTTTCTTCTATGTTTCATTTTTATTGTTGAATGTTTATTCTAATAAACCTTGTTAGCCATAAATGTCAACAATTTGCACTAGCAAGGAAAAGTGTGATCTCTCCTCCTCTAGGTTGGGTGGTAGAAGTAGCAAGTCGAGGGAATGGAAAATTGATCATTGAATATAAAGTATATTGCATGTTGATGACAAAGGCATTGGAGACAAATATTAGTAATGATGAGCATTTGTGAAGATAAATAAATTAGGTTGTGAGAATATGGTACAGTAGAAATATTTTTAAAAAATTCATGTAATTCATTATGTTAATATATATTGAGAGGAATAGGTGGTGGCTATTGTGGTGCTATAAATTTATTTCAGTACATGACATTTGATTGGATTCATATATATGATAACACTGCCTCCAGGGTGTAGGGTATTCGATGATGGAGTGTATTGTTAAATCACTATGTTATGTGAAGTCACCAATTTGAAACCCCGACTTAACTTGTGTGTCACATAAGGGGCATTATGGGAACACTTGGAGGTTATAGTGGTAGTGGTTGGAATCGACCCCGTGTCACGCTAGTATGATCCCGGCTAGTTTTAGATTCCACTAGTCACTGGTATTACATCTATTGTCCAATATTTAAGAGTGAAGAAAATTCCACATGCTAGAGGAATATATATGTTTTGTTGACAATTTTTTTCGTTGAGAAGATCTTGGTACATGACCGCAAGCCAACAAAAGTATTTTTTGCATGGGGAAAAGATAGAATTGAAAGGTTGGATGTTGCATGTTGGTTCATATTCGTTTCAATTTGTATCTAAGTATTTTGATGGCACCCTAAGAATATCCTATATGGTAGTGGAATATGTCGTGAAGGGTTAATTGTTCAATATGAGAAAATAATCGATACTTATTGTGCACTCAGATATTATACCTAGAAGAATTACTAGTGTGATTTATAAATCTTGAGTGTTGGGAGACTCGATGTAAGGTACATATTGAAATGAAATTTAGATTGATGAAATGGTGGGTGTCTTGTGAGGATATGACTTATTGTGCAACCATGTTATTGATATGTTACATGCATGTGATCTTGGGCATCATTTGTTATAATACGATTGTGCTAGCCTCCATTTTACATAAAAGAATGAGATCATTATTGAAGGAAAACACTATGCACCATATAGTAGGGAATTTAATGCTCTATATGTTGGGATATATATCGTCCGATCTAAAGGTGTTCTAGATCGGATGGTATATATCTCAGTGTATATAGTATTAAATTCTCTATTGAAGAGTGCATATTAATAACCATTATTGAGGTTTTGTACCAAACATAAACATATCACTACCTATATTCCCTTTATCACACCAATAATGTGTGCAGTGAGATATTATGGAATACAGATACAAGGTCTCAAGGTTAGTTGATATGTTCAAAGTGATCATTGAAACATAGATCCAAGCTAGTAATTAAAATAAAATAATTCAAATGATGCTACTCACAACATACACACAAGTTCCTTTCAATGCACCAGCATGTCATCATAGTGGAATGGACCATGCATGCACAATTGAAGACCTAAGTATGTTTCTTTCAATCCCACTAAAGCCATTGTATGTGAAGCACATTCAATTCCTATTGAGTTGTGAGTGTATTTATAATGAATTTAGTAAGCATTTTAAAGAATCTCTTCAATTCCAACAATTTTTTTATTTTATTTTTAGAGGTCAAGTCTTGCTAAGATATATGGATTCATGTAAATGGATAAACATGAGTCTAGGAGGTAAAAAATCTCGTTTGCACTAGGCTACTAATTGAAATGCAAATAAGTCTTGATGAATCTTGTAAGGATGAGATACAAGTTGTAGCCATGTTTTGGAAGAGAATAACTCAGGTTAAGCCCCACGCATTTGAATTTTGATGGTAGATCCATTTAGTCATGATTATTTAATTATCATGTTGGGAAGGGAAAGGAAAAGTTACCACTAACATCATTTCCTTTGAGTATTGTTGAGTTAGAATCAAGTTGAGACTTACCATGTTGAGTCATAGTAATGAACATCAACAATATTGGAGACATTGTTTAAGGAATTTTCATTGTTGGTCATGCTATGACAAAGTTTCCAAGGTGTTGGTAGAGGAGATTGGATCGGGGATATTTTGGATTGGTTGTTTCACTGCATTCTATTTAATCTTTCTTACATAGTTGCATGCATTATTTTGAGATTATGTGATCATGTTGGAGGATGATTTTGGGATTTGGTATTTAGTTAGATTGACCATCATGTGTTGCTATTCAATGTTGGCTATATTGATGTCAACACTACATCCATATTTGCAGGAGATGGCCCGTATTTTGGATATTTGATTATTATTACAAAGATGATGAGGATTTGATGTAGACTCAAGCCTTATACATCTAAACCTAATGATTGTAGAGAGATTGGTTGATGATGAGGATTGATGTTGTTGATTTGTAGGTTATTGATGAAGAGTAGGAGTGAACCCATTATTCAACATCAATATATACAAAATTGGAAACTACATTGGTGAGTATGTTAGAACCTAACCTCCCTAACCCCTCATGTAGGTAGAATAATATATGTCCATGTAATAAAGGTCAATATTAATAAGGAAGAATAAGTCAAATGTAAGAAGACCTAATAGAAGCTTCTGTTTCTAGAAGGTTCTTTCTCTAGATTGTTCTTTTGGATAGATAGATTTAGTATAAATAGGAGTAGAGGGTATGAGAAGTTTTTTATTGAAAATTATTGTAATAGAGTGTTTCTCTGTTGGAGGTTTCCCCCTTGAAGAGGCAAGTGAACATTGTTTCCTATCAATAAATGTATTATTCTAGTGTAGTGGTTTCATCTATTGTGTTGTTCCATTGTTATTCTCTGCAATATTTCAGTTTTCGGCTATTACAATAGATCTAGTACCTTACAAGTGGTATCAGAGCACTTTCCTTGGCAGAAAATCGTGGGTTAATTTTTTTAGGGTAGAGATGTATTCCTGCATCTTAAAGCTACATAGATTTGTTGTTCAGTGCCTAAATATGTTGTCAGGGAAGCATAAACGCAAAAACAACAAATGGTACTTAAGCACACATTGTTGTCCACCCTTGTAACCCTTGTTGGTACCCCTTCAAATGGTAGAGCGTCATACAACACTTGTGTACGAATCGACCTAGACATCCTGAAGCCCTCTGTAGATAAACCAATCGTCCTCTTGACTGTTATAGTGCCACCGAGAACAACACTTAGGAATATACTCTCTAGTACTCAGGTAGTACAGCTAAGGGCACCGTCTAGCCTCCTTAGTTGGTGCCCTAAGATATTGGAATGAGTACTATTGTTGGACCCCGCATGTATATTAGAGAGATATAGCACAGGGAAAAACATTGTATGTAGAAACCATGAATACCCTAACCTTTGGGATGGAAAAAAAAACAGAATAGACAATATATATTGTTGTGCAATTGTGCCTCCTGCATTCTGGTTGCGAAATTACTACACATTTTTCCTGTTAAACATTTGGCCATTTCATCACTGCAGTAGTATTCAGATCAGAGTATAACTCCACAAGAGTTAAAAATAAATAAAAAATTATGGATCCTATCAGCACCATTATTTGAGACCTATCCCATTGGATTCCTCTCTTCGCCATTATTACATTCATACCTATCATTTTCCAGCAAGAAAAAATTCCGTGGACCTGATCCCTTCCTGACACCCCTATTGGGAATCTATCACATTGACTTCCTCTCTTTCCACTAATAATAATGGTACCAATCACCAGTAACTCATTTCTGTGTGGTCCCATTTTCCCCCCTATCCCATACCCATGGCCCACACTCACAGCCAATATTGGGAACAAAGTCTCACCACCTTGGCCAAAGATCATGACCAAACCTGGAGTGATATTGCTTCCATTATGTCGAGTATTGGTAACATAAAATCCTGGCGTGCTCCACTCAAATCACTTCCCACAACCATCACTCAATTGATTGTCACCTATCAACAATTCCAGGATGCAGTGAACACTTTGACCACCTTATATAAGCCCACCCCAAATCCTTTCTCTTCTTCCACACCTTATAACCATGATGGTCCTAAATCCTCCCAGTCCACCTCTTTTCCTCCCCACAACTTTCAGCGGGACCTATGCCCCCCTCGCCTGGAGGTGAAATAATTTGATCGCTCAGATACCACAGGCTAGGTCACTCAAATGAAACATTATTTCTCTTTGTATGACATTACTAATGAGATGGCCAAACTAAGGTATGGTATTCTCCATCTAGATCTGAAACATTGGCAATGGTGGAAATGGTGAAAAAAATCTTGCCAAGGGTATGTGTCTTGGACACAATTTTTTGCAGAAATTTATGAACACTTTGACACTCACACCCACCATTTAGGACATTTGACAAATTTGAAACAATCTGGCACAATGGAAGACTTTATAACTTCTTTTGAGCGATTGGATTTCTGCACAAAGGGCATGTCTGATGCTTTTTTTCGAGAATGTTTTATTAGTGGCCTCAAGGATGAGATTCATGCCCATGTCCTCATGGATCGGCCTCAAATTTGGGTGGAAGATACTAAAATAGATAAGGAATCACAACAGGTTGTCTCTTCTCAAACTAGAAAACCCTCCTTTATTCCTCACTCACCTTAAACCAGTCACTCCCACTCCTCCTTCCACACCACTAAAGATACAAAAATTCACCAGGGAAGAAATGGTTGAATGCCAACTCAAGGGCCTTTATTATAATTGTGATGACAAACATTTTCCTGAGCACAAGTGTAAGGAACAAAATCTTTTTGTGGCCATCTCCGAGGATGTTTCTGAAGATGATGTCAAGGCTCCCCCTTGTGGTTGAGTCACCTGAACCCACTAACATGACTCCACTTTCTGACCCTCCTGAAGTTGAACCGGTCATTTCCCTGAATGCTCTCACTAGCTTCTCTTCTCCCCAAACCCTCAAGATAATTGGTTACATTAAGCGTCATAAGGTCATCGTCCTTGTTGACAGTGGAAGCACCCATAATTTTATTCATCGCTGAATTTCCCAAGAAATTAATTGGTATATATGTGCAGTCAATAATTTTCAAATCACGATTGCCAATGGTGGTTCCATGAAGTGTGGGGGGCGTTGTAAAAATGTGCATCTCCAAATTGGTTAGTACCACTTGAAATATAATATGTTTTCTATCGACATGGGTGGTTGTGACATTGTGTTGGGTGTCAAATGGCTAAGGACTTTAGGTCCCATTCTCATGGATTTTAAGAAATTAACCATGCAATTCAACCAAGAGGGTCAATAGTATAAGTTCCAACACAACACAACAGATTCCCCTGACATCATTAGTTCCCATCACATGGAAAATATCTTCAAAAATGTTCATTCCAACATTATTGCACAAATCCATTCCATTCACGCCACTGAGACACCCTCTGTGGTACCAGACCTCCAATCCATCCTCTCCAAACATCAAGTTATTTTTTCCACTCCCTAAGGACTTCCTCCTTCCCATGGTGTTCATGATCTCCATTCCCCTTGTCCTCGACAACTTTCCTCCCAATGTTCGTTCTTATCTTCATCCCTTTGCCCAAAAAAATGAAATTGAGAAAATTGTTTAAGAATTGCTCACTGCATGCGTTATTCGTCCTATTACAAGCCCCTATTCTTCTCTTGTGGTCATGTTACTTAATAAATAAGGCTCTTGGTGCATGTGTCCTAAATTTTTTGCCCTCAACAAACTCACCATCAAAGAAAAATTTCTCATTCCTGGCATTTATGATCTATCAGATGAAATGAGTGGTGCCCAGTTCTTTACTAAACTTGATCTTCGTTCTGGCTACCACCAGATACATATGAAAGAGGAAGACATTCCTAAGACTGCATTTCAAAATCATGAGGGCCACTATGAGTTTTTGGTCATGCCCTTTGGCTTCTGTAATGCTTCCTCCACTTTCCAAAGCCTCATGAATCATGTCTTCCTTCCTTTTCTCCGTCATTTTGTCTTAGTTTTATTTGATGATATTCTCATATATAGTAAAACCTGGACAACCCATCTTGCTCAAGTGGATCGAGTTCTATATCTATTCTTTCAGCACCAACTTTTCCTCAAATAATCTAAATGTTCTTTTGGATCCTCGAAAGTAGAGTACTTGGGTCATATTTTTGGCAAGGCAGGTGTCAGGGTGGATCCTAAGAATATTCAAGCTATGCAGGATTTGCCTCGCCCCAATACTATCAAAATCTTGTGTGGTTTTCTAGATTTAATAGGATATTATTGCAAGTTTGTTAAGAATTGTGGAAAGATTGTGGTGCCTCTCACTTATCTCCTTAAAAATAATTCTTTAACTTGGACTCCCACAGTTGATCAGGCCTTTCAAGCCTTGAAGGCAACTGTGTGCACCACTCTGGTACTGGCCCTTCCTGATTTTACAAAGACCTTTGTCCTAGAATGTGATTCTTCGAGGAGAGGAATTGGATCAGTCCTTATGTAATATGGTCGGCCTTTGGCCTTTACGAGAAAACAAATGTCGGAGCGACATTTGGGCCAATCAATCTATGAAAAGGAAATGTTGGATATTCTGCATACAGTGGATCCCTAGCACCCTTATCTATCAGGAAACGCTTCCAAATTAAGATAGATCATCAAAGCCTCAATTATTTTATGGAGCTACAAACTTCCTCCCCGGAGCAACAAAAATGGGTGACTAAGCTCTTTGGATATGAATATGAGATAATTCACAAGAAAGGAAAAGAAAATGTGGTTGTTGACACTCTTTCCATAAAATATGAAGATGAAGGGTCCCTTTTTTCCCTCTCCTTCATTGTACCAGATTGGCTCCAAGATGTTCACAAGGAATGGCTATAAGATCCCAAAATTTCGCATCTAATCCAACAATTGCAAGCCAATTCACCAATTTCCCATGGGTACTCTTGGCATAATGATGAGATTCACTACAAAGGTCATTTGTATTTAAGTAAACAATCACAACTTAAATCCACGGTGCTTTCTGAGCTTCATGCTACACCCACAGCTGGGCACTCAGGGTTTACCAAAACCTATGATTGGGTCAAACATTCTTTTTTGTGGGATGGTATGAAACAAGACGTTTGCAATTTTGTGGAAGAATGTGATGTTTGTCAACACAACAAGGGTGAAATATTCAAAACTCCTGGCACACTAAACCCACTTCCGATTCCACCCACTATTTGGAGGGACATCTCTATGGATTTTATTACGGGCTTACCTAAATCAGGAAATAAGTTAGTCATCATGGTGGTCGTTGATCGTCTTTCCAAGTATGCTCATTTATGTGTTATTCAACACCTATTTATCGCATCCACTATGGCTCAAATTTTCATGGATCATGTCTTCAAGCTTCATGGCATGCCTCATTCTATTGTTTCTCATTGAGATCCCACTTTCACCAACAATTTTTGGCAAGAAATTGTCATGCTACAAGGCACCCAATTGCATCTCAGCACAACCTATCATCCCTATACTGATGGTCAAACTGAAGTTTTCAACAAGTGTTTGGAAACATATTGGAGGTGTTTTGCATCTAAAAGGAAAAAACAGTGGGATCAATGGTTACCACTAGCTGAATGGTGGTACAACACTTCTTACCATACAAATACTCACATGAATCCTTTTGAAGCAGTATATGGAAAAAATCCCCCTTCAGTTCCCTCATACATGCCAGGTGTCTTGAAGGTCCAGGCAATTGACCAAATGCTTACAGTTCGAGAGGCTATTCTATGTACCCTCAAAGACAATTTGGTCATGGATCAGAATCGCATGAAACAAAAAGTAGATCAAGGTCGCTCTGAATGTCAATTTGTTGAAGGAGACCAAGTGTTTCTTCGACTGCAACCTTATAAGAAAACTTTTCTCAAGGCCGACCATTGTCAGAAACTGGCGCCCAAATTTTATGGTCCTTATACAGTTCTCAAGCGAGTGGGATAGGTAGCCTATTAGTTAGATTTTCCCAGACATTATAAGCTCCATCATATTTTTCATGTCTCTTTCTTAAATAAGGTGATTGGAACTAAGTGTCAAACTCAAACCATCCTTCCCGAGTTGAATGAAGAAGGCTCCATATAGTTGCAGCCACAAGCAGTTTTGGACCAGCATGAGCGTCATCTTCGCCAGCACACCATCAAGGAAGTGTTATTCCAGTGGAAAGATACCACTCTAGAAGATGTCACCCTAGAGACAGCTACCATTCTGCAACAATTTCCTCATCTCAAGCCTTGAGGACAAGGTTGGTTTTAAGGGGGACAGTGTGTTAGGGACCTAACCTCCCTAACCCCTCATGTAGGTAGAATAATATATTTCCATGTAATAAAGACCAATATTAATAAGGCCTAGAAATAAGGAAGAATAAGTCAAATGTAAGAAGACCTAATAGAAACTTACGCTTCTAGAAGGATCTTCCTCTAGATTGTTCTTTTGGATAGATATATTTAGTATAAATAGGAGTAGAGGGTATGAGAAGTTTTGTCTTGAGAATTATTTTAATAGAGTGTTTCTCTACTGGAGTTTTCCTCCTCGAAGAGGCAAGTGAACATTGTTTCGTATCAATAAATTTATTATTCTAGTGTTGTGGTTTCATCTATTGTGTTGTTCCACTATTATTCTCTGCAATATTTTTGTTTTTGTCTATTATAATAGATCTGGTACCTTACAAAGTACCTATGCATTCTAGTAGGATGTAATGATTATCGTAGGGACCTTCTAAGTAGGTTGAAATATTAATAGATATAAGGATGATGCACCACCCATGCTACACATAGGAGGGGTAGCATGAGGAGATGTGGGGATTGGGAGAGTGCACAAGAGTAGTATGATTTGAGGAGATGACTATGACATATATTGGGTGGTTGACTTACCATAGGAGTGTGTGAAGTGGGAATAGGATTTATCATATTGATGATTTGTAGATCAACATACAAGCAAATGATTGCTTGATTGTGGTTGAGTTCAAGGTTGTTGGGGAAAATTTGAGTGGATGGTTTGAGTTTATTTCTAGATGTACTTGGTTCGAGTGAGAGAAAGAAGAGGAAGTTACAGCGGGTGTGATGTGGGTTGTATCCTCTCATTTGTTGGATAATAAAAAGGAAGGACCTGGCAATTTCTCTGGTGGGCGTTGCCCACACTGGGTGAACCACGTATATCTGTGTCTCTATTGTATTGTGTATCTTCTGTGTTTTATTTCCGCATGTGTTTTATTTTATTTCTCTGCGATCATGTTTTACTAATAACTAGTATCATAGCGAAAGGTAACTCACAGGAAAAAATGGTTCCTGGTTCGAGTGGGAGCAATGGCAAAAGATGGAAAGTTTAGGGTCGAGAAATTTAACGGCCAAAACTAACAGTTATGGAAAATGCAGATGGAAGATTATTTATATCAGAAGGATCTATTCCTACCATTGGGTGGAATAGAAAATAATTTGACAGCCATGAAGGATGAATAATGGGAGGTTCTTGACAGAAAGGCACTAGGAATGATACGGCTAAGCTTGGCAGCATCGGTGGCTTTCGATATTTCAAAATAAAATACAATGAAGAAGCTGGTGGATGCATTGGCTAAACTATATGAAAAACCCTCAACGTCCAATAAGGTATTTCTAATGAAGAGATTATTTAATATGAAGATGTCGGAAGGTGGGTCTGTTGCAGATCATTTAAATGAATTTAATACGATTACTAATTAGCTAAGTTCTGTAAAAGTGGACCTTGCTTATGAGGTTAGGGCTCTTCTAATATTGTGCTCATTTCTAGAAATATGGAATGGCTTGATCATGGTTGTAAGTAACTCTATCTCTAGTTCAAACACTCTAAAATTTGATGATTTTGTTGGTGTTATCCTTAGCGAGGAAATGTGACAGAAAATAACAGGTGAGACATCAGGTAATGCGCTAAACATGGAGAACAGGGGAAGACAAAAGGATAGAGGAAATGGATCAGGGAATCACGGGAATTCTAGGAAGGGCATATCCAAATACAGACTTGGAAATATAGAGTCTTGGAATTATGGAAAGAAAGGACATCTGATGAAAGACTGCAAAGCTCCAAAGAAACGAAGAGATGGACAACAGGAGAAAAATCAGGAAGCAAATGTAACATGTGATGTTTTACAAGATGATTTGATTCTTTATGTAGATAATATTTTTGAGTCTTGGGTAGTAGATTCAAGGGATTCATTTCATGCCACACCCCATAGGAAAATTTTTCTATATTATGTTCAAGGTGATTTTGGACAAGTTCATTTGGGTGATGATGCACCATGCAAATTTTTTGGAATGGGAAAGGTAAAAATAAAGCAAAGGAATGGAAACCAATGGTTGTTGAAAGAGGTAATACATGTTTGAGATTTAAGGAAAAATACAATTTCAACAAGGCATTTGGAAAGTGAAGGTTGCATATCCATATTTACAGATAAGGTGTGGAAGGTCACCAAAGGATCATTGGTGATAGAAAAGGGAGAGAAGGTAGGTAAATTGTATTTATGTACTGGTAATACTGACTCTTCTATGTCTTTAGATTCTACAAGAGTGGATACAACACTGTGGAATCATAGGCTTGGACACATGAGTGAGAAGGGGATGCAGATACTTCACAAAAGAAATTTGTTTCCAAATCTTAAACAAATTGATTTGGATTTATGTGAGCATTGTGTTTATGGAAAACAAAAGAGATTCAGATTTCTCAGAGTTGGAAAAGAAAAGAAGAGTGAAAGGTTAGAGCTTGTCCATACATATGTATGGGGACCAACTCAGGTATCATCTCTTGGTGTCTCTCGTTATTATGTTACTTTTATTGATGATGCAACTAGAAAAACTTGGGTTTTTGCATTCGACAAAAATCTGTTGTTTTTAGACTTTTAAGAAATGGAAAGATTTGGTTGAGAATGAGACAGAAAAAAGGTTGAAGTGTCTCAGATCAGACAATGGCGGTGAATTTTTTAGCAAGGATTTTGATGATTATTGTTCATACCATGGGATTCGTAGAGAGAAGACAGTTCCAGGAACACCACAAGAAAAAGGTGTGTCAGAAAGGATGAACACGACAATCATGGAGTGTGCGAGTATGAGATTGCATGTTGGTTTTCCCTTACAGTTCTGGGAAGATGTTGTAAATATTGATGTTTACTTAATAAACAGAGGACCTTCAAGCTCTTTGGATGGTATAATTTGAGAGGATGCATGGACAGGTAAAAAGTTAAACTATTCTTTTTTGAAGACTTTCGGTTGTGAAGCATTTTTCCATATTGATAAAGAAAATAAAACAAAGCTTGAGGCAATATCCAAGAATTGTACCTTTATTGGATATGGTGTTAATGATTTTGATTATATCTTTTGGGATTATGAAAATCAAAAAATCATTAGGAGTAGAGATGTCATATTCAATGAGAAGGTCATGTACAAAGATCAGTTGCAGGGAAAAATACAAGAAAAAGAAAAACCACAATACATAGTGCTTGATGAGATCATTGAAAAAGAAATTCCAAAGGTACTAGAAAATAAAAATGTACAACAATAGGAGCAACATGTACCTCAAACTCCTACAAGTGTTGTTAGAATATCTACCAGGTGAAGTAGACTCCCTGAACGATACTCTCCTTCATTCTATTATTTATTGTTGATTGATTTTGGTGAACCATAATGTTATGAAGAGGTAATGCAGGTAGACACTAAAAATAAGTGGGAGCAAGGAATGAAAGAGGAAATGGATTCTCTAATAAATAACCAGACTTGGTATTTGGTTTAGTTTCTTGCAGGAAAAAGAGCATTACAGAATAAATGGGTTTACAAGATGAAGGAATAATATGGAGGCAAAAAGAAGTACAAGGATAGACTTGTTGTAAAGGGGTTTGCACAAAAGAAAGGTATAGATTTTGATGAAATATTTTCTCATGTTGTTAAAATGACTTCAATTAGGACTATTTTAATTCTTGTGGTAGTAGAAGATTTACATCTTGAACAATTAGATGTAAAAACAACTTTTCTCCATGGGGATTTGGAGGAAGAGATTTATATGCAGCAGCCACAGGCGTATGAAGTCAAAGGGAAGGAAAATTTGGTATACAAGTTGAAGAAGATCTTGTATGGCCTAAAGCAAGCTCCAAGGCAGTGGTATTTGAAGTTTTACAGGTTTATGACAAAACAAGGTTATAATAAATGTCATTCTGATCACTGTGTTTATTTTAAAAAACTAGAAAATGGAAGCTATATTATCTTGCTATTGTATGTAGACAACATGCTTGTTGTAGAGTCTAATATGCAGGATATAAATGTGCTCAAGAAGAAATTAGCTAATTCATTTGCGATGGAGGATTTGGGTGCTGCAAAGAAAAACCTTGGTATGAGAATAACAAGAGACAGGAAAAATTGCAAATTGACATTGTCTCAGGGTGAGTACATAGAGAAGGTGTTGGAGAGGTTTAGAATGCAGAATAAAAAACCATTTAGTACACCTTTGGCTAGACATTTCAAATTAACTAAGGAAATGTGTCCCAAGACACAGGAGGAGATAGAATAAATGTCCAGGGTCCCTTATTCATCAACAGTTGGCAGCTTGATGTATGTGATGGTTTGCACAAGACTAGATATTGTACATGCAGTGGGATTTGTGAGCAGGTATATGAACAATCTAGGTAAAGAACATTCGGAGGCAGTAAAGTGGATTCTCATGTATTTGAGAGGTACTTCTACTCATGCATTATGTTTTGGAGGTTCAGACATTTTTCTATACGGATATGTTGATTCAGATATGGAAGGTGATAAAGATAGCAAGAGGAGCACCATAGGGTATGTTTTTACTGTAGGTGGAACAACAGTAAGTTGGATTTCGAAACTGCAAAAGATTGTTTCACTTTCAACAATAGAAGAAGAGTATGTTGTTGCTACAGACGCTAGTAAAGAAATGATTTGGTTATAAAGGTTTATGGATGAATTGGGAAAGAAGCAGGAGAATAATAGGTTGTACTGTGACAATGAGAGTGTCATTCATATTGCAAATAAATCAACCTTCCATTCGAAGACTAAGCATATATATCTCAGGTACCATTTCATACAATCCGTCTTGGAAGATGGACATTTGAAGTTGGAAAATATACACACTAGCCAGAATCTTGCAGACATTTTAACAAAGGGAGTAACCAGGGAGAAACCAAGTTCCTTCTCATGTTTAGTTGGTCTTCAAGAATGAAGGTGAAGATCATAAATTTGCCAGATCCAAGAAGGATCATAGTCCAGTAGATACAATAGCGATGGAGTTGATGAGATCAGTCTCCAAGTGGGAGATTGTTGGTTGTGGAGCCTGATTATCTTCCTGATTTAGAGGCCTTTGTTTTCAGTCATGTTTATACCCCACGAAGACTTTACACCCCAGAAGAATGTACACTCCTTCACACGGGGGAGTGTAGTCTTTCCCCCCCCCTGCGGGTCTCTTTGATGGAGCTAGGAAATAAAAAGGATATGTATGTGATGTTGGAGGCTCTTTATATATTATTGGTGAACATTTTATCTTTAAAGCAAGTCTTGGCATGGGATCTAACAATTTTACAAAGTGTTTGACTCTAAAGATACTATTGGAACTAGCAGGGGATCAAGGGATATTTCAGCTCTAGGTATATGGAGACTCTAAGGTTATTACAAACTATATCAAAGGCATCTATAGGCTTGGAAACTCACTATTGTTTCCTATTACAGACTATGTTAAAGGCACGGATTTTATGTTCTCAAGCATATCCTTCCATCACATATTTTGAGAGATTAATACTCAAGCATATGATCTTTCAAAGGATGATTTGTTGATGTGAGTCAATTGTGCTCTTATTGTCGAGTTCCAAACTCAAGACGAAATTTAGTTGTTAGTAGATGTTTAAAAACCTCTCTTTAAATTGTTGTAAATTGTTGTAGGAAACATAATTTCTAAGTTTATATTGTTGGTTTTAGACTATGTAAAGCTCACTATATTTATGTTGGTAGCACTCCTTTCATTTTCATGCCTTTATTGTGTAAAAAGTTCTTAATTAAATTGAATTATGATTAGAATTTAATGGTATTAATTACTGAATAATCTTTGAGTGGGGTGGTTTGAGGGAATCTTAGATTGATCATGTGTATACATGTTAGGAGAAATGAGGGACATGCTTGGGATAGTTGTGGTGAATGATTGCAGATGAACACAATTTAAATTTCAATTGAACCAAGTTCATAAAGAATATTTGAAATATTATGTTTTCACATAATAATAACTTCAATCATATTTAAAGTAACATTTTGTAATTTCAATTGAATTGAATTTGAAGTAACATTTTATGATCAATATTATTTACTTGGTCAATGAGGTTTATCCTATAACCATAGATCAATAATTTGAATTGCATTTGAATTATTTTTTATTGCTAAGTTTTTTTTTTTTTTTGTAAGTGAGTATAGATTCTTGTATTACTAAAATAGATTATGATACAAAAAGGGGGATTCCCTGGTTTGTCAAAATGGAAACCAGACCAGGGGTTCCGCAGTTGCGTTTTCTGGGATAGCAGAGAGGTATGGTTGGACCACCACCTTGGGAAAATGGCCCAGACCTACCATATCTAGTTTTGAAAAGATAAACAAAAACATATATGTAAAAAGACACAAAACATAAATTGAGGCTGACCCTTTGCTGAGAAACATGACTTGACCATTGGCTAAACAGGTGCTAGTCCAGGACGATGATATGTTTTTTTCCTTCATCCTCCCTGTCCTTGTTCTCTTCCTTCTGGACCACCGTAATAGTCTTTCTGATATGGGATGGTTCTCCATTCCCGTCCACTGGCGTGATGTCCATGTGATGGACATAGCACAAGTATAGGTGGAATTGGGCTACCACTCACTTCATCTTCTCCCTTTGGTCCCTCTAGTTCTCAGCTAGCCATTTTGTACTAGCTTCCGGGTTGTTGAGGTGACTCAGGATCTCTTTTAGCAGTTTTTTGTGGTCATTGTTATCCTTCCAGCTGGCATCTTTCCTTTCAGATCTCACCTTGCCTATTAACATCTTTGTTCGTCGTGCCATCTCCACCATTTTGTGGTAGAGGGTTTCTTTGGGTTGCGTGGTCCTTGGGTCCGTTATCCAGTCTGCTTCCTAAATCAGTTCCTCCCAAGCTTTACCCTTGCGTTTAGCATTGATTTCTTTCTCCCATTTGGTGATGGTCATTTTTCCTTTTGGTTCGACCAGTGTATGAAAGGTTCCCTTGGCATCTCTGGCCGCTTGCACCATCCTTGTAATCCTCCGAGGTCTTGTCAAAGGTTCTTTCCCCTGGGGGCTTCTCTTACTGTGTGTTCTCTTCATACGTACCATCCTAGTTGGTTTGTGGTAGTTTTTTTCTTGGTTTCTCCTCCTGTTCCTATCTACACAACCCTTGTTTTTGTGGTCGCTCCTGCAGTTGTGCTCTTCCTATCTGTCTCTATTCCTGATGCTTCTTGTCTTATGGGATTTCCCCAGTTGTGGGCTCATCCTATCCATCATGGTCTACCCATAGAGGTGAACCTTCTCGTCCTTTTTCCCTGTCTCAGTATGTGTGATCATGATGACCCGGTCGTAAACCCTACATTGGCCCTTTCCCTTGCTCGTTGTACAACCAACTGTGCTACTCCTCGTACTTGTGCTTGGGTAAGGTGTATCCATACTGGTCCATGGTACCACCTTTTTCCCTTCATCATTTGCGGCCTATTGATTGTCATCTATAATTTCCCACGAACTACCCCTGTACTTCTTCCTATTGACAAGATCTTGGTGTCGTACCCCTGTCTATTGTGTGGTCTGAATCTGCAATGTAACTTGTGGTCGAGTGTTGGGCAGTCAGATTCTGCCTGGATCCTTTGTGCCCACCAGTTGGTCTTGCGCCTCCCTCCTCGATGTGACCTTCCGTACTTTGGTTGTCATCACGTTCCTTTGTCGCTAGTTGGCTGCAGTATGTTCTGAACTAACCATTTGGGATGTTACTCCAGGTAGTGTCTAGCTATGGTCCTTCCTTGCTAACCCCCTTGTTAGTGATTCTGTCCGCCAGCCCATTCGCTGACCTACGTACCCAGTGCAACTCCATTGTGTTCATCGTTTGCAGATGCTCTTGGATTTTTTGCAGGAAGTGTGCCAAGCATTAGTGCCTCTGAATCTTTCCCAATCTAGTGCCATTTTGGAGTCTCTTCACTGTGTTGATAATCGGCATGGAGTCACCTTCCAAGATAGTATTTGTCATCCTTTCACAGCTTAGAATCTCGAGGTCGATCTCCAGGGATATGAATTTCGTTGTGTTGTTGGTTGAATTTCCCATACTCCCAGCGTACAGCCAGATTATGTTACCGTCACTATCCCTGATTACCCCTCCCATCCCTGTCCTACCTGGGTTTCCTTTTGCTACCTCATTGAAATTCAACTTGAGGGACCCTGCTGGAGGGGGATTCCAGTTGCGCTCACCTATTTGGAGTTGCGGTAGCCGCCTTACTTGAGTGCGGTTGCACTCATCTTTTAGGTGAAAATATTCTAGGACTCGGGAGTCCTGGCCTGCAAGTTGCGCTCTTCTCGTCTGGCAGTTGCGGATCTGGACTGTTTCTCTTATCAAGGAGATTATTGTTTCCTTGAGTTTTCCTTCAGGCCAACTTTCATTCCTGAAGATGTGTTGGTTCCTTTCTTTCCATATTTCCCATATGATCATCCCCAGAATGAGAGTCCAACAGAGGTTCACCTCTTCATTTTCACTGTAATTCTCATTCCAGGTATTGATGGTTGCGCAGATGTTACCTCAGATCCTATTGGACTGTCGAAAGGTGCCTATCGCCCAGTCCCAGATCTCTGTTGTGTAGTTACATTCATCGAGGAGATGATTCGTTGTTTCTTCCTTAGCTTGATAAAGGTGGCATCGTGACGAGCCAATGAATCCTCTTTTCCTTAGGTTTTCCCAAGTTAGAATTCGGTTGTGAAGTACTAACCATTTGAAAATTTTGATTTTTGGCCATTGGGAGTTGTTCCAAAGCTTATCCCATTGTTGCATTAGATATTCTTGGTCCTGGTCCGTGATGTAATGTCGGGCTTCTTTCAAGTTGAATTCTCCGCCATTTTTTTGGCCCCATCTTAGTTGGTCCTCTTCTTCCGAGACTACAAGTTTCCTTTTCCTCAGTTCCTCCTCCACCTCTTTCACGATTGTTGTTGTCCGGTCTCTATTTTGTGAACTAAGATTGTCCCATATTCTCCATCTGTTGTGATCTGTTTCTTGTTTCTAGTAGTGGTAGACTTTGGTTTTGCCTTGCGCGATCATGTCCTGTTGGAGTTTCTCCCTGTCCGATTTTCCCATTTTGGGTTTCTATTGCCATGCGTCCTCCCAAAATTTGGTTGTTTTACCATTCCTCACTTCCCAAAAGCTTTGTGTCTGGATCCAGGTTGTGTTGCACCAAGCTAGATTCCAGATGGTTGATCCCTCCCTAGTGCCCCTAAAGTGGATTCAGTCTTGGTCGTTTATGTCTGGGGCATACTTGGCCTTCTAGAGGTTTACCCATGGTGTAGAAGTTTCTTTGACCCATCGCCACCATAGTTTCGCCCCATAGGCTTCATTTGTTACTTGTGGGTCTTGTAGCCCTAGGCCTCCTTTTCTTTTTGGCTTATAGACCTTCTCCCAGGACACCAGGGCCCATTTTTTCTTTGTTTCCACTCCTCACCATAGGAAGTCCCTTTGGATGGTTCTTATTTTTTGTAGTATCCCTTTGGGGGGAGGAAAAAACAGACATCATCTAGGTTGGAATTGCTTGCAGAACCATCTTGGTCAATATGAGTCTCCCCGCTATGTTGAGGGATCTGTACGTCCAGGTTTTCACCCTCTTTTGTGACTTGTTGATCACTCCTTCCCAAGTTTCCATGTTGTATGCTTTGTCTGTCAGGGGATGCCCAAGTACTTGGTTGGGAGTGTTTTGCGTTCAAATCCCAAAATATTTGCCAGGTTTCTTTGGATTGCAAGGTTGGTGTTGAAGAAATAGATCATAGGTTTGGAGTGATTGATCTCGGCACCCGAGGCTTCCCCAAACTCTTCTAAGATTCTTTTATAGGTTTTTTCTTCCTTCACTGTGGGTATGCCATGGATTAAGGTGTCATCCACGAACTGATGGTGTGTGGAAGTAGGACAGTTTTCAAAAGGTTTGATGTCGGTTATTTATCCTGTTGTTGTTGTGCTTTTTATGCTTCGACTGAGACCTTCCATCATCAGAATGAACAGGAAGGTGGAAAGCGGGTCTCCTTGTTTGATGCCTCTTGTAGGCTAGAAAGGTTTGGCTGGGGCTCCATTGATTAGGAGCGAGTAACTTGTTGTTGAGACAAGGCTGAAAATCCAGTTGATTCAGTGTTGGGTGAAACCAAAGGCTTCCAGAGTCTTGACCATGTAGTGCCAGCTAATTTTGTCATAGGATTTTTCTAGGTCAAGTTGTATTATCATCCCCCCTCTCCTCTGGATTTTCAAGGTGTGGATTAGCTCATGGGCATGGATGATATTGTCCATGATTTGTCTTCCTTCCATGAAACTCACCTGTTCTTGTGAAATCGGTGTGGGTAGGAGGGGTTTCAATCTATTGTCTATGAATTTGCAGATTACCTTGTAGACCACATTGCATAAAGTGATGGGTATGTATCGGTCAGGGGTCCTAGATTTGTTTTCTTTGGGAATTAGAGTAATCATTGTGGCATTTAGTGCTTTTAGAATGGAGGCTGATTGTTTGGAGTCCTCCACTACCCTATAAACATCATGTTTGACCATGTCCCAAAAGGATTTGAAAAGTTCCACTGTGAAACCATCTGGACCTAGGTCTTTCCCACTGGGCATCTCCTGGATCACTTGATCAATTTCCTCCTTAGCAATGGGTTTATTTAGTTTTTTATTTTGTTCCTTGGTGACTAGATAGGGGATGTGCTGAGCTATCCTTTGGATGGCCTCCGTTCGGTCTTTGTTGGGTTTTTGGGCTATCCCATGGAAGTGATTTACCAGAGTGTTTTCAATCTCCTTGTGGGATTCTCTCTCTATCCCATCCTGATCCTTAATTTTCAGGATTTTGTTGTGGGTTCTTCTGGCAATGGTTGTTCTATGAAAAAACTTGGTGTTCCACTCTCCTTCCCTTAACCATCTGATTCAGGATTTTTTTCGCCATAGAGTTTCTTCTTGCTGGCATCTAGCTTCCCATTCCTGGGTCTTCTGGATCTCTTCCTTTTTTCGATCCTTTGTATAGCCTTCGACTATGCATATTTCCTGGATTTTTCTCATTTTGTCTTCAATTTGTTTTTCTCTTGGTTTATATTTCCAAAGATTTCCTTGTTCCACTCCTTGAGCTTATATTTGATGTACTTCAGTTTCTTATAGAGTTTGAAGATCCTTGTCCCTTTCTCTGGTTGTTCCTCCCGCCACCATTGTTTGATGTTTTCCTTGAAAGTGGGGTGTTTGATCCAAAATTTCTCAAATCTAAAGGGTCTATTCTTCGATGCGGTTTGGAAGTCTGCTTCTAGTTGGACTGGCCAGTGATCAAAGCCTCCCCAGGGAAGGATGTTGCAGTCTAAGGTTAACCCTTGCAGAATGATAGACTCTGACACCAAGAATCTGTCTAGTCTTGTTGCTACCTGATGTTGATTCATCTGTTTATTGTTCCAGGTGAACTGTCCATTATTGGTTTTGATGTCCACCATTTCTATTGTGTCTATGAATATTGAGAATTCTTCCGCATCTCTATCCAATCTCCTAGTGCCTCCTTTTTTCTCCCCAAGTGACATGATGATGTTGAAGTCTTCTACCAGGATCTAGTGGAGGTTGTTGGATCATGTTTTTAGGTCTTCTAGGTCCATAATCATTTTCCTCTTTTTCTCTAACATCTGGGGTCCATACACATTGGTGCATAGAATCACCTCCATATTTCCAATGATTTGCATGCTAACCGAAAGTGTGTGCCTAGTGGCTTCGACTGCTATTAGGCTCATCGCTTGTGGGTTCCACAAAGTGAGAATACCTCCTGCCATCTGTTGTCCTTTGACATCCATCATCTTGTACTTGCTCCATTGTTTTTTGTTGATTGTTTCCATTCTGTTTGTAGTACATTTTGTCTCTTGGATGAAACAGAGGTTCGGTTGTTCCTTCCTAAGTCTACTTTTAAGGATTCTCTGCTTTCGTGGGTTGTTTAGGCCTCTTATATTCCATGTTATAATCTTCATTTAAACATGTCGGGGGGAGTTTGGAAAGAGCTTCTTGATCTTACCTGAGTTTATCAGCAGAGCTCCGAGTTCCTATAGGGTTGCGATGTTTGATTTCTTGCCTTTTTTCCTTCTCGTCTGCTTGGGTGAGAGTTGTGGTTGTCCCTCGCCTGCTTTGATTCCTAGGTTTCCTATCTTCCCGTGCGTGCACTTGAGTCCTCTGGATTTGGCTTCCTCCATTAGGAGGAACAGGTATTGGATGCAGTCTAGTTGCTCCGCTGGTACATTGTCTACACCTTTCCTTCTTCATTGCTCCAATATGTTCGAGAGATCTATCCCTTCCCTTTCCACAAGGTCTCTGAGATCAGGATCTTTCATACCTACCTCGCTTGGAGTCATTTCCGCGTCTCTGTCTACTTCCTGCATGGGGGTGTTTCCATCTCTAGTTTCTCCATCCATAGGAGTTGTGCTACCCCTTATTCCTTCTTATTACTTGGGCTATTTGTGGACTCATTTGTTTCTTGTTTCTTGGCTTCTTTAGCTTTTGTTGGTTCATTTCCTCCTTCTGCCCCTTTGTTGATCTTGTCCTATTCTTTTGTTCTATTCCTGGCCTCCAGATTGCTCCTTGTTGGGGTTTTACTTTGTTTCTCGTTAGCTCTGTTTCTGTGGTTCGGCTTTATAAATCCATCCTCATCCTACTGTGGTTTGGTCCTTTCTGCTTCTTGTTTTTTATTAAGAGGACTTTCTTTGATTAGGTATCCATGTTCGTGACATATTCTGCATCTGAAGGGGATCTACTCGTAGTCAATGTTTTGTATCCATTCCTCATCCCTTAATTCCATACTTATGGCTTCTGGGAGTGCTCCCGACACATCCATCTCTATGCAGATTCTTGCATAGGATATATATCTCCCTTTTAGGGTGGCTTATGATGTCTTCACATATTTTCCCAGTTTGTTCCCTATTTCCTCGAAGGTGAAAGGTAGCCAGTAATCTAATGGCAAGGAGTAAAGTCTCATCTAGATAGGTACATTTTTGAAAGTTTCTTTTTCTGGGGAGAAATTTTCCTTCCATGGCCGCATATACAGTCTCGTTGAGCCGTGGAGGTATGCC
>ML790776.1:388556-468962 GCA_009831015.1 Picea engelmannii | reverse complement strand
TCTACTATCATTTACATTTTTAAAATGCATATCTTCAATTGCCACCATCACCTCCATACAAATACACACCCTAAGTCAACACCAACCCCATGAAAGGATAAAAACATAGAATGAAATGTAGGTTAACTAGTGTAACATAACCCATCACACAATAGGCCGAGCGATTAATTATTAATAATATATATGGTGCGTTAGTAGAGGAGATCGGTACAATTTTTTCGCATATAGATAAAAAAACAAAAAGTGGAATCAATTATCACAGTGCGCAATCGCAGGGTGTTTTACAGATTGAGGAGAAAGTTAGTTTCAGAAAGGTAGAGGAGAAAATAATAGGCTGGGCAGCTTCCTGAGAGTAGAATTTCGTGTGAAATGTATCGGGAGAATGAAAATGTTGACTTGGTACATCGTCTGAAGTCGCGGCCACGCCAAAGTAACGTGCCGTTCAGGGAGACGCGTCTCAGGAGTAGTAAAATAATGGCGACGCCACCCGATATCAGGCGCTGCCAACGCCCGAATCTCGCATTTACCTCCACTTTATTCATTGGAAACGAAATCCAGCGCCATGGTTTGTGGTTGGTTAACCGTCCATGGCGTCGATAAAAAGAAAACTCGTGCGCGCAAATGCACAGGGATTCAACAGAAATTATGCCCGCTGGACTAGACCAGGACTATCACGATGGGAAAACTGAAAAAAGGGAGCCCGCGGAGTTCGAACCGTGGTGGCTGCTGTGTTAATTGGATGGCCGCGGTGCTCGTGGCCTCTGGATTTTTGTATGTAGTAATGGAGTTTAGAACAAAAGATGCAGCTTGTAATTCGGCTGAATCTGCCCTGATGAGGCCTGGAAACGATGCGTTTGAGAAAGATTCTTGGTCTGGCGATCTCAGGACCCTGGAAGTGGCCTGGAATCGGCTCTGCTTTGGACCCGCCGCTTCAGAAAAGCTGCGTCTCGCCGTTTTTTCCAAGAAGTGGCCCGTGGGCGGAGTCCCCGGCGGAATGGAGCGCCATGCCTTTACTCTATACAAGGCACTAGCAGCGAGAGGCCACGAGATCCACGTCTATACGGCCACGGGCAATGGTATCGCGCAGGAGGATTTGGTCGAAGGCGGGCTCCGGGTTCATTTCGTGCAGAACGAGGGCGGGAGATTGGAGTGGTCTCGGGCCTGGAAACTACTGGAGAGTTCCAATATTCCGTTCGACGCAGTCCATTCTGAAAGCGTGGCGTTGCCTCACTGGAAGGCAAAAGAGGTCCCGAACCTGGCCGTTACATGGCACGGAATCGCCTACGAAGCCCTTCACTCAGAGCTCTTACAGGACCTCATCAGGAAGCCGGGGGAGCTTCGTTCCCCGGAAACGGACAGGTCGATGGCGGAACGGATTCCGAGGCTCCTGGACGAGATCAGGTTTTTTCCGAGCTACAGGCAGCATGTGCCCATCAGTGACTACGCCGGCGATGTATTGTTGAACATTTATCAGATTCCCACTGAAAACGTTCATATAATTCTCAACGGCATTGACGAGCAAAACTTCAGGCCGAACCGGGCGCTGGGGACGGAATTCAGGCGGAAAATTGGAGTTCCGGCGAATGCCACCATGGTTATGGGCGTAGCGGGAAGGCTGGTGAGAGACAAAGGGCACCCGATTCTGTTCGAGGCGTTTTCTGAGATAAAAAATGAGAACCCTGGCGTTTACTTGCTGGTGGCCGGATCCGGACCCTGGGAGGAGCGTTACAGAGAACTGGCGCCGAATGTAAAAGTCCTCGGCGCCATGGATCCGTCCGATCTTGCGGGGTTCTATAACGCGCTGGACATTTTCTTGAACCCAACGTTGCGGCCCCAGGGCCTCGATCTGACGCTCATGGAAGCCATGCACTGCGGGAAGCCTCTGCTGGCCAGCCGTTTTCCCAGCATAACGAGGAGCGTGATTGTTAGCCACGATTACGGCTACACTTTCGCTCCGAACGTGGCTTCCTTGATCGCAAATCTGAGATCCGTCATCAGCGACGGACCCCTGGAGCTCCAGAGGAAAGGGCGGCTTTGCAGAGACTACGCGGCTCGCATGTTCGCGGCCACGAAGATGGCCTCGGCCTACGAACGCCTCTTTCTCTGCATGAAAAACGAAGCCTATTGTAGTTACCCGTTGCCCACCGATTGCGCGCCATGATTAAACCATACGGTCATCGAATTCTTTGCTTAGGGTTTCGAAAAAATAATGGAAAAGGACGCAGATCGACTGCATCACCATTGAAGCCGGGAGGAGCACTTTCTTTTTCCAGTTTATTCCTCGGATCCGGCCAAGGACGATTCGCTGAATTATTTTCAGAAGCGGATTTATCGCTTGGTTTTCCGTAAACAGAATTGATTTGAATGTGTTTCAGTCAGACGGATTGTATTGTTTATTATTGAAAGATAAATTGAAGCAGACATACGAACATGTTACACTGCATTCGTTCTTTCTATTTGTAAGCATATGAGAATTCCTATGTCAGTTCAGTACCTACATGATTTTATTCTTCACGAGGCGTGACGGCAGATCCGAGAAATTGAAGGCTAGGCGAGATGTTTGCCAAACAATAATGATAATGCCTCATTCTTTTTATGTTGGTAAGGAACATACAAGAATCCCCTCCACCCCTTGCGGGTCAACATAGTTTCCCTAAAGCACAAAGGGGAATCTATATGCAAAGTCAAATTCATCAAGACCACATGACATATGAAAATGCCTAATTCAAATTGTTGTATGAAACAATCATGTTCTATTAGTGCAACCAAGAAACGCTTAAAATTTCAACAATGAAGACATGGTATCCTAACGATCCTCCCAGACATGAAAAAAAAGGAATGTCATATTGTGCATTGAAGACTTTGAATGCAACGACAGTGTACACTAAGTCTAAGAGCATTGAGAACCTATGCACATTCATGGGATGGGGCAATGGGTACTCCAATACCTTTCATACTTTCATATCCTAAGGGAGCATGTAGAGTCTTCTAACTCATTTATTTGCCTTTCATCGGTGAATGAATTCAGTTGCTTCTAGATTTGGAATAGGGAAATCTCATTGAAGATTAAGGTAGGTCATTTCAAATGTATTTGTCTACTTCCCCTTCAAACCCAAAATAAAAATGTAAAAAAGAGAGAATTTGTTTGACGATGCAAGCATGGGCTCGAGAAGGGTAAGGGTTCCTTGGATAAGGGTTTAGATAACTATAGTTGAATCTTCGAGAATGATGACCATGCCTTGGATTTTGGTCTTAGAATCAAGATCCTTGGAAGGTGGCAGGAGACTCTACTTCTCTCTACTCCTAATATGTTTAAAAGGTGTAGGGGGGTAGGGAGGTTAAGCCAAATAGATCAATCTAGAAATACTAAATGAAATTGACCTACTCTTGGTTGTCATGCAGAGCCCACCTATCGCATTAATGCATATTGATTAACCCTAATATGTGTAGAATGGATGGGAATTCAGGGTATAGAAGATGGCCCACTCATCCCTTCTCCGTTTGATGTAAATCCCCAAACCCCATATGAAATCTAACTATTAATGTCCTTATAAATCCAAGATGAACTCCCCTCATCGTTATCGCCCCTAGATTCCCTTTTTAAGCTCTGTTTAAAGAACAAAACATATTGATTTTGCTATGAGAGCCACATGTCAAAGTTTTTTTTATCCATTCTAAACTTCTAATTAGGCAATAGGGAGGGATTTGGGTAGCATGTCGAGGCTTCTAACACTATGGGATGACAAAAAATGTTTGCATCTAGGATTGCTCCTAGGGATTGTAATAGATATGTTGATCAACATTATTCCCCTAGCAGGAATGGCCTCTTCCATTAGACAACAAGAAAACTGAGCAGACTGACAATGATTAAGGGGTTCCTCTCTAAAGATGTAGTGATTGCGGGCTAGCCATATCTTCCAAGTAAGAAATTTTAGGAGTGTTACCCAAGCTCTACCCAACAATGATTTATTTTTAAATCTAGAGGGATAAAAAAAATTCCAAGACATGGGTATTTTCTTCCAATCCATTAGATGGGAAAATTCTGCTTGCATCTTATAAGTTTACATTCATCATATTTGTTTGGTACCCATACACCAAGAAGAGATAGATGGAGGAATTTTCCACTTATTTGCATAGAACACATCTAGAGGGGCCTTAAATGCCTTGTTTTCTTAAGTTCTCCACCATGAGTATTTTTCCCTGGATGAGCAACCAACAAAAGAAATTAATTTTGGAAGGCCATCTCTTGACCAAACCTTTGACCAAATCGAGGATATTTAGGGGAGATTGTTGAGATAACAAGGCTTCATACCCATATTTTACAGTGTACTCATCTCCTTTGTGACCCCAAGCTCTTTTGTCTTTGTCCCTATGATTGAAAGGGGCCTATCCCTTAGGAATTGAGTAAGGATGGTCCATGCTTCATGAATATCTTATGGGGTGATAATGAATCCCAACAAATGTAGCATTTCTCTTCATATGGCATCCCTTAGATTGAAATTTTATTAAGAGCGCCAATTCCATGAATTATTAACCCAGGGAAAAGACACATAATTATTTGATTGTATGAAAGAGGGTGTCTACTTAGAACACTATATCTATAATTAAGATTTTCTTTCCATTATTTGGCTTCAAGAAAATAAATTGTTGTGTAAGTGGAGTAATAATTTATTCTACCTTTTATAAGAAAATAATTTAGATAAAATTTATTCATACAATGACTTAGAACAAGATATATCTAGTCTAGGAAATGAATGTAATATCCTCTTGCTAGGGGACTATAATGTTAGAACAACAAGTAACTGAGTTGTTATCTTAAGTAATGTCTCCAACCTTAACCCTTTATAGTTAGATGAGGGCCTTCTTTTAGCTCATAGATACAAAATAGGCTCTGAAGATTTAGGTGAAAAATTATTTGGTTCTAAATTAATCAATCTTTGTAGTTCTCAAGACCTAAAAAATTGCAATAGTCTAAGGAAGTGGCTGAAATTAAATTGGATGACTTGTATTCATGGTCTTGAAAATAGTGTGATAGATTCTATTATATTGATATCTGATATACAATAAAATAAATTTTTTTGACATCTTAAACGAACTTCAACCAAACTTAGATCATAAACCCTTTGTCCCAACTCTAAACTATGCCATGCATAATGATCTTATAGAAAATTAATATAATAATAAAAACTTGAAAAGCACTTGATATTTGACAAAAAGAAAGAAGTAGATTCACCTTTGCTCACAATTCTCCCTGGGATATCAGATCCACCTGTTCATATTTTCCTCATTGGGATGATAATCTTTCTCTCGCTTATAGTTTTCACTAAAGTCTACAAGCCTAGTAAGTTCAACTTTTACTTGTTTTAAAACTATGCCCATGAGCCAATCAGATTATTTATTTCGGTTCTTCCCCACGTGGTCTCTGAGTCAACAGGATAGGTTGGATTCAAGCTCCCTTTACCCCTGTTGGATGCAAACCTAGTCAGGAGAAAAAGCTAGTTTTGGGAAGAGAAGCATGAAAGGAGGAAAGGACAGATAGAAGGAGAAGTAGCACATGTGAGGGAAGCATGTGAGGCACGCATGAAAGGAAGACCTAACGATGCTAAGGTTAGGGTTTTTGCAATGTATTGTAATGGCTAATGAGCCAAGAATATAAATAGGTAGTACTTAGAGAGGGGGAGAGAGAAGATAGAGAGGATGACAAGAGAACGGATGACAGAGAGTTGTAAGAACTGTATTAGTCAATAAGTTGGTGATCTAGGGAAGCAGTGAGCGACTCTATCCCAAGGGTTAGATCGCAGGCTGAGGAGCCTAGTGCGATCTAGTCAGCCTCACAGGGATTGAGGAGCCTGTGAAGAGAGTAAGATCTAAGATTGTAAACATGCGCGACGTGACATATTACTGAACCATCATAAAGATCTTGAGAGCCAGATCTTTGTGGACATAGCCCAGGAGGGGCTGAACCATGGTAACACCTATGTTGTGTGAATGAATGTATGCATCTTTATTGTTGTTAAGTGGTGAGTGTTAGATGAATGAATTAACTAGCTAGATCTGGTATTTCACATGCATGAATATAATGACTGCTATAATCAGATGTTAGACTGAATAAATAAAGATTACAAGATACCACCACAGACCTCCACTCATTCCCAGGTTGAAAACACCTGAGTATTACGGCCACCCATAGAGCTATCTCGAGTGAGACTATGTATTAAACCCTATGTGTTGCGTTTCCTTATGATTTACTAGGGAGGCCGATAGTTTTAGAGAGATTTTGTTGGGATCTTATTAAATCTGAACCGGGGTCAATCTATGACAGTAAGGTAGGATCAGGATAACCAATAAATAATCCTAAGTAGAAGAGTAGAAAACCAACAAATGGTTCTGTTGTCGGTTGGTTGGAACAAGATGGGATTGCATATATGAGATTTGTAGAAGACGCATCAAAATAATGCCAGATCGGACGACAAGACGTTGAGAGAATGAGAATCTGAAAGGGGATGTTGAGACCGTGGAATCCAACGAAGGCAGAGATAGAGAGATGGCTGTAAACAAAGGAGATGGAGTTTGCATAGAAAGATAACAGAAACCCGAAGTTGACACCGTGCAAATATCTGGACAAGTACGTATTCAACGACTTGCATGAAGTATTTTTCTGTGAGTTCCCGCATGTATTACAAGAGTGGATAAAAAGGTTGAAATACAACCATCCTACAAATCGGATCAGAAAACTAGAGTGGAATCCTATAGAGATCACGCAGTTACAACAAGTTGATAATAAATTTACGTGTGTAGTAGATTTCTGGTTAGATAACATTGTTGCAGAATTTATCACAGAATTTGCAGTAGATACAACGAAGTCTTATAGCGCAACAGAATAAGAGTTATTGAAGGGACCTCGAGGTAGGAATATTATATCGTTATATACTTCTATTAAGATATTACTATATAACAAATGTGTAATGACAATGGGTTCATACAACTAAACTTATTTGCGTACATGGGGGAAGGGGGGAAGCACTGACAGGAGAAGGAGAAATGGATAGAGGAAAGAAGGAGGAGGCCTTGGACCCAATTATGATGGATGAAGACCAGATCAAGCAGATCATGGAAAGAAATGGAAGAATGCGCAATGGAGTACCCTACCAATATAAGATGAACACCAAAAAGAGAGTCATAGCCACGAGGGAGGGCTTGGAAAGTGATGAAGAAGAGGTAGAGGATCTCCGAGTTGTGGAGCATATTGAGGAAATCCTATGCACGACATATGAGAGGAAGATGAGAGGTCCAATAGCGGGAATAGAAGGCAACACTCCTATCCATATCAATGTCAATGTGGAACCCATAAACCCATGTGTGACTAGTACACCAAGAAGAACACCACCATTTAGACAATTGAATTTCGGGAGAAGGAAGACATCAAGAAGTACATCTACTCAAGGAACATCAATTGTGGGAGTCAGTTCAAGAAGCATTAGTCAAGTATCTACACTGTGCAGAGGTAGTAATTTAGCATTCAGGATGGCAGGACATGATCCCACCATCAAATTACTAGAATTCAAAGGAGAGGTGTCAGAGGACCCTGAGAAGCACTTGTTTATTTGTGAAAATATCCGGGAAGAAAAAAATATCACATATGAGGATACTAAACTTGTGCAGTTAGTTATCACACTAAGAGATTGTGCACTGGATCGGTACATGAGTTTAGATACAAATAGTCCACTAGGGACAACCAGAACGATTGGAGATATCAAAAAGCTATTGATAAATGAATTCTAGAAGCCTAGTTTAGAGGATCAATATATGAATGAGATGATAGAGATTAGACAGAAAACAGGAGAATATGTATGGGAAATTGACCAGCGATTCAAACGATTGAATGGAAAGCTAAAGTATGTCATGACATATATGCAACATAGGCATTTGTTTTTCAATTCACTGCTACCACACTTGAAATACCCTTTGCGACAACAGAAGTTGAAAACACAGGTAGAGGCTCTACATGCGGCCCTACAACCGGAAGAGAACCAATATCAGAAGATAGATCCAACCATAGAAGAGCTGAAGGAGGATCTGAAGAACTTAACATTCCAGCTAAACCAGAACAAAGGTAAAGACAAAAGAGAGTTTGTTTGGTGTACCACATGTAGGACAAAAGGACACCATAAGAACGAATGTCCAACATTCACGCAGTACATGGCATTAGGAATGCCAAACCCGTTGCCAACAGGAGGACTATAGTGTGAGATCTATAAGAAACATGGGCATGATCCATATCACTTCCCAATGATGCAAAAGTACTAAACAATACCTAAGATTTCATATTGCAACTTTTGCAAGTCAGTAGGCCATGATGACAAGGACTGCAGGACCATGGACCTAATGAGGGAAAGAACATTATATGCTTACAGGGTCCAGGCAGAAATGATGACCGAGCAAGCCACACCACATTTTAACCAAGTACCAACCCCGTATAAAACTGTGCAATATCAATATAACACTGCGCAACCGCAGTACAATACCGCGTAGCCACACTATAATCCTGCGCAATATAACCAGGCGCCCCAATAAAATGCACCACGAGGAGATCGAGCTGGCTACAATGGTGGAGGAAGAGGAAGAGGAGGATTTGAAAGAGGAAGTGGGGGATTTGGAAGAGGCAGAGGACCAGTGGTATGCCACAATTGTCAACAACCAGGACACTATGCAATAAAATTTCCACTTCCACCTGTGACGTGTATGTATTGTCGTGCACCATATCATGACACTGAAGAATGCCCTACACTATTGAGGAAGATCCAGGAAAAGAGAAATTAGAACAATCAGAATGTTCAGTGGATTTCGGCGGAAGAAAGGGATGAAGGAAGAAACATCAACATAGTTACACAGGGAGGAGCTAAGACATGAAATGACGTAGTAAGACAAGATCCAACACAACACCAATGGGTGAAGAAGAATGTCGAACCAAAGAAGCAATTTGATGCACAGAACGAAAAGGAGATATTCAAGTAGGCCAGACAAGAATTCTTGAAGCCAGACATTGCATCGACATCAACCGTGCAACATACCCAGGAGGTACCAGCATAAGAGATGACTCCATCACTGGATCACATCAAAGAAGCACAACCCCTGGGACAAGTAAGTATGATTAATGGTTTTTTGCAATCCTATGTTAAACTACTAAATTATCCATCATCTGTTAAAATGTTACAAAGTATGCTAGAAAGATGTAGCGTGGAGGTAGAAGGAAAGATTGAACAAAAAACAGTTAATCCTCTGCATACAAGGAGGACAACAAGCAAATAATTCAGACTGAACGCTAACATTGGAGATTTCAACATGGGAGATATTATACTGGGTTTAGGATCCAAAGTAAATGTGTTACCCAAGAAGAGATGGCAATGTATGGGAGATCCCACATTAGGATATTCACTTGTTCATATGAAACTAGCAAATCAACACATAGTTTTACCAATTGGAAGACTAAAGGGGGTGATAGTAGATCTGGATGGAGTGCGCACTAGAGCTGATTTCAAAGTGATAGAGATAGTGGATGGCACAACAACTTATCCAACATTGCTTGGATTGGATTGGGCGTTTGATAATCAAGCCATAATCAACTTAAAAACAAGGAAGATGACATTTGATTCAGGAGAATATAGAGTCATTGCGCCATTGGACCCATCCGAAGGGGAAAGGTTTGTAGAACCTACTTGCTTAGACCTAGAGGAAATTAACCAATTGTATAAAACAACTGCGCAAGAAGAAGATTATGTGAATCCAAGTGCAGATGGGGTACTCAATTGGAGAAGTATCACATCATGCACATCATACTCAGATACAGGCTTAGAGAATTGGTAGCAGAGGTTACACGAAGTCTCCACAAGAAGATGCATAAGAATAGACCGTGTAGTAAGATGGGTAGGTATGAAGATAAGGGAACCTCCCAGCTTCCATGGGGTGAATGACTTAGAATAATTCTTAACACGATACGAAGATGAAGTGTTAGAAAATCAGAGGCTCTTAGCCTTGGATATACCACTCAAGGCAACACCTGCAAGATGGTGGGGTGCACACAAAGAAATAGTCAAGGACTAGTACCAATGTAAGTGATTACTACGCATTAGATTTGGCGTCGAATAGGGAACCAACCAACTAAATAAATATGATGGATAGGGATCACCAACAAAACACTTGGAGAAGTGCATAATTCTATGGAGGATGACACCACCAGAGGAATGAGCTCATCATTTTGTTCACACATTAGAAGGGATTCCAACAAAATGGTATACAAACCAGGAATTGCGTAGAGGAACTACAAATTGGACAATATTACAACAGAACTTTACAGCCACTTTCTCATTTGAACATGAGAGCCCCAACATAGACTCAACACTTAAACGAATCAGAGGGGTGATATTCATTAAAAAACCAGAAGTTGAGTTTATGATAGAATAATAACAACATAACAAACAAATAGTAAAAGAACTACTGTCATGCTACCATGTGAAGGAAGAAGCACCAGATGAAGATGACCTGCGAAACATTCAGATTGTGGATGTTGAAGGTGAAAGAGAAGTGGAAGGTCCACCTCTATAATCAGAAGTATTTTTTGTGTCGATCAAGGTGAAGAAAGTCAACATTGGGACAATTGAGAATCCCAATATGGCCAGCATTGGATACTACTGAGATGAGCAAATAGTGGAAAGCATAACAGAGTTACTATGCGAGTACAATGACCTGTTCCCAACAACATTCACATAAATGAAAGTCATAGCAGGAGAGCTAGGTGAAATGAAGATACCTCTCAGATCTGAGGTAAGACTGATCAGACAGAGACCATATAGACTAAACCCCATATATAAGAAAAAATTCAAAGTCGAAATTGATAGGATGTTGGAGGCTGGAATCATAGAACTTGTAGAGGAATCTGAACAGGTAATGTAGATTTTAACCTTGTACAATATTTACTGCAAACAAATTTTCAGTAAAAGAACATAAAAGATACAATGGAAAATACAAACATTACACATATATTTTTCCCTTGGAAACCCAAACCGGGAAAACCAACATATTCTATATTCATTTATTGTGTTACATTGTTTACCATACAATATACATATAGGAGCCAACGACATCCAAAACCCTAACCCAATGACCTGAATTAGTCAACAACCCTAATTCCTTAACCGGAAATAGAAAACCATTGGCAAAGAAACCATGTGCCAAAAAACCATCTAAATATGTGACACATTTCTCGAGGCAAAACAATTTCTCGGGGGCGTTTCCCCCAAACCCCCTGCGTGCCTGGTGCAACGCACAGCCGCTACTATCAGTGTAAAGAATATAACACATACCCAACAAGTAAGCCATGTGGTAGTTTAAGAGAAAAAATAGGGAGGGATAAGGATATGTGTCGACCTGAGGAAGTTGAATGATGCGTGCCTACATGACCCACTCCCTACTCCTTTCACAGATGAGGTGTTGGAGAACATAGGAGGATAGGAAGCTTACTCATTCACTGACGGATTGTAAGGCTACCATCAGATCAAGATAACTCCAAAATATAGGTACAAGACCACTTTTTCCACAGAATGAGGGTCCTACCAGTACACAGTCATGCCTTTTGGACTAAACAATGCACCAACAATAGTTTCCAGACTAGTCATAGCTGCATTCAAAGAATTCATCCACCAGTTTTTAGAGGTATATCTGGATGATTAGACAGTCTACATTATGTTGAAAGACCATGTATGGGTGTTGAGGATGAAGTTAGCATCTTCAGAACACCCTTTGGGATACTATTGGGCCAATAGTATGCAAACAAGGATTGTTAGTAGATCCTGCCAAGATTGCAGTAATTGTTAATCTACCACCACCAAAATCAGTATGTTAGTTAAGAGAAACATTGGGACACACATGATACTACGGGAAATTTATAAAAGGGTATGCGTAAATCACTACGCCAATGGAGAAATTGCTGAGAAAAGACAACAAGTTTTAATGGAATGAGGACTCTTAGTGAGGATTGGACACTCTAAAAGAGAATATGGTAACCGCACCAATACTAGTATTCCCATATTGGGAAAAGACATTCCATGTACATGTAGATGCATCAACCATAGCACTTGGAGCTATTTTGGTGCATCTAGGAGCAGGGGAATTGGACCATCCTATAGAATTTGATAACAGAAAACTGTCAGAGTCAAAACATAATTACAATATCACAGAGAGAGAAGGATTAGCTATGGTCTATGCACTTCATAAGTTCATACATTACTTATTGGGAAAACATTCAATATGTTTACAGACCATTTATCTCTCAAATACCTCGTCAACAAGCCAGTGTTGGGGGGGGGGGATAATTTGTAGATGGTTATTGTTGTTCCAAGAATTTTACTTCGAAGTGATAGTAAAACCATGGAAGTTGAATGCAGGACCTGATCACATGTCAAGGATCACTAATGGAGAGGAACCTACAAATGTAGAGGACAACTTTCCCGATGCACAATTATTTTCAGTCCAAGTAGCTGATGAATATTTTGCAGACATCATTCAATACTTGAGTACAGGGACTGCGCCACAAGAATTCAACTCTACGTAGAAGAAACATCTAGTAGTCAGGGTTGCATACTATCAATTGATTGTAGGACACTTATACAAGATGGGTGCAGACAACATCTTGAGAAGATGTGTACTAGAACATGAAATACCTAGGATTTTAGTAGAATCCCATGAGGGAATAGCAGGAGGACATTATGCAGGCAAAGCTATCGTACAAAAGGTATTATGTGCAAGACTATGGTGGCCTACTGTTCACAGAGATTCAAAGGACTACTTCCAGAATCGTGTTGTGTGTCAGAGGGTTGGAAAACCTAATAGATGGGATCAGATGCCCCTAAAGCCACAAGTAACCTTCCAGGTATTCGACAAATGGGAAATATATTTTGTGGGACCAATTAAATGGGAAATATATTTTGTGCAAATGGGAAATATATTTTGTGGGTTGGTATTTCCATCAATGCCAAAGGGGGAGATTGTTGGATAATGTTGTAATTGATGCCAAATGATTGATTGATTGATGTCAAAGGAACAATGTCTTGTATGCCAAAGGAACAATGTCTTGTCATAACATATTGATGTAATATGTATTGTCCTTGATGTGAATGGATTGATGTCAAGTGGAATCATAGTCATGTGATTTCATGCATAGATGAATATGGATCAATGAGTTGTCATTGATATATGACGCATGGATGAAGATGGATCAATGATTTTTCATTGATATATGATGCATAGTTGGATTGATGTAAAGATGACTCATTATTGTCTTGATAATGAGGATGAACTCCAAAGTGGTCCCCTTATGGTGAAATCTCTCATGGGAAGGCACTTTGCAATTGAGTTATCCTATAAGATTATGGAATAATGATATGAAGATCAGTGAATTTGTCAGTGAAACTATCCTAGATGGATAGTGCTTGTCATGCCATTTTCGGTGGTATGTGGAACGTCACATAACTCCTCACGGTTTGAGAGTTATGGCCTTACGAAGTTGAAGGACCCTCATATGTTGGCTTGAAGCCACAAAAGGTCAAAGAAGTCAAAGTGCTTACAAAGAAGGAGGATTATTTAAATAATATAGTGAAGTGACAAAGTAAAAAATGATTATTTAAATAATAAAGTGAAGTGACAAAGTCAAAGAGGATTATTTAAATAATAAAGTAAATGGAGAACTTTCTAATTATGGAAAGTGGTTATAAGAATGTTAACCCTAAAATAAGGAAAATGGGTTAAGTGGTCAAAAGTGGCTATTGGATACATGGACAAGAGGCAAATTGGGCAAAGTTGGACATAGGTGACTATGTGTACAAAGTGGCTATGTGGACAAAACGGCCTAGAAGATTATTCTAAGGAAGCTACTTGGAGAGGATAAATAAGAGGCAAGGGTCTCTTGTGAAAAATATATCTTGAGCATAGATTGAATATATATTCTTGGAGAGAGAGTGGCTAGTGGATCTCATGGACGCATCAAAGTTTTCGTAAGTCTGATTTCTTGACGGAAAAAGTTTCAGAAGTTCATAAACCCTAGTTTCTGAAAGAGCATGCAGGCTATAGTGAGCCAGAATGCATACCATATGTGGGCTACAGTGAGACAGAGCGCGTACACATGCGATCTGAAGGAAGGTAGAGTGCGTATAGTTGGATGAAGTCATGAAGACTTGAGTGTAAGTTGGTGCCAATTTCTTGAAGTTTGAAGCAAGCTCCAGATCTGCATTCTATGGGCTCATATCTACCATAGAAACTTTGGTATGGTTACATTGTTGTCTTGATGGATACTCTTGCTTATTGTATGGTGAATGATTAAGGAATTCTTGGTATGACTGTGGTGATATGGTTATGTTGATTGATTGATAGAGAGAGCATCACTCTTATGTTTCAATACTGATATGATTGCCATAGTATACTGGTTACTTATACATGATCGAGTAGCATTCATATTGTATGGTTGAGGAGCATGAGTAAGTTGTTGGAGAGCATGGATGTGTTGAGATTGACTATAGTACATATTGGACAGTGAGCGACATAAGTGGATGTGACTGAAGGATGCAAAGGATCTGAGTTTTTCATGAAGATAAAACCCTAAATACTGAGAAGGCATACACAGGATGTAGTACAGACATGCCACGTACATACACGAGCTGTACTACTGGTAGGGAGCATACATGCACATGATGCACTACTGATAGGTCACGTACCTATTGAAAAATTGGTATCTGTTGAGGATTTATTCCTCTTCTTAGTTGGTGTTGAGTTGTATAAGTTGAGTCTTGCATTGTAGAGCTGGTGCTCTTGTGGAGTTGTAACTCTATTCAATTGTTGCTAATAACCCAAGGATTGTAGTCCGTAATAAAAATAAAATTGTACATACATATTGTGTTCTTTGTTTTCCTTGTGGTGATGACTTATTGATGATATATGTTGCTGATGTATGTTCACATTTAACTAGTTATAAATGACAACAATAAGTAATGAGTAAATGGTGATTGCTAACTAAGGAGTTTTGTAAAGGGGAATTTAAAAAAAAGATCCCTACATTGATTCGCCCCCCCTCTCAATGTGGTCGGTGTGTCCAACAATCCCAACTTAGGTTCTCTTCATCCACTTGTTCTTTTTCTTGACTTGGTCCCACCATAGGTTTGCATTGTCAGTCAACTAGTAGTTTCCAAACTTCATTGTTTCCAAGGGGTTGAATTCATATGATAGAAAGTGCCTTTCAATGTTTTTCAACCTGGATTTAGCCTCATTTCCTCTTTTCATGATCCCATTGAAAGTGGGATATTTTTATTTCCTTGGTTAATAGCCTATTTTTTCATACTTAAGGTGCTCATATCGGTAGGGTTCCTCTTCCTCTAATAGTATGTTTCCCCAGTTTTTTGTCTTGGATCCCAAGGACTCTAGTATACCCTTAATATCTCAAAGGTAGAAGGATTGTTCATCAACTTGGGTCCTTAGTGTTTGTACTTCTTGGGCCAACTTTTCATGCCTCTAGTAGTCACTAAGGGGAACATGAACTTGATTGATCCCCCCACTCATACTTTGGGTTCATGGACCAGAAGTGTTCATGCCCCGTTACCCTACAGTAATATAGGAGGACCATTATTCATTGGTAATGGATATGTTCCTTGGGTACAAGTGCAATACCATTATATGCTTATCACAACTAAATGCACATTGTCTAGGGTTTTTGTAATTTTTAGTGTGTTGACCTAGGCCTATATTGATGTTTTGTATCACACCCAAAGTAGACACAAGGATGTCTTATATGCCTCCAACAACTCATTGACTTATGCTCTAATGACAAGTGAACTAGGTATATGAAATATTCATTTAAAACCTTATACCTCCAAAATGACTTATCGACCAAGACACAATCTCCTTATCACTTTGCCACTACTTGATCCTTAGCTATACCAATTCCCTAGGATGCCACCACGGTCATGTGAACCTTGCACTCAAACCAATATGAAAGGATATCCTTCATAATATTGTGTTCCTTGGCAGGGATAGTGCATGTATGTTATGAAGATGGCTTAGATAATATAAATAATAGGAAAGTTCCAAAATTTACTAATGTTGTCATTATCATATCAATTCTGTGCAATCCTACTATGATAATTAAATTTAAATATCATGACGATATCAAGATAAATTAATTTTATAAAATGACAATTAATTAAAAAAATAAATTCGACAATCAAATTGAATTTAAAATTATACAGTGACAATTAAAATTTAAACTCAAAAATCAACTCAAATAGAAATTCCTATAACAACAATTAAAGGATATTAAATCAAATGTAAATTATACATCAATAATCAAATGGAATTTTATAATTAAACTATTTACAAATTCTATGAGAATAATTAAATTCTATAATAATATAATGAACTTTGATTGTTAACTAGATGTGATTTCTATAATGAAATGAAATTCAACAATAAAATGAAATGAGCATTGACAATTTAAAAATCTCAATCAAACGTCCCCGAGGTGTAGAACAGTCGGTGACGGAGTGTGTTGTTAAGCCACTCCGTGATGTTAAAGTCATCGGTTCGAAACCTGCGGGGACAAAAAATCCAACCATGTTAAGGGTTGGTGTGGCTCAGGCCGGGTGCGATCCCCGGGTGATTTTGACGGCTTAGATGCCCCTGAGTCGCGGTTTCTCAAGCCACAGGTTAATCGCGTTGCCAACAGGTTCCGCACAAATTAACAAACAAAAAAAAAAAATCTCAATCAAACTAATCATTCACATCGAATTATGTGAGAGTAACATCATTAAACCACATGACATGCCAAAGGCCCTTGACACCATGAATGCAAGTCTAGGTTAATTCAATAATGAAACAGATGTTATTATTGTATTTTTTGATTATAATACATATATTCTCACATACATAAAATTATGGGAACATACATGCAATATACTTCTATGTATACCATGATATAGGTATACACATGTAGATGATCACTACCATATACATATGGTATATATCAAGTGCGCGCGCGCACACGCGTGCACACACACACACACACATATATATACAATAGGTTATGGGATGCATAAACATGTGTATAATATGCAAAGCGTATATAGGATTATATGTATATGTGTGTGCATTCCATAACCTGTTCAAAATCAATACATACATCAACCAATTTGAAAATTATTTCCTTTTTAACACTTGCCATCTTTTTCTATACCACAATGGAATGATCCCAAGGGTTTTGTGGTTTGGTCACTTGAGGTTAATACGGTTTTTGGACCAACCATCATGAATTGAGGCTTGACATGAAAGGTTGATTGGATGTTTTTGTAAGTTAAGGCAAGGGTTCGAGGCATAGCCAATGCTCAACTACTATATAATGATGATGGTTGGTGGTGTCTAAAGGATTGCTCTAGAGGAGGTTACGTGGCCGAGAGGTTTGAGGTTCAATCTAGATACAAAGGTAACAACTCATCCTTTTTTTCTCACAAACTTTGTTATTCCTTACATGTTATAAGGCTCATCCTTTATGTTCTTTGGAGCTTTCTATCTCTTGACAATAAATAAATCCCTTCTACTCACCCTCCTGGATATGGATCTAGGCTCATGGAAGCCAAATAGGAAAAGGGTCGAAGCTCTTCTCTCAATGATTTCTTTATGGACCAGGTAGAGTTTAACTTATAGTTCTTGAATGTAATGGCTATGGGATATGAGTTATGATGGCATGTGATAGAAAGGTTATACATTCATTTAAAGGAGTGTTCGACGATGGTTTATTTGGATACTACCCACAAATGCGTATCCAAATCGTCCATCGTCGAACACTCCTTTAAATCCAAGCACATCATTTTCTTTGAACAAACCAAAATTCTAGCCTCATCCCCTTATTTCTCCTCTCGCCTCATTCAAGAAGCTCTCAAAATTGAAAAGCATCCTAATAACTTAAACTGAGAAGATGACTACAAACTTAGCCAATCCTGGAAGCCCACCATTCATCACTTTGATCACTAAGCTTCATTTGTTTAATTCTCAGCTGCGGCATTTTCCCCATCCTCTCATTTCTCTTTATCTTTTCACTTTAATTCATTTACTCACAATATATTTATTTCCCCCTGTTTCATCATTTCCATGAATCCTACCTATATATTTGTGTTCTCTACTCAATTTAATTCTTTCACCCTTTTATCATTATTATTATCTCTTATTAACAACATTATCATTAAATATCAAAGAAATCTCATTTTAATTTATTCACTTGATTATCATTTCTCCTATTAACAATTTTATTATATATTAAATAAGTCTTTTATTTTATCATTATTTTAATCTTATTAACAACTTTTAATCTTTTATTATTTTTCCCAACAACTTAATTTATTATCATTTTTAATATTTTATCTCAATCACTAATTTGAATCCCTTATTCATTTATTTATGTTTTTCCTCATGCCTTTTCTCAACGGTCACTTACCAATCCTCCTCTTTAAATACAAACCTCGACACTCTTTTCCAACACAATACTTCAACTATCCCCGATGATGGGTGGAGTGTCCACTCCAAATGTTGGATGTTCCAAAACCACTTACATGGTTCTTATCCAAAAAAAAAGTTGACTTCAAGGGGACTATTCAAATCATGAGAATTATTGGTCAGTTGTGACTAATACTCATGGATATGGGTCATAGATTAATGACTTACACTACGCAGTTAATCCCGAAAATAATTCATTATGCTTGGAAATATGTTTTATGTATATGTGATTCAATGATTTATAGATTTCTTTCAGGTCAAATTCATTGTGTGTTGGAATCAGTTTGTTATGTTGGAGTTAAAGTTCCATAATCATGAAACATTTTATAGATTACAAAATAAATGCCACTTAAACAAAGCATACACAACAACTAAATGTACTAGACCAATTTGTTTTTTATTTTAGAACCTATGGGTTATAGACCCACCATGCTCCCACTGCATCACTATAATTTTTCCATGGCATATCAAGTTTCAATCAACCTACAAATCCTAAGATATTGCATCACCCTATGTATGAATTATTTAACATACTTGAAAATGTTCTTTCTTATTTTGGTCGATTAATGTTTGTATTGTGACTAGAATAATTTGCACCAAAAACTCAAGTAGAAGCTCACCTTTACAAAGTTGTTCAAATTTGTCCAACCTAGTTGAGAAGATGATTAAAAGCATTGGATATGAAAAAAAAATTAGATAACAATTTATATAATTCAACCATAGTCAACAATAATGTGGGCCTATAGCCAAGAGAAGAGGGAGGCGCTAGGGTTTTGTATGAGGGGATGATTTATCTAAGGTTTTGGAAGTAGTTGAAAAAATGACATATGATGACCTAGTGGACTACATAGAGGATATATTGAATGAGGCATAGATCTTCCCAATTTGTCCCTCTCATCACCAATCCTGAGTGGATCTAGTAGATCTAGATTTATCTTCCTACATGGTGGGTGAGGATCACCTAAAGGAAAATCAGCATAGAATCTATGGAGGAGATCCCTTGATTAACGTGGGGTTGAAGGATCGAGAAAAAAAACAATCTTAAAAGTGTTCTATCTAATCCCTTTTTGGAAATGTGGTATTGGGAAAGGAATTTTTCATTGTCTTCCACCTTTGGAAATTTCACCCTCTATTTCTTATACTCACCATGTTCTTGGTTCATTGATAGCTCAAAATTTGGCAATGGTAGAGGAGGATTTGATTGTATGTCCATTGGAGCCATTAGGTGGAGGTGGGATATTGTATGGTAGGGTTGGTCTAGGTGTGTTTCATGAAGTTGAGCAAAGGTCAATTAATAAGGTCATAGGTACAAATGCCTCGCATGGGTGCATGGGTGAGGAGGGAGGTAGAAAGAGAAATGACAATGATCCACTTCCATGGAGAAATAAGTAGTGTGTGCATAAGAAGGGGATTAGGTTTATTTGATTTTGGGAGATGATGTAAATTTTCATCAAGTTATGGGTTTGGATTTACGAGCTCTAGTTGGTCATTTCAAGGTAGATGAATGCGTGACAAAACACCTATGGCTTAGTTGAGTTAGGTCTGGGAGTTGGTTAGGGTATGACCTTCAATTTCATATCCTAACTAAGGGTTGGATGGGTTTCCTATTTTGATCGAATATGGACATGGAGAAGATCTTGAGGTATAGTTGGTGTTGGGATATGAGTCACCTAATGCTTAAGAAATGGTCTCCTTTTTTCAATGAAAATCTAGAGAAGTCCTACATTATCCTAGTCTGGTTAAATATTCTTGGATTACCTCTTGAGATTTGGTCTCCTAATGTATTTAGGGATATTGGAAATTCTATTAGCTCATTTGTGAAGTATATATAAGCCTCATTAAGATGGGTGCTATGTATATTGGTTGGATCCTGTTGATGATCATTTTCTCTCATCGGCTTCTAGTTGTTGGGTATGTGTTATATTCTTTACATGAGTAGTAGTGTCCCCCGCACGAGGGTTCGGAAGCAACGCCCCCAAGAATTTTTTTTTGCCTCAGGAAACATGTCACATATTTAGGTGGTTTTTCAACACATGGTTTCTTTGCCGATGGTTTTCTATTTCTGGTTAAGGAATTAGGGTTGTTGACTAATCTAGGTCATTGGGTTAGGGTTTTGGATGTCCCTGGCTCCTATATGTATATTGTATTGTAAACAATGTGTCACAATGAAAATATAGAATATGTTGGTTTTCCCGGTTTGGGTTTAGAGGGGAAAAATCTCAGTGTAATGTTTGTATTTGCCATTGTATCCTTTCAATTCTTTTACTGAAAATATGTTTGCAATAAATATTGTACAAGGTTAAATCAACATTTGGTATCAGAGCTTTGTTGGCTTCATGGGGACGCCTTTGTGGTCAAGGGTTTGGCTCGTGACTGTGATAAGCCTTGTTGCAATGGGAGATCTGTGGTATTCATTTTTCAGGTGAAAATAAATGGTGAGCAATTCGAAAATGGAGATTGAGAAGTTTAATGGGCAAAGTTTTGAGCTTTGGAAGCTCAAGATGAAAGATCTATTGGTGGATAGAGATCAGTGGATCATGGTATATCCAGGTACTGCACCTACAGGAACTTCAATAGACGACTGGAAAAATTTGGATCGGAAGGCAAAGAGCACAATCCGATTGTGCCTCTCAGATTCAGTATTATTGAATGTGTCAGAGGAAGCTACAACCAAGGATTTATGGGAAAAGTTGGGGAAGTTGTATGAGTCTAAGTCCCTAGTAAATAAACTATTCCTGAGAAAGAAGTTGTATAACATGAGGATGAGAGATGGAGACTCGGTGGCAGAGCATTTGAATGCCTTCAATACCATGGTAAGTTAGTTAGTATCTGTTGAGATTAAAATTTTAGATGAAGATAAATGTATCAGTTTATTGTGTTCTTTACCAGACTCCTGGGATAGTCTGGTTGTGGCCATAGGTAGTAATACAACTGCCTTGAAGTTTGATGAAGTGGTCTCATCCTTTTTTTCGGAGGACATGAGACAGAAGAATATGGAAGGACAGAGCACAAACACATTATTTGTAAGAGGACGTTCCTAGGAAAGAAATAGATCTAAGTTCTCAAGTGGGAGATATAAGTCTAAGGGTAGATATAAATCTCCCAGAAAGTTTGTAAAGGTATGTTGGATATGTGGAAAAAAAGGGCACTACAAGAAGTAGTGTAGATCCAAAGTTGAGAAAAAGAAGGGACCTAAAGAATATCCTTCTATAGAAGAAAATACCTCCAAGGAAGAAGGAGGGCATGTGTACTTGGCTTCTTCAAGCACACATGCAGATCATGAGGCATGGTTGGTTGACTCTGGTGCATCCTTTCATATGATTCCCCACAGGGAGTGGTTCTGCGAATATGAAAGGTATGATGGAGGTAATGTTTTCTTAGGTGATGATTCGACAACTAGAATCATAGGACGAGGAAACATCAAGTTGAGGCTCATAGATGGAAGGATTAGAACACTGCTTGGTATTCTACACATCCCAGGTTTGGCTAGAAATTTGATTTCTGTAAGAAAAATGGACGATGTAGGGGTAAAAACAATATTTGAAAAGGAAACCTATAGCATGGTTCGAGGAGCAATGGTGTTGCTGAAGGGAGTTTGGTTTGGAAATCTGTATAAGCTTCAAGGAAGCACGATTAGTGATGGGTGTAATAGTTCCATTGTTCATGATATTGGAGTTGAAGAATAAAGAAATCCTACAGCCTCTGGAGAAAAGGTTATGCTGTGGCATCAAATACTGGGGCATATCAGAGAGAAGGGTCTTCGACTACTACATGGTAAAGGTATGGTTGAAGGTATGTATAAATTCTCTATGGATTTTAATTTCTGTGAACATTGTCTATATGGGAAGCAAAATCGAGTAAGATTCCCCTCTGGTGCAATGAGGGCAGAAGGAATTTTACAACTAGTTCACAGTGATGTTTTTGGACCTGTGTCGGTCCCATCATTGGAAAAATCTGTGTACTATGTCTCATTTATAGATGAATTCTCGAGGAATACTTGGATATATTTCCTCAGGAAGAAATCTAAAGTCTTTGACAAGTTTAAAGAGTTTAAGGATCTTGTTGAGAATCAAACAGAGAAAAGAATTAAGGTGTTGAGGACATATAATGGTGGAGAGTTATGCGGGAATGAACTTGAAGAATTATGTAAGAAGTGCAGTATAGAAAGGCATAAGACTACTCCATACACACCTCAACAAAATGGAGTTGTAGAAAGGATGAACATGACACTGATGGAAAAATCAAGGTGCATGCTCAGTGGTGTCGGGTTAGGGAAAGAATTCTAGGCAGAGGCAATGGGTACTGCATGTTACCTGGTCAATAGATCACCCTCATCAACATTGGATGACAAGACTCCACAAGAGGTATGGACTGGTAAGGAACATTCTCTCACACATCTCAAGGTATTTGGTTGTGATGCATATGTTCATGTTCCAAAGGAAAACATGAGTAAGCTAGATAAGAAGGCTGAAAAGTGTATCTTTATTGGATATAAAGATGGTCTCAAAGGTTATAATCTTTGGAACCCAAAAACTAAGAAAGTAGTGTATATCCGAGATGTGGTATTTAGAGAAATGAAGGATGTTGTTAAACAGGAAGTCCTACCAAGTACGGAAGAACCAGAGAAAATAGAGTTTGATTTAAAGGATGATGAATCAGACTCTACAGAAGAACATGAATAAGAAGAAGAAGATCTTCATACTCCAGTATTGATGAGATCGTTTCAAGAAAGAAGGCTATTAGAAAGGTATACTCCATTTGATTTCCATTCAAATTTTGCTTTGTCTATTATTGATGATGATCCTAGAACTGTTAGGGAGACAATGAATTTAGAAGATGGAAATCTCTGGAAAAGGGCCATGGACGAAGAAATGGCATCTTTGGATAAGAATGAGGCTTGGGATCTAGTGGAGTTGCCGACTGGAAGAAATCCCATTGGCAACAAATGGGTATTTAAAAAGAAGCTGAATGCAGAAGGAAAAGTGGAGAAATACAAAGCTCAGTTAGTAGCAAAGGGTTATTCCCAGGTTGAGGGAATTGATTTTGGTGAGATTTTTTCTCCTGTTTCCAAGTTAACCTCTATAAGATTTTTGTTATGTGTTGTTACTACATTTGATTTTGAAGTAGAACAGATGGATGTGAAGACAACATTCCTACATGGGGATCTGGAAGAAGAAATCTATATGAAGCAACCAAAAGGTTATTCTATGAAGGGAAAGAAGGAGTTGGTATGCAAGCTGAAAAATTCCCTGTATGGTTTAAAACAATCACCAAGGATGTGGTATCAAAAATTTGATACTTATATGCTGGGACTTGGCTTCACAAGAATCAAAGAGGATCATTATGTGTATTTTAAATTAATTGGTGATCATTTGATTTATTTGGTCTTGTATGTGGATGACATGTTGCTGATAGGAAACAACAAGGAGATTAGCCAAGATGTGAAAACTCAGTTGTGCTCTAAATTTGACATGAAGGATCTCGGTGCTTCAAATTTCATTTTGGGCATGGAAATTAAAAGAGATAAGAAAAGGAGGAAACTCTAGTTAAATCATAGAAAATATGTCGAGACAATATTGCAGAGGTTTAATATGCAGGAATGTAAACCAGTCAAGGTTCCTATTCCTTTCGGTGCAAAGTTATTTGCGGATCAGTGTCCCAAGACACATGAAGAGGAGGAGGACATGTCTCGTGTTCAATATGCGAGTGCAGTTGGCAGTTTGATGTATTAAATGGTTTGTACTAGACTGGACATTGCACATGCAGTGGGACTTTTGAGCAGGTATATGTCAAAACCAGGGAAGGAGCATTGAACAGTAGTAAAAAGAGTTTTCAGGTATTTGTGTGGCACTGTTAGCTATGGATTGTGCTACAAAGGAAGACCGGGATTGGACAGAGTTGTGGATATACATGGCTTTGTGGATGCAGACTGGGTTGGATTTCTGGATCGTAGGAGATCTACAAGTGGGTATGTGTTTAGCCTATTTGGAGGAGCAATAAGTTGGATGAGCAAAAGACAGGTTGTAGTGGCACTTTCAACTACATAAGCTGAATACATGGCATCCACTCATGCAAGTAAGGAAGCTGTATGGTTACAAAGATTGTGTTCAGGTATTGGGTTGGTACAACAAGCTGTAAGGATAGAGTGTGACAGTCAAAGTGCAATTTTTCTGGCGAAGAACTCGACTTATCATTCAAAGACAAAGCATATTGATATTCAATATCACTTTGTGAGAGATGTGATTGAAGAAAAGAAAGTATTGATGATGAAGGTGGACACTTTGAAGAATGTTGCAGTCTCATTAAAAAAATCTGTGAGCACTGAGAAGTTTTCTTGGTGTAGAGGATCCATGGGCATTGTTGCCCTGGATTGTTTACTATGTAACCCTGTAACCCCCTATGTGCAAAGAAAACAACAAGTGGGAGAATGTTGGGTATGTGTTATATTCTTTGTACGAGTAGTAGTGTCCCTTGCGTGGCGGTTCTGGGGCAATGCCTTTGAGAAAAAAATGTTTTGCCTCGGGAACGTGTCGCATATTTAGGTGGTTTTTCGGCACATGGTTTCTTTGCCGATGGTTTTCTATTTCCGGTTAAGGAATTAGGGTTGTTGGCTAATCCAAGTCATTGGGTTAGGGTTTTGGATGTTGTCGGCTCCTATATGCATATTGTATTGTAAACAATGTATCACAATGAAAATATAGAATATATTGGTTTTCCCGGTTTGCGTTTCCAAGGAAAAAATCTCTGTGTAATGTTTGTATTTTCCATTGTATCCTTTCTGTTCTTTTACTGAAAATCTGTTTGCAGTAAATATTGTACAAGGTTAAAATCTACACTAGCCGACAAAGCGTTATTAGGATTCCTCCTTAAATCAAATCGCTTACACAAAGTCTCACCCACTTTCGTGAAAATTTAACGCAATACTTGACATGACATAATTATTGTGGTTCTTAACCTATTACCAAAATGACCCATTTTCCATTCCTCATCTTATTAGTACTATCATATTTTGCAAATTATGATTAACATATTAACACTACAAAAATCTTGGATCCTTACTCATAACCATATATTATCGTATACCTCTTTATCAAACATGACTCTTTTTAATAAAAGAGAAAGTGAACCAATACCAAAATGTTTATATCATGTAAACTTATACTCCTTATGACTCCTTTTTCAAAAATACCTCCCATAACTCTCTTCATTATTTTAATATATACCATGCCATGGACATTACTTTATGCCATGCCAAGAACAAAATGTATATATTATATCTTCTCATATTACCACGTTCCTTTCCACATGATAACTTCGTTATTCAAAATGAAGAATATGGGTCTTGAAATGTGATTATTTTACCTTATATTTTGAACCACTACGTGGTGTCTATATGTCAAATAATTTTTCTCATGGTTGACTTAACCCAACATGCTAAAACAAGTGAATTGAGTTTACAAACAAATTCCATCGTATTTATTTTATGCATGACAAGTACAAAGTGCATACGTTTTGAGGAAGCATCATAAAAATTCAATTATGATTGGAAATCAGTTGTTTTATTCGTACTCTAAGGTTTCAAGTAACGGATCCTAGTTGGGTTAGACCTGATTGGAAATCAGTTGTTTTATTCGTACTCTAAGGTTTCAAGTAACGGATCCTAGTTGGGTTAGACCTAAAGGAGTATTTAGTATAGGAGATGATTATTTAAAGGGGTTCTATCACTCATACCAAGACTCTATACTACTTTTGGGGTTCCCTTCATGTGTTAGATGTCATCAACATGGACACCTAGTAGCATATTGTGCTCTCAAACTTAATCAAAATATTTGGATTAAGAAAGCAATTACAAATCCTAGAGAGGAGGCTAGAGAAATTAGCTTCAACAATTCCATGGAGGTTGGGTCTTTGAGGGATGTTGTTGTAATCTAGGGGATTTTATAGAGAGGTTACCAGTAGTACTACACCACACATAAAAGAGAGAAGGAAGAGAAAATTAATGGAGAGACCAATAACAAGTATCCTTTATTATGTCAAGATATCACCAATATACCACCACCTTCTTACATTCATGATCCCATATTTATACTCTAAGATAGTTATCAAGTAGTTACTACTGTTTTAACTACCTTGGCCAACCGACTTGGCCCCGTGGTCGACCAACTTACAATTCGACTTCTCATTCCCAGTCGACTGATACTTGGTTGACTGGTGGGTTTAGTCGACAAAGTCAACTAGGCCCTCCAACATATTCCCCACGCTTAAATCCTTATTTGTCCTGAAGAAGAGGGAGATTTGGTCTCACAATTACAAAATACAAAATATTTTCAAAGTTTGAGATCATTCAATATTGGTCCTTGTTGGTGGCTTATGTAGAAAAATTTGAAGTCTTTCTCGACCTTTTATTAAATTGTGTTGGTTTTCTATATTATATTGGTGGGGATATCGACAGTACTACATGGACCAACCTTATATCTAATTATTTACCTATTTACACTGTTGAAGTGTTCGATCAACTGTTGGCTTAGGAACTACTATTTGGCTATGTTGGTGATCAACCGCTAGCTATGGAACTGTTGTTGTGTTTGCATCAGCTGGTCGACCACTGCTGATGGACTTGGTTGTTGTGTATTCACAATATGGTCAACCAAGGATTCTTCTTTGAGTTATTCTTTTCTTTTGGATTCCCTTTGTCTCTCAGACCAATTTAGGCCTTGTGCTTTAGACATTGGTGGAAACACCATTGGTTTAGTAGGTGGAGCGTGTGATGTAGATGTGCTTGATCTAAAAAAAATGGAATCTTGGTTTCAATGGAGAGGGTATTGAATGTTGCTTCTAAGGTGTTATTTTATTTTTTGTTGGAGTCAAGGAGATTGTATGGATGTGTGATCCAAGTTGTTGCAATAGTTGTTCGAAGGTTTTCCATTCTTCTATTGTGCATTGAGCTTGCACTCGTAATGACTTCATTTGTGATAACTATTCCATATTTGTGGTGATCGGGTTGTCTTGAAATGATGCCAAGTCAGGATTGTATTGTTTCTCAATGTGTTGTGCTTGTTGAATTATCTATTCCATGTGAGTAATAACACTCCCCGCTTCTAGTTGAGCATTTTTTCCTTCTAGGAACCATTGTAATTCTTTCTCTAGTAGCTCTGTCTTGACTTGTTTCTCTTGGTTGATCTATTTTGTTAAGGAATCAAAGGCATGAGGGTTAGTCGTTGAATTCTTCTTGTATGCCAGATCATTTCGAAGAACTTGTTGGAATTTCAGCTGGCTGCATGTGGATCCAAAATAGGTGGGCCAATTACTAAGTACAATATTAATTTTGGATGCCATATCATTGACTTCTTCAATATTTTTCTTGATTTATTTGAACTTGGAATATTCTATTTCTAGAATAGTTGATGTTTGATCGACTTTTAGTTACTTGTTTTATGTAACATCCCAGTTTGACCCTCTTAAATAATGTAAGTATTTTATTTCTATTATTAATAAAAAAATGACTTAGGCCAACTAAGCATGAGTGCCTAAAGGGGATATGATACCGCAAGAAGGGAAAAGTGAGGGGGTCTAAGGGGGGTTACCTTGAACCTTCATCCATTTCAAAATTTGACTTGCCAAGATAAAATACAATAAGAGGAGTGGAGGAAACACATTCCCTCAATCTAAGCCATCTTTCCTAAAATATAGCAAGTTGTCTCCCCTACATTCTTGGAACTAGGAAAAGAAGTTGAGTTTGAATTCTCTTGCCATCATGCATGAAAAAAAATTGAATGGGAAGAAAGGGGTGTGATAAAAAGGGGAAAAAGAAAGAGTTTCCATGAAATGAAGCTTGTATACCTTGAGGAAAAGCCAAGAAACAATGGAGATTTTGTTGAAGCTTGAGATAACATCTTGAACCTTTATATGAACACGTTGAATAGCACTGAGAGGAGGATTATTTGATTTATTGTGCAACAGAGAAGGAGGTACTCCTTATGTCACATGGGGCAGAGTTTTATTGGCCTACTTCACCCTGGTGGTATCACAACTCGACTAGGGGGTGGTGTCCATTGTGGATTACCTACAGTTGGGTAGAAATCGCTCACTCAGCTAGTTGTTGGCCTACAAATTTCAATAGATAATTTTATCTCTATTTTTTTGGTAGTTCTTTATATATTGTGTTTTCAAAATATGCAGGTTGTCTACCATGATTTTCTACCATAATATATATAGTTATTTATATATTATGTTTTCAAAATCTGCAGGTTTCTAGTAGTTCTTTATATATTATGTTTAGGTAATGATGGTTCATGTTTAGGTAAAGAAATATATTCCTCTATGTAGAAAATTGGTTTATGTATAAGGTTTCTTATTGCCTCTTTGTCTCTCTCTTGCAAAGATTACTCTCATGATTTGATTATAGAATAATATGGAAAGGTTGGAAGGAATTATAGTTTTACAGGTTTCTTCGAAGTTGTCTTGCTTGAATATGAAATCTCTTAGTTAATTCTCATTCATACTTTTATGGGTCACCCATGACTCACTCTAACAATCCACTTGTTCATGACACACAATTCATAAGAAAAGTTCCATTTTCACCTATCAATTTATCACATAATACTTCTTTTGGAGCTTAATATGGAGAAAAACCTTCGATAAGAGTGGAAGGTTTTTCTTCGAAAAATCCAAGACTCACACTGGAATTTTCCATCCCTTGCCTAAACCCTATTTATCCATCCAAGGATTAGTTGAATGATTCATCACCAAGTTAGTCATCTCCTGCAAACAATTTCATAGTGTTGTGTTTTCATAAACTATGGAAAATGAAATCATATTCAATAATCCTTTGGAAATCTATGTTGATTGGCATATAGGTGTATATTGAACGCACAAGTTGTCGATTTCCCCCATTTTCATCTTAGTTGGCTTCCAATGGTGTCATTTCACTTTCAAGTGTATACTCGTCTGAAGTCAACCCATATCTTCTCTTCATCCAAACATAAAATACTTGCAATGGTTTTTAACAATCTCAACAAGCCTCCTGTTAGTGGAAGAAACCTCAGAATTCAGTGCAAGGGAAGAAATTCTTTAGATTTTCCTAAAACACCACCAACAACAAATCCTAAAATATCAGAAAAGGGGCTTGCTATGGAAATGGGTTGCATTGGCAATGGATTGGGCATTGAATGTGCTGTTCCTACCACTGTCGAAGAAGCTAATGGTAGACCCACTAATATTGAGGATGAGAATTTGTTAGCCAACTCATCCAACTTTGATATGACAAGAAAACAAGAGATGGGTGGATTGTTGAGTGAAATTATGGATACACTTGTATTGACTTCTCCATTATTTTCAAGGATTCTCCTATGGTGGCTAAAAAAAAATTCCTACCAAAAAAATGTCCTTTATTAATTTCTACTATAAGGATTATTCCATATGAACTCCTTTTGATAAATTTTGTGCACTACAATGGGAAGAAACAAGCCTTTGGGCTTATGTCATAGTTGTACATGGCCCTTTTTGGTCTGGTTGACGCTGGATTTTTTCAAGGATTTTTGGCAAAAGGATTGAAGTGGACTAGCGCATGACTAGGGAGTGTGCCTGCATTTTATGGTAATGACATATCTAAAATGATGGTATCTCAAAGTGAAGTTGTTTAGAAAAGTATTTCAACACCTTGGGGAAGTGGAGTGTAACATCCCCGCTATAATCCCAAGTTTAATTAATGTTTGATGTAGATATAATGTGTGGCTATGGCCAAACAATGTATATGTGAATTATATTTCTAAGTTTAATAATAAAATGTGATGCTATTTGCAAAGGGGATATGAGTAGAGATGGGGGATGAATTAATCCACAAGAGACAAGAGGGTCTAAAAGAATATCTAAGAGAGGTCCAAGGGGGAATTACCCATGTCTATTAATTCAACCCACATTCTTGAATTTTATTATGACTATGTATTAAACTCTATTTTCTTATTTGAGTGTCCCCAAATCCAATCATTGAATACATGTAAGAGGGTGGGTGTGAAAAGTCACATCCCATAGTTATTCGGAGCATGGGGGTTGAGTACAATTAGCTTGGGGTAGTGTGTGAATCAAGAAAGCAAGCCAAAGAGAGAAAATTCATATGGGCAGTTACAATAGTTTTAGACATTTAGTGTTTTTGCATGAACGCTAAGCATAGAGCAAGAAAGATAGATTAGATTTGGAGAAACCATGGAGGGGAAATTTTGGAGCATGTTGGAGAATTTTTGGAGCATTTTGGAGCAACAGACTAAAGATCCAAGTTTCCAAGACTGAAGAGTGAACCCTTGTGTGAGTTGCACTATAACAACAAGTGTTTTCTATTGTTGGCTGGTAGTTTTCCTAGCTGTGAGTTCCCTTGAGTTCCCAACAGAGAGATTCTTGGTTACATGTGCTAGAGGGACCTTGATAAATGAATGAGAAGCCCGAGGTATTAAGATCGGTGAAGGGGTACATTCCTTGGGTTGGACAGGTCGAGAGGAAGAGAGCTAGTGGAAAATTAGGATAGTTGTAGGAGAATACCATTGGGTTGTGGGATTACTAAGTTGTGTGTGGACAATGAGAGACCACCCTCTTTTGTGGATTGCTAGCCCTAGTTGGGGGATTACATGTTGTTGATATTTGAAACATCAATTCTATGTTTGGGTGGAATGTTCATCCCAAGTAGATGGTTGCACAATTGTTTCTAAAATATAAGTGTTTTATCTTGTTTCTGGTTACATTAAGAGTTTATTTGTTGTGCATTAACTCTGTAATTGAGAATTATTTATATGTTGTTTTTTCCAATTATTTAAATTGCATTCATGTCATTTTTAACATGTTTTAGATGCATATAATTTATGGTATCAAACAATAGTTAAATATATGTATAATTCGTAGCTGGTAAGCTACAGTAAATTAGTTAGTTGTAAAAATTTTAATTTATAACTTTTTCCACGTGTAATGGTCCTCAATTTGGCTGAGGAACGTTACATGATGGTATCAGAGCTTTTGGTTCAAATATCGGTCTTGTGTGGGCCAAGAATGAATGCAAATTCAACAACTTCGCTGTTAAAAATTTCGGTTTGTGCGAATTTGGGGAAAAACATTGAAAAATAAAATCGAAATCCCCAAATTTGTGGGCAAATTTAGGTTGGATTTGCCTCATAGCCATCGATGAGAAATTTAATGGTGTCAATTTGTAGAGTTGTAGAGCTAGATTTAACCTCGAAGGTCGAAATTCCCATTTTAATGGAGGCTAAAGGAACTAGGAATATTTTAGTGAATCGATGATCAAGATCGTATTTGATCTCGAGATCAACGACCTAGATTCATTTTAATAAATTTTAAATTTTTTTATAAGGTTTTCAGATTTTGGAAAGGTCCAGCAATTGGGAAAATGAGACATATCGATGGTCTAGATTCATTTTCAGTAGTTGGGAAGTTGGAGCCAATCAACGGTTAGGATTTTCTTTCAGAGCTTCGAAAATTGAGAAAATCAACCATCGAGACTCATTAGTAGAGTCAATAAAAGTTTGATGGATCAATAACCAAGATCATTTTGAATGATAGATTGATGGTCCAAATTCACCAAGTATTTGATAAAAAATTCTAAGTGTTGAAGTTCAACAATAGAATATTTTGATGGTCAGATCGGGGATTTTGGCGAAGAGTTTGGAGTTGGCCAAGAGAAATTGTCGACAGTCGATGGTCAGGTAGGCCGAATTGGTGAAATTTTTTAGTCGCCAATAGAAATCATCAACAATCGATGGTCGAGTTTCAGGGGATTTGGAAAAGTGTTTCGATAGAGCAAGAGAAAGTGTTGATTATCAATGGTCTATGGTCGGGTGTCAGTTGATTCAGTGAGGTGTTCGAATCATCCAAGAGAAATTGTCGATGGAAAATGAAATAAAGAGGGTGATGACATGACATTCCACGTCAACATCCATGTGTCATTCCATGTCTTCCAGAGTGCCATGTTAGTGTCCATGTGTCATGCCATGTCAACATCCACATGTCATGCCACATCAACATAGTTTCCATGTTATGTACGAATGGTCGATGGCCAATGGTGTAACACCCATGTTTCCCCCAACTTGTAATTATTCACGATTAATTATTTCCATACCATGCCATGAAAACAATGTAAATGATTTATATAAAATTGTAACTTCCAATGACTGACTTTGGGGGTGAAGCCTTGAGTATTGGAAATGAAACCACTAGAGAAAAGAGTGAGGGAACATAAAGAGGGGTTCATCATTGTAAGATGACCCAATCCTCCTTGTTGAAATATTTGATTTGGAATAATAATCCTTACATGATCCCAAGGAAAAATAAGTTATTGAGAAAAGGATTGGTGGTTGAGCAACCAACCACCCTAATGAATGGAAGCATGGAGGGATTAGCTGAGACAATAGGAAGTTTTCAGCCAAAGGTACCCAATGTACCATTCCATAACCCTCGAGGTTGACTCGAGTTCCTTCTGACAGAAGGAATGGGACAGGTTGATAACTTTCCATATTTCATGCAGGAGACACACAATAAGATAGGAAAAAAAATGCATGAGTGTGTGCAGGAGGAGCATGCCCGGAAGGATGGCCTTAGAGGATGGAGGAAAAAGTGTGCAATATAGATATGCATAGGAGAATAACTCAAGGAGAATTTGAGCATCGAAGGAAGAAATATACTGCGAAAGAATTCACGATGGAGTGTAGAAAATTACTTGATGATATCATGGCTTGGCATAGGGGTGTCCTGCAACTGAAGTGACTGAGCATGCAGAGCCTATAGTTGGGTGGAGAGGCGAACACCCATAGTCATTTGGTAAGCTATCATGTCCATAAATCAGATAAGTATATCGTCACTCCATGTAATTAAATGGAGATAAAGGATTGATGCATTTGATTGTGTGTAATTGTGTATACCTAGTCAATGGTGTTGATATTGTTCTATTGGAAGTCATTCTACTCGCATAATAATATTCCTAAATTGAATTGTATCTATATTGCGTGTATGAGCAGGAGGACCCTATGTTTTATCTTAATTGATTAAAGAAATAGTACAATCAATTTCCTCTTGTGAATATAACCCTAGATATATCAATATGTTTGTGCCTCATAGGTTCGTAGCAAAGTATTGTTGCAGTGTGATGCCTGTGAAAATAAAAGAGGTTAGAAAGTTAAGAAATGAATAATAATTTCCAAAAGGAATGGGATATTATAATAATAGCATGTTGAAGGCCCAAGAAGGAAGATAGACCTTGTGTCATTAACCTCTCCTTTTTATGAATGGTTGTGTGGAATTAAATCCTCATTTGGGTGAATAAGTATCAAGGCTTATTGCTTGCTGGAAGAATGGAGGAATAAATGTCGTGTAACCTGGGAAGTTTTATGTACAGTTTGGAGAGCTTTAAAGCTCTATGAAAGTATCCTTATTGGAATGGAAATTCTACTGGATGCATATATTCACCCAAGTGGTGAAGAGAGAATGCATTAGTCAATTTAGAGAAGAAATACAAATATTTGAAGGCCTAGTAAGCCTTAGAAAATACCTGGAAGAAATCCCTAAAATGCTAAGTCCTGAATCAGACTAATAACCTAGAGAAAAAACCCATGTTTTGAGCCTGAAAGAATCGTAGTCGTTGGATCAACACAACGAATATATCCCGACCCTTCATTGAAGTAGGCTATGATTCCTGGAGAGGTTGTATTATGAGTCAATAATAGTCGTTGATCTATCTTGGGATTGAGATATGAGATGATCTTGACCGTTAGTTAGAATTGGTAGTCAAAGTGACGAGAATGTTGGTGTGTCGACCAACACATCTTTAAGGATAATACGTGTCAGTACCTAATTTTTCAAAGGGTTGAGGATGGGCCCCTATTGGAATAAAGCATTTGGAAGGTCACCTTGATCACATACCATTGGATTTGCAGGTGGATAGATCTCTATAATTAATTGGAGTGGTCGAGTGCGAGGTCAATAGGGGACTCCGACGGAGGAGATCTATACCGTATATTGGTGAAAATTTGAGAAGAAATAGCAGTCGCCTGTCAAAGGAGGGATTTAAGAGGTCTAGATAAAAGGATGATGACATCATGTTTACAAGGATGTCGGTGTGTCAACTAACATGTCTTGAGAGGAGATGTGCATTGATAGTTGATTGGTTGACGGAACAAAAGTGGGCCAGTTAGGTGAGAAAGCCTCTAAGTTGTTTCCCTAAATATTAGTCGTGGATCATGGTGCGGTGATTAGATCTCCATTTTCCATTGGAGAGGCCTGTAATAGTGGTTAGAGTCACTGAAACAAGTGCATTTCGATGGGAGGGACTCCAATAAATGATATGGATTGTTGATCAGAATGGAGGAAAGATCAAACCTCTGTTGTATATCTAAGGAGTGGGTCTTGCTTAAGCATATAAAAAAGGTGAGTAGTGCCATGGTGACATCATATTGATGAGGGGTGCCAACGTGTCCCATAGGTAGACACGTGTCGACTTGTAATTTGTAGAGAGGATTGGCCATGATCCCCTATCTGTTTTAAGTCCAGGGATAAGTGCCTTAATATTAACCATCAGATTTTTAGGTTGGAAAGATCTAGACCATTCTTTGGAGGGGCACTAGTCAGAGTTATTTGAAGAGAGGCACTCTAGTGAGAGACCATGAAGAGAGAGCAAGGGTCATCAATCAGTCAGAGAGTAACCTCAATCAATGATAGTCATTGGATCCAAAGAGGTTGGACTTCGACGAGAGGTACTCCAAGGGATGACATTGACCATAGATCAGTGAGAAGGGAAGATCAAATCCTAGTCGTTGATTTTGGTTATAACCATGTGAGTAGAGGAGGACACGTGCCAATGATGTGACCCCATCTAATGTGCAATGAACCAGTGTCAATGTCTGAGTGGAGAAATTTATGCCTGATGATGATGTGTCACACGGGGATTGTTCCACATGTTAGGTAGGTGTTGTTAGCACATAAAATTGTCATGGGTCATATGTAGTTATTGTTAAAACCTAGGTCTACACCTTTGTTGAGTCTCTCTCTCTTTTCTTCATACCTTCCTATACATTTTTCCTCTTTTGGTTGATAAAGACATGTCGGTCAAGTATGTTGTATGCGCAGGGAAAAACTATTATCAAAATGCAACATTCAAAGCAGTCCATTTCGGGCTTGAAATACAAGCAAACAACGGGTTCAATTTTCAGCCATAAGATCTAAGCGATAGAAATATCAGTCGTCAAATCAAGAAAAGATTGAGTCATGACCATTAGATATCATTGGAGAGAGATCGACGATGAGGAGGCATTGTGGGGATCGGGAAGTAAATTAAAGTTTCTGCAAGTTGTGAGACCACAATCGCTCAAGATTGTTAATCTTGCTAGATCAACAGATCAATGATGCATATCGATCTCACTATGAACGAGCATATTCACATTGTGGGGATCGGGAAGGAAATTAAAGTTTGTGCAAGTGGTGACACCACAATCGCTTAGTATCATTGATATTCAAGAAAGGGACACATGTTAGGCGATCTCATACTCTGGGAGGAAGCAAGAAGAAGTTGAGTGAGTAAAGGACTCCCGAAATCCTGAAGCCTGGATTTCATCTGGACTGTCCATCAACGAGGACACGCGGCGCCATATCTCTCACATTGGAGACTTAGCACTCCAGAAGGTTTGTGGAGTGAAGGACTAGAGAAATAATTTCTTGAAGTTCTGAAGTAAATCTTGGATTTCCAAGTCAAGAGGCCACATGCAGGAAGATCTAACACTTCAGAAATACGACACTTCGAAGGATTGTGCGAGCAAGCAGAAGAAAACTCTTGAATCCCGAACTCCCGAAGTAAATCTCGATCGTCCAAATCAAGAGGCCACATGCAGGCAGATCTAACACTTTGGAAATACGACACTTCAGAGGATTGCACAATCAAGAAGAAGAAAAATCCCAAAGCCCAAACTCCGGAAGTAAATCTTGGTCATCCAAATCAAGAGGCCACATGCAGGTAGATCTAAAACTTCGGAGATCGTGCGAGAAAGCTGAAGAAAACTCCTGAAGCCCAAAATCCCGAAGTGAATCTCGGTCGTCCAAAAAAAGAGGACACATGGAGGTAGATATCTCACTTCAGAGATAAGACACTCCAGAGGATTGTAAGAACTATGCATTGAAAAGGCCCGAATTCCGAACTCCTGAAGTAATTGTGGACTGTTGATTTCGAATCAACAAGTACTATAGATATTTTGGTTTTATGCACAGGAAAAAGGGTCCATCCAAGAGAAACACGTGGCAACAAAAGAAGAGCGTTCCCATATCACGGATTACATCAAGATCGACGACCACACTACATTGCGAGGACAAAAAGTGCTCGAACATTAAAATCTTAGAGCGGTCCCGCAATCGAAACCATGGTATAGCTAAAGAGGTACATGGAATTTGGTGGTGGATTGTGGGGGTTGGAGCGGTGTGGATCCAAACCGCCCTTGGAAACTTCTGCAATCACGTGCTTATATAGGTCCCAATCCGAGAGCAATGCGTGGCAACAAACTAGGCATTAGATCTCGTCCTCATCCCAAGGAGAAATCAGTCAATGAAAGAAGGACCGGTGGTTGAACAATCAACTACCCCCTTAAATGGAAGCATGGAGGGTCTGGCTGAGGAGACAGAAAAATGTCAGCCCGAAGTACCACAGAGGAAAGTTTTTCCTGCAAACCCATGCTGACTAGAGTTTCCTTCTGACAAAAGGAACATTACAGAAAAGAGAAGACATACGGCATTGGAGAAGAGGCGCCCAAGAAACACAGAATGTTTACTGTTTTGACAATAAATACATTAGATGAATGATATGAGGGATAAATGGGGGTTCGACCCAAGATTGGAGGAAGTTTTGAGAAATTTTTATGACTGTATATTTCAGTTTGCAAGCCAGAGGAGCATGTAGCTGTAAATTGTATTGTTATTGACTCATATGAGTTATTTCATCAGATTTGTCTTTGTTGACGGAAAAATTTGACATGCTTCAACTGGAAGAATAGATCCGGACCGGGGTTGTCTAATTAATCCAAGCCGTTTGGTGTAATCTATTCTGACGGGTTTAATGGCTCCGTTAGAACACTAACGTCCTAAAACAAAGAAAATAAATAAACTACTTAATGCTAAAACTATNATATATATATATATATATATATATATATATATATATATATATATATATATATATATATATATATATATATATATATATATATATATATATATATATATATGTATTAAAAAAAGAGGTAAATATGAACATGTCATTTATGAATAGAATAATTACAGGTTGCAAGTTTTAGTGAAAGCTTTGCAAAATCAATGTTTTGTAATCATTCTCAAAAGTAGATAAAGAAAACACATATTTTTTTATTTTCTGTTTTGTAATCACATATCTAATAATCATAAATAAAAAATGATTTGAAACAACGATAGAGTGATGGTCAAAGCCGATCAAATAACTTTCCTATTTCGCTAATAATTAAAATGACAAAAATTAGAAGCAAATAAAGCTAGCCTGTTACTAGTTTCTTAATGTGTCTATGCCTCTGTACGATCCAAAACTCCAGTTGTCTCACCTATGAAAGAAATATGCAGCAGGATCGTACTAATCTCTCCTAAATAAATTCAAGTTGTGTATTGATAGCTAGGATATAAGAACAAAATAGTAGACACGTATGATCCAGTGATCTTATAATTATGAATGATTACAGTAAGAAAAACTTTTATGTGAAGCATTCATTTTATCCATCAATTAAACATTAGGCATAAATCATGATATTAAAATTGATATAACAATCACAGTCATAAAATATGGAACAACAAGTTATAGACAAGATTTTAAAGCATTCAATGAAATGGAATATCATATGCTAAAGAGGCAAAATATGTGTAACATATCAATATTCCATAATAAAAAGGCAAAACATAGATGGAACAATTTTCAGACTGGTCTAAAGCCAAATGCGGATCAGTTGTCCATATAGTTCTGAAAGCTACATGCCTATAATCTGTTCCAGCCAAGATGTCTATTGCTTACAAAATGAACAATATTTAAAGTGACTTGAGATCACATTCTCCTATCTCATAGGATAGGATAGGATCTCATAAAATAAAAAATATTACAAAAATAGTGGGCTAGGAGCCACTTATAATAGAGTCGGTTTTAATCAAAGATTGATCAAAGTTTTTACAAAACAAACAAAAAATAAACTACTAATCATTTGGATGCATAATCGAATATGTTTCCTCTAGATGATCAACAACAAGATCTACTATTTCCTGAAAAACAAAACAAATTTAATAAGTTAGAAAATTACCCATAACTAATTTCTAATTTTTATTTAAAAAGAGACTTGGCTACAGAATCGAAGATTCTATAGCCATTCTTAGTTTGTCAAACAAAATCAAATTCCAAATCGATTTATTTCAAAATAGATAACAGGAATAAAACAAAAGAAAAAACTATTTTACCATTTTAAAAATTGACTAAAGATGGGTCAGGTAGTTCAGAATTTACTATCACCTTGAAACTTGTTTCATTTTTTATTACTATGTTTCCTGACCTCTTAATGCGTTTAGCCTTCTTCTCTGCATGCAACTTGAGGTCGAGATTTTCTTTCCTCAAAAAATCATTATGGGTAGTAAGAGTTTTGATTCGGGCCTGAAGAAGAGGGATATCGATGTAATACCGCTCGATCTAATGGAAGAAAACATCACACTATATATGAGAGATGACAGGTCTATGGAGTGCACAGTCAAACATGGTTGTATCCACCTTACCTGCTATTTTATTTTGATCATTCCTAGGCACAGTGGCAAATTTGTCACAAAGTCATCAGTTTCAGTAGGAACAATAACTTTCTTCCTGTAACCTTAACAATCTGGATCTTCCAAAACTAGAAAATCTTCCATTTCAAGATCCGAGACCTCATCGACCTCAATCGGACTGATCGATCTCAAATGAGCGTCGTTTTGGTTCCTTAATTTCCTTGAAATTAGATGACCTGTCTTTTTGTTCTTGAACCCTAAGTTTGTGTAGTTCTTTTTTGTTTCTTTACAAGGTTTCTAGACATCTAGCTTCACAATAACGTTCAGACTAGCATCAATCTTAGGCATAAGAGGGTCAATTACCCCCAATTCAACAGTCTCTTGCTCAGGAAATTCTGCAGATGAAGGCTTACTTGGCATTGTTGTGTCTAGAGGGTTTCTATTAAGAGAGTCTAGTCCATTTATTGAAATACCAAGCTGGTTTTCAGTGAGTGGCTCGTCTAAGTGAGGGTTTACTGTAGGAACATTTTGGGCAAAACCATTCCTTATCAAAAAATTATCCCAATAGTTTCCCATGGTCGACAAGTGATGAATCAATAGAATCTTAATCAATCTGTGATGGAACAGACTTGAATCAACACTCTGTCTCTTATATCTTTTGGACATTTTATAGAGGCTTCTCAACAAATAAAATGGCATGTTTAATTCAAAACCAATGAAATGCATGCGTAAGCGGATATGGTAGAGGAAGACCAATCCATATTGACCCTCATAGGTCACGAATTGTTTGAGCATCAACAACAAGCTATGACACCTAGGTTTAACCAGGGATATGGGAATACCTTTTTCGCAACAATTGATTTTTTGGGACGTCATAAATAGGCTCCATGGTACTCCTTCAATTCGTGCATTTTTGAACCATTTCTCACCCATCAATGGAAGCTCTATTGCTTCACTTACAAACCCCTTGGTTAACTCTATCTGTGTGTCCCCAATTTTTTCCTTGCAACCATCGAAGGTTTTCACAAAAGCCTGTGCCACCTGAAGGTTATAGCCTTAAAATATTTTAAGGAAAACATCCCAGCCTTGGCTTTTTAAGTCCTCAATCACATCGTCATGAGAGAGTAAATATTGGCACCCATTCGGCTCCAAGCGAACGACAGAAGCCATGACAAATGTAACCAGAATGTAACAGGGATAACTCATGATAGTTTTAGGTTTGAATGGTAGGAGAAATAGGATCAAATCTGAATGGATAGAGGAGAAACGACCATAACGAAGCCTGTGTGTTATCATAGCACGGGTAGTGGGAGTAAACACTAAGGGTTTGGTCGTAAATGTTTTACCATTCCTTGTAATGAGAGCCAGACATACAAAGTATCGAAACCCTATGAATGCAATGAATGGCTCATTAATATGTTAAGCCAACAAGGTGAGGTAAGGATATGAGTATAGCATGTGTGCATTGATTTGTATGGCTATTGGTACGACTATTGAATTCGCAAGAGGTTTATCAACTATACAAAAGGCTCTTCATAAATCGAACACAAACTATCAAACCATATTAAAACCCAAAGCATTGAAAATAGGTCATTCAAACATTAGATTTGGATTTCATATAACTATGATGATCTTTTAAAAGGATGCATTCTAAGGCATAGAAATTATAACACCAAGCTAAATTTTATGTTTGATTCATGCTTTTATTCATGAATCAAACATAAAACAAAAACGAATGCGCGACAATAAAAATTAATGAAGATACATGCTAATCCAGTAATCATCTCAAAATTTTCAAAAATGTTCACAAGATTAAGGTGGTGGCGACTACAGAAAAATGCAGTTTCTTCATGTTAAATATCAAACATGTGGGGCTGCCAACAATGGCAACATACTGGACGAAGAAGTTATGTCTGCATCACCAAAAAATTCATGTTAGGATAGATTAGAAAGAATGAAAAGTTAAAACACAATCGACAACAAGTCAAACATTCCAATCAAAACTCGGAAAATAACATAGTCTAGCATCATATGTGTTTCTGTCCAAGTTCAATCTGGTGTCAAGTTTTGATTACGACTAAGACGACATTTAGGAAACTGACTCTAATACTATTGATAGGGCCATTGCTGCTAGCAGGCGTCCATAGCCTCAACAGGGATGTCATTTAACCCACTCTAACACCTCTACCCTATCCAATAAATATCCATTCAAGATGAAGGACATCTTTACGATCAATTCCAAAAGTCATACCTGATAATTTTCTTAAACCCGACATTGCTTTGCTGCCAGCAGACCTGTTCAGTACCCCGACGAAGTTTCCTTGGCATCATGCATGCATTTACTCACTGCCAACAGACCTATTCAGTATCTCGGCGGGTTTACAGACACTTCAATATCTCGAATTTGAAGTTACAGAGAAGTCATTACAAATGGAACAAGATTTGTTGATTACAATTCTCAATTTGTGAATTGAGTTTGGGAAAACTTCCCTCTAGGAATGTCAACCAACAATGATTTTTTGTTGCAGAGGTTGAATTGGTGTTATTGGGGTGAAATTGAACAAATTTCATAGTTGCAGAATGTCTATGGTGAAAATTGGGAAAACATTTGGCAAAAGCCCCAATTTCTGCAGCGGAATTCACGAGGAATTGATGCGCATAAAAATGAATGTGTGCAGGTGTGCGCACTAAAAATGCATGATGTTCAGTGAAAATCTTGTGATGTGTGGAAAATATTTGCGTGCGAGTCTGCACACTTAAATTTGGTGATGTGCAGTGCAAAGTGGTAATGCGCGAAAAATATTGGCACGTGAGTGTGCACACTTAAATTTAGCGCTATTCGGTGCAGAGTGGTAATGCACGGAAAATATTGGTGCGCAGGTATGAATACTAAATTTAGCATCGCACAATTCATACTGAGTGGCACATGCGTAATACTAGAGCGTGCGGTGTGCACATGCATAATAATGGCACACATTGTGTGCACAGTATTGACAGAGCGCAGAGGAATTTTGTTGGTGCATGCGCAATGTGGGTATATGTTGTCGCACAACAGTTTAGTTAATGGTGCACACGAAGTATTGGTGCACGGTGGGGGCATACTGAAGTTTGGCATGGTGCAATGTGGAGAGTGCAATGCGCATGACACAAAAATTGCGTGCAATAGGTATTAGTGCATGAACCAAAATTGTGTGTGGTGGATATCGGCGCCCGACACAAAAGTAGTGCGCACCAATCATTGGCGTGACAGAGAAGTGATCCACATTGGTTATAGGTGCGCAAAGAATGTTCTATATTATGGTGTTGCTGCACATGCTAAATATGGGTGTACATGTTCAAATTTGTGCACATGAAGTTGTTTGGATGGTGTACAACAGTAGAAAACCAACGAATTTCTGCGACATTTTATATTGTTTGAAGGTCATATTTTTGCAGCGCGTTTTTGAGGCCCTAAACAATGTTTTTAGCTACTCAAAAACCATGAGAATAGAGTGTACCAAGGTGCACTATGTCTTTGCATCCCAAATGAAAGATCCCGAAGAGATATTTCTAATGGTGTAAACCATTCATCAAACTGAAATTTTATGAGGAAGTTACAGGACAAACAATGGAGGGTAAATTTGAAGACCCAACTAACTTCGAAGGGCCATAACTTTATGCTCTAGAATCATATTGAGGCACATGAGAAGTCTATGGAAATATATTGAACCATAGAAAATATTCCTAGAGATTAATTAAAATAATGGGCATGTTAAAAATGTTTAAGATGGCAAAGAAGGTACCTATAGCATTCTAGATCAAAAACATTAATTGGCCTATAACTTTAGTAGCCTGTAACTAGTATCCCAGAACCCATAAAGAGGTGAAACTTGGACATAATGTCCCAAATATGTATATGAAGAAACCCAATTGAGATCCCACTAAAACTCCAATGGATTAAGTGCAAAAATGCATAAGTATAACACATAATTGCACCAAGTTGAAGAGTGAACAGATAAATTAATGGACAATTTTCAAATGACCATAACTTTATGCTCGAGACTCAGAATTGAGCAAGGGAGAAGTCATTAGAAAGTTATTGGATAGAGGAGTATAATTATTCACCCAGAAAATTGATCCGGGCATTCAATTTTCAGTAAAATAGAAGAAAGAATTTTGATGCATTATTGGAACAAAATTGTACATAATTTCATAAATTTGTTAAACTATTTAGCCTAACAAATTTTGTTGGTTGCACATTTTTGCAGAGTTAAAAAAGAACTTGTAATTCTTAAGAGGTGAGAAATTTGAAGTTTAGTTAAATATAAGCAGAGGTACTCAAGGAAAGAGTGCTATGACAAAAATATTTCATAAGATGATCAAAATCCAAGACTACAAAATGTTAAGGTATGAATCTGGGTGTAGCCATAAGGTCTTGGAAATCCACTACATGAAGTCCACTCATGTTAGTCAAGTACTCAATGGAATCTGGGCAAAGGAATAGATCATGTAGTGAATGAATTATTGAAAGTACATTCACTCCCAAAGAAACCAATATACAGATTAAGCAATACATTGGAGTCAGATCTATTATAAAAGGAATTGACTATCAGAATGATAGTAATCAGATCAAGAAAGAGGCTTAATACATATATGGATAACGAGTGCATCATATCTAGGGATGAGCTAAGAAATTATAGAGTAATTCTTTCCTTATGGTTAGCAAAGTGCACAGTGGAAACATGGTATGAAGGGCATCACTTCAAGGGTAAAGAAATGAAGGTGCACATAAGTAAGGAGTGTCAGTTGAGGCATAGGTGCATGAATATGGCATGATGGAAGGGGATTATGCAAGTCAGGTTGAAATCATATTGGTCAAGACAAGAGAAAGTAATAGTCATCAAGAAAATACAAGTACCGATATGATCATATAAGGAAGGAATAAATCAAGTACCTCAAGAAGGAAGTTGGTGTTAATTGTCTAAGGTTACTCATAAAACATGATTGGAAATATAATTGGGTCATGTATGAGTTGGATCAGAGTGATCCAAACAATAGTGGAATGATGAAAATTACTATCAGCATAATATGTAGTTGCAATTCCATGAACATCCTAGGATAATGGATGAAGAAATCATGATGTAGATATCAAGCTAATGGGGATGTAGAACAACACTCCATGAGGGAAAGGAAGAATAATAGAGGATTGTTGATGCATTCCAAAGGTATTGAAGATATTTCCAAAATAGCATGGAGATGTCAAAGCCAAGAAAGACTTAAAAGTGAAATGAATATCTATAGAAAGTCAGTAAGGAACCATGAAGAAGAAAATGGTTATATGCATGGTTTTGAACACAAAAGAGATGGTCCCTGAGAATAATCCATCTCAAGTGGAATAGAGCCATGAGTGACACTTCCAAGGGGTGGAAGTGTCACTTGAAATTATGATGGTAAATTAAAAGAAGTATTAAGTACTTTTAATTAATTCTATGCAGCTAGAAAATGAGGCATATGTGCATCTTTACAGTATGCTAGAGATTGGATATACAAACCAAGTTTGAGGCTAGTTGGCAAGGAGAAGAGAAGAGTGCAAGAAAACTCAAATACTAAAGTATTCAGTCAAGAGAGAACTGAAATAGTTTATTTTGAAAAGTAAATGGATGTTGAAGATCCAAAGTCTATAAGACAACATGATTGGAATTATAATTCATCCAAGTATGAGTTGGGATAGATGGATCCAAGAAATAAATAAAATTTGAAGGTTAATATCAATTTAGTATTTGGATGGAAAAGAAAAGACAACCAAGAGTGATTTGGCTAGAAAGTGCTCAGGTCAGAAATAATCATGCAGAGTAGTTACAGTGAAGAGCACATGAAGATTCAGGAATCCAGAAGAATTGAAGATTTTTGGGTTAAACAAGGAAAAGTGTTACAGGGAGAAAGAAGTTTATGCAATTATTGTAGCAACAAATATGTTATGGCTTTTTGGGACAACCATAAAGTGAGAATGCTTGCATGTTGCAAGTGTTGCTGATAATGTTGTTTCATATAGAAGGGAGCAACATAAAGTTGGAATGTTGATTATAAGACTAATAAAGAGGCATGAGAGCTTCTACTATCATCAACTAATCATGTAGCATCAAATTCGTTTAATGGCAGCTATGCAGGTAAGTATTTCTCTTTTGAAATTATGTTGCATAATAGCCAAAGGGAAATTCAGGTAAGAATTTCCCCAAATTGTTTTTTTATAATACATAGTATGGTATTGTTTAAGTGCATTAACAAGAATAAGTTACCACTAGGTGTGGTAAAGGCTAGAGGCTTGTTATAGTTATCAAATATTTTTAGATTTTGAATGCACACACTAACATAGTATCATGTCATGTTAATTTGGTTATGAGGTAATAACCAAAGAAATAAAAGATGAGAACTTGTTATAGGAATGATGTCAGGAAATCTAGTCACGTATGAGATCAAGACATGGTTGGATATGGAAAGGTATGGATATAGAAAGGTTATGTACCACACAATACCCAATGAGCTTCCTACCTTTAAATAAAACTTGGAATGAAACCCTTTTTCTAACACTAATAAAGACCACAGAATTGTATTCTTGGTGTAGTGTTTGGTCGAAAAGGAAGGCATCCAAGTAATTGAGAAAACAATGGAAGTGTTTGGAGAACATGTCAAGACATTGGCCAGATTTCCAATTTATGAATGGTGAGATACATGACTTAGATAAAGATCGTTCTGAAAATCAATGCAAAGGTGCATTGAATATATATGCATTGAGAGTTTCACTCGTGCCTAGTAAGAGGCAGAGTTTCACTCATACATGATAGAATTGTATACTTAAATGCATTTGCTGAATGCATTTTGTGAGTGCATGTATATATGTTTTTGAATGGAAATAATTATACTAATGACATAAATGTTTCTAAATCATGGATATGAGAACATTTCAGGTTCTACTAGACATTGCAACATGAATGTTGCAAGTCAGGGAGTAATAGGAATAGTGACTACAAAAAAAAATTTGTTCAGAAAATTGAAATAATGAAATTACTGTTATTTATTGTGAACATGCATATGCATAGAATGATGAGTCATTCTATCTAATAAATTGTTTGGTAATTGTGATTGGATTTCTAAGTGTAGGAAATTATAAGATCATTGCATAAGGTTTTTGTACATATTGCAAGGAAAGTACGATGTACAGAAAATACTGACAATTTGTTGGTTGAATGCAATATAGAATCATTACAAGAAAAAAGTTATTCAACATGGTGCTTGCTGAAATCTAGATGGAAGACTACATTCTATTATTGCAACAACAATAATAAAAATAAAAAATAAAAAAATTATGAAATAGAATTTCATATTTTGGGAAAAGTTGAATTCCTTATGAAATTAATTTGATTTCTAAAATGGATTTTTTATAATGTTCTCTCATGATAACCGCATGTAGCGTGTGATGCAGATGAGATAATCTTGATTAAAGTTGGAATGATGGGAAATAACAACTATTGTTGAGGACACTAAAGCCATATAATTGTAGAACCTTGGTGGGATTCTAGTAATGGGTTAGCACTCTCCTTGTGTGTGAAAGCCTTGGCAAGATGGATCATTGAAGGAATGCATAGCAATGAAGGGATGCATGAGCCTGGAAGGGTGAGTGAAACAAGGAGGAGGCAACCCAAGGATTCTTATGGCATGGTAGCTGCCATAAGGAGGGTGTGTCAAGTGGAACAGTGAGTTGAATTATTCCTTGGAGAAACTCTATGGAATAGAGAAATTGACTTCCAGTTGCAATATGAATACCAGAATTGGTGCTGGAAAGTAGAGCACCACATGGATAAGAAGCTTCCAATAGATAAAGCTTGGATATTTTAAATAATTTGAATGGTACATGGTATATAATGCACTGAGGACAGTGCATAAATAAGGGGAGGGGATTGTAATACCCCTAGGTTGAACCCCAAATTGTAAATGTAAATGTAAAAATGCTTATAAGATGGTGAGATGTTGATATAATTTTCCATGCACCTTCCATGGTATAGTGTGCACATGTACTACACACTAAAATGATGAAGTGTGCACATTCCAGGATACCACGTGCAACAAACTTAAGTGCACACAATTTTGAGGTCAGAGAGCCAGTGTGTATATGTTGTGTTTTGTAGGCTAGTGAGCTAGTTATTATAAGCTAGGAGGATTATGTGTTGAATTACACCAGAGAGCCTAGATGCTAAAGGCTAGTGAGCTTATTTTTGTATATGTAAATACTCATATCATTAATATAATACATCATTGCGTGTAGATAGACCACGATAAAAGAGTATGGGGGACTAAACTCCACTAGTTAGGGAAAGGAGGGGGATACAAGTTAAGGATAAGGGGCTAAGCTAGGGAGATTAAGACAAAAAGGAACATTATATTAATATTCCTTAAAGTATAAAGTATGGATAATTATTTTATCCTAATTTCTAAGGATGGGGACAAGTGGACCAAAGTAGCTCTCAACATGACAAGTGTCAAGTTGGGAACATGCATAGATATAGTTTGGACCTAGTTCATTTTCCTAGCCATTCAAGCATTCATTCATTTTCCATGATCATTCACTCACTCATTCAACTATCCTTCATACCTTCATGTACCTGTAACTATATTTTTACCCTCATGTCATTGTACCTATACCTGTATCCGTACCCATACCTACATCTGTACTTGGTTAGCTTGGGAGCTAGACTAAAGAAGAGGGTTTTCATGCCTGTGAGATACTGAAGATGCGGGTTGTCAGGCTCGTGATCAATTTCTCTCTAGGTGAGAGAATTGTTGGGAATTGATTTTCGGAAGGTACCAAATTGCAGCTACAGGGCTTTGATACTTCCTATTCGACCTATTGTTAAAGCCCTGGAAGGGAAGTGGTGTAGCCAGAGGAATATTGAGAAGAGAAGGGGCACACTTCCTAGGGTGGGATAGGCACGTGGGGAATGAGGGACTGTAGGTTGTTAGTTTGAGTTGGCACCTGTGATGGAGTCTTTCCTATTGTTTGAGATACATCAGCCTGGTTAGGAATCCCTTTACCCGGGTGGAATTTAGTCCCAACTCGGGGGTGACCCACTGCTAAGAGTGATTAGCAACATGGTATAAGGCTGGGAGGTTCGTGGAAGGTCTGAATGCAATTGGTGACATTGTTACAATATAAGTGTCCATTGTGTGTTAAATTACATGATGCATTATTATTTATGTGTTTATTTTTATGGGTTTTTCCTGTGTGTGGTTTATACCTGTATTTATATTTATGGGTATTGCTTGTATATAATGCATGTATATGTTTACTGTTATTTATATATGAATCTGTGCATTTACATAATTTATTTGTATGTTTTAAGTTTTATATATAAAGTTCTGCAAGATTTTCGGTGTGTATATGTTTTAATTTGCATATAACTCGAAAATTTTACGTGGCATAACCCATTTGGATGTTGGGGATGTTACAATATAGTATCAGAGAATGAAATATTTTAGGTGGCATGACCCGACCTGGGTGGCCAAGTATGTTACACCTGTAGAGGTTGTATTCTTAGTTAATAATAGTCATTGATCTATAGGAGGATTGAGCACTGAGACGATCTCGACTGTTAGTTATACTTGGTAGTTAGAGTGATAAGAATGTTGGTGTGGCAGTCAACAAATATTTAAGGATAATATGTGTTGGTACCTAATTTGTCAAAGGGTTGAGGATGGGCCCCTGTTAGACTTAGGCCTTTGGAAGATCTCCTTAATTATCAACCATTGGATTTGTAGGTGGATAGATCTCTACCGGTAATCGGAGTGGCCGAATGTAGGGTCAATAGGGGACTCCAATGGAGGAGACCCCGAGAGGAGATATGGACCATATATCAGAAAAAATACGAGAATAAATCGTAGTCTCCCATTGAAGGAGGGTTTTCAGAGGTCTATATTAAGGGATGGTGGCATCATGCTCACAAGGATGTCAACGTGGTATCTAACATGTCTTGATAGGAGATGTGTGTCGATAGTTGATTGGTTGAAAGAATGAAAGTGGGCATGTTAGGTGAGAGAACCTCTAAGTCGTTTCCCTAAATCTTAGTCATTGATCATAGTGTGGTGATTAGATCTCCATCATCCATCGGAGTGGCATGTCAGAGTGGTTTGAGTCACCGTAATGAGTGCACTTCGATGGGAGGGAGTCTGAGAAAATATATGGACCGTTGATTAGAACAGGGGCAATATCGAACCTCAGTCATACATCAAAAGAGTGGGTCATGCTTGAGAATAGAAAAAGGGTGAGTAACATCATGGTGAAATCATGTTGATGGGTGGTTCTATCATTTCTTAGAGGTGGACATGTGTCAGCCTATAATTTGTAGAGAGGATTGGGCATGAGCCCCTGTTCATTTTAAGTCTGGGGATAGGTTCCTTAATATTAACTATCAGATCTATAGGTTGGAAAGATCTAGATTGTTCTTCAGAGGGGTGTTGGTCGGAGTGATTTGTGGAGAGGCACTCTGTTGAGATACCTCAGAGAGAGAGAGAGTCATCGATCAATCAAGGAGTAACCTTGGTCGATGATAGTCGTTAGATCCAGAGAGGCTGGATTTTGATAGGAGGTACTCCGAGGGGTGATCTTGACCATATATCAGTGAGAAGGAAAGATCAAATCCTAACCATTGATTTTGGTTATAATCCTGTGAGTAGAGGAGGGCAAGTGCCAATGACATGACCCCAATCAATGCATAATGAACAAGTTTCAATGTCTAAGTTGAGAACTTTATGCCTGATGATGATGTGTCACACGGGGGTTGGTCAACGTGTCAGGTAAGTGTTGTGACACGTGTCAAGGTGAATCAGGATTTTGAGGTAGAACTCTATGTTAGTTTATGTGTGCCATGTGTCATGCTAGGTGGCAGGCAGTGGCAGTGCCACATGTAATGTTAGGTGGCAGTTGACGCATCCTATGGGAATAATGTGTGTCAACAATCGATTGGTTGATAGGACGAGAGCAGGCCCATTTGGGTGGAAATACCGTTAAGGTGTTTCATTCGATCTCATCCATTGATCAAAGGAATAAGGACCAAATCTTCATCGTCCATCAGAGTGGTTCAGTCGGAGTGGATTGCAAGTCCAAAGGAGATGCACTCTGATAGAATGACTCTGAGAGATTATTTGGGCCATTGATCAGAGACAATATGTGATCAAATGATAGTTGTCGATTTGGAAGGTTTGACGGAGAAAGGGCTCGATAAACCATGTGGCACGCACCACGCCAATGATATGTCATATTACGCCAGTGATAGAGAGCCACGCGGTAGTGAGGAAAATATGGTGAGTGAGGACCCAACAACTTTAAGGGGCCATAAATTTTGATTCGTAGCTTAGTTTTGAGCATGACGACAATCGTTGGAAATCGCTTGATGAGTAGAAGATGATGGTGCCCTCAAGAAGAGGTTTCAAGATAATTGAGGAATAGTGAAATTTTGATATCGTGTTCGTTAATAGGGTACTTAGAGGGTTGGGTGTGCTACAAATGGTAGATTTGATCGAGTTGATAAGGAGTTTCATCCGCAAATAAAATCCAATGGTCTATGGCCGACTCAGTCGATTTAGCAATGTATTTCAATCGGTCTCCAAGGGAAAGGGTTGATGGTGAATGATTGAGTCAACAATTGAGGAAAAGTGTTGTGTGCATCTAAAGGAAAGTGTCTATCATCGATTGATGATGGAGTTTATATCAACGGATGAGATCTCACTCAATTTTGAGATCAATGGTGAACATTTGTATGTTTTAATAACAGTAAAACAATCAGTTTGTCTATGAATTTTTCAGGATTTTGAAGGTCATGAACTTGCAGGGCGATTTTGAGGCCCTAAACGGTGTTTTTAGGCAATCAAAATCCATGAGAACAAAGTGTACCTTTGGTAAATTATGTCTCTGTAGCATAAATAAAATAACTCGAAGAGAGCTATCTAATGAGCTACTCTGGGTGGAAAACATAGCTCATACGACAAATTTTTTATCACATAAATCTGTCATGGGAAGATTTGGATGTTTTGCCTAAACGAAATATGTAAAAATCTAAAGAGCGCATTATTTGTTAAAGTTCTAACACGCGCATTTTATTTTAGCCAAATTCCACTAGCGAAAGGACCTTTTGTTTCTTAGTGGCTAAATTGTGCACAGGTTTCATGGGCAGCATCAACATCTTCCATATTGGATGGCCCTCAACACTTTTTGAATCCCCTTGACCGTTCTACCTTTAGTAGTGGGGGGGGGGGGGTCTGAANCCCCGCCGCAGGCCCCAACTAACATGTCTCCCTCTTGTGATTTCAAACCCTCCCCTCCTAAATATACTTACCACCTACCCCCCCTCTGGAATCATGCCCATCTACCTCTCATCGAGCGTCGCCTGTATTCCACTTTCCCGATACGTCCCTACGCGATCCACTCCATCGCTCACCTTTCGCCACCTGTTCTACCCTCCACCTAAACACATCAAGCCAAGCATGCTCATAATAGATATAATTCTGTTGGACTGCTTATCAATGACATAAAGACGCAAAGCACTCAAGACCCAATCAAGAGAATGCCTCCAGGTGGATGTGCACTTCTTGAAGGATCACACCACAAATCAGGAATATAAGATAGATGAAATGCTTGAAAATGTAAAGTACTCCAGATGAAAAGATGTAACCACTTAGGTGATTATTATACAACACATAAAAGATAACTTGCATGATATAAAAAGGTAATGATTTATGTGTGCTTGCAAGTATAAAATTAAAGTGCTGATGTTGTAGATCAAAGATTAAACTATGTGGTTAAGTGTGATTTAATTTAATCCTAGCTAGGTGTCAACCCAAAACTTTCCTCCCCCAATTACTAAGTGACTGCTGGATGCTCAAGAAGTTAGGCAACGAGGCCCACCCTAGCTTCACAGGTCAACCCTAAGATCATAGTACTCCCGAAAAGGACGCCGCGCGCCATGAGATCGTCCCTGACCTAGCACCTTCTGTTGCATTCCTCCGACCCTATTTTAAATTGCGTAGATGGTTGTTAATGGTGTCCTATTCAGTCTAATTAATTGATTATTAGACCTATGAGCTATGTATTTCAATGTGTTTGAGTGCTTGTAGCTTGCTCAAAAATGCCAAAACCGAAAGTTGAATAACATGAAGGTTGAGGCCTTTAGACAATGAGATTGCAAATTAATTATTAAGTTATTAGATTTATTGAGTTATTGCATGTAAATATTAAGAACTAAAAATGCTTGTGAAACTGCAAATAACGATTATGAAGGTTGAAGCCTTTATAGACAGGATTGCAAGTTAAATGCTTTAATGAGATTGTTGCATGTGAAAATAAAGTAATGGAAATAACTTGCAGAAAATAAAAGACGATTACTTAAGATATTATGTAATCGACATGTGCATGCATTTGTGTAAGATAAAAATTAAGGAAATGTAACTTGCATGCAACTAAAAAAGAGATTAAATCTAAGCCTCCACGGGCTCTAAGCTAGCATATGTTATGAGATCTACTCTAGATTATTTTAAGTTGAGCATGCATGTAGAGATCACAACTAATCTAGCTAAACTAAGCAAGGAAAGACAAAAAAAAAATCTAACTAAACTTGCGAAGTAAAGACTGAAAGGAAATGAATGCAAGTCACTTGGGTACACTCATTTGGGCTTGCGTACAGTGATTTGGAGAGAAAAGAAAGAAGAGGAACCATTACCACTCTTGAAAGGAGGATCGGAAAGGTGTGTTGTGCTTGAATTTGGGCAGCATGTACCCTTAGCCTGGCAAGAACCTGCAAAAATCAGCAAGCTATTGCTTGCTAATTTGAGTTGCAACACACTCAGAAAAGTTATGAAATTTATGTTTCTCAACAGAAACTTATAACATACAAAAACTAGAATCTTATATTGATTAAATTGACCTATCTAAGCAAGTTAGATACCAAAAACAGAATATGAAAGGATGAGGAAGAAGGACAGGAAATGCTTGTGAAGCTTAAGTGAAGATGAGGGTAAATTCGTCCTTGAACTTATCCCAACAACCCCTTAGAGATGATTTGCAAAACTTAAACCAAAAGTGAGATGGAACAACAAATAATATCTTTCATGCATAGATAACACAACATAGTTTATATTATAAGCATGCACACAATATATAGATGGGCAACTACACTATTGCCTCACCTAGCCTAGTAAACTAATTTACTTAAGCAACTATTGATCAAAACACATAAAGATTTAGAATGATATCACCTCACGAATACATGGATCATCCAAAAAAATCTTGAAATCCCCGAGTCCTCCAAAGCAATTTCTTGTATTATCAAATGGGAAGAGGTTGTAGCAACACTGTTGCTCCAAGCTCTTCAAGAACCAAAACCAGTGAAGGAAGATGACAATAGTGAGAGAGAGAAGGAGATGGAGAATTCGGTAGCATAACAATACTGTGAGAGAAGGTCTTGAGTTAGAGAGTGAGAGATTTGTTTTATAGCCTTGAGAGACCAAGAGACCCCTCTTGGATCACTGACAAGTGTCATAATCCAATCCATGGGTGAACTCCAGCTAAAGAAGGCAAGAGATTTTAGGATAGGGGTGAAATTGGCAAGTGAGGTGAGTTGTGAGGTGAAGGTGGCCACTTGAGAGAGGCGTACAGGTTTAAGGAAGGCCCACACATGCATTAAATGTGAGTTTCCTTACTTTCATAAGATGTTTCCATTCTCATGAGTGCTTTATCTACTTTATTCAAGAGAGAAAGCATAAGTTCAATTTAGGAAAACGTAAGCTTAATTTAGGAAAGCGTAAGTTTAAGTGAGGGATGCATGAGGAATGCGTTGGAGTGTGGAGTCCACACTCTTGGATGATGTGGAGGGTTAAGGTAGATCATGTGAGAGGAGGAAGGGACCCACGTTCTAATTAAAAGGTGAGTTTCCAATTATTACGTGGGAGTGGGGACGTACTTGCTTTAAGGGGAAAAGCATGAGGTAGCTTGAGTGTGGAGGAGTCTGGGTTGAGTGTGTTGAACACACTCCTCAATGGTACGTGGGAGGTAAGGAGGGGAATACCTCATGAGGAGGGGCCCACAACCCAAATTGGAATGAAAATTAGATCACATAGAAGGGGGCATATTCCCCAATGGTGAAATAATTAAAGTGTGGGTAAAAGGGTATAAGGGATTAAGGAAAGGGTTAGGATGGGTTAGGTGGGGCCCATATCATTAATTGTCACTTACTTCACCTTATTTGACTAACTATTACAAAATTGACATTTTCCCATGTCCTAAGTTTAGCAATTAAAATTGTTGTTTTCCGAAAAAACTCCTAAGTGGACAAAAACCCTAACAAAACTTGTTCGAATAAGTTGAAACTTGGTCCAAGGGTGTAGGGGGTCTCATTATCTTTCTTTTGAGTATAAATACCCCTATCAAAAGCCCACGGACCTAAGTTTTACATTAATTATAGAATTAATTAATTAATTTAATTCCCAACCTTAGGAAAAATTAATTAATTAAAAAAAACCTAGCTAGACTCAATGGAATTCCACGAAATTTTGTGTGTTGTCTTACATGGTCATTTACATTGTTCCTAAAATATAGCTACCCAAGAATGACTTCAATAGAACACCTTTCACCACTTTGGAGGATTTATTGCTAGTGGGAGTGAAAAACTCAAGGGAGATTAACCAGGCTGGTTAGGCCAAATCAACCTCCTGAGGATTAAAAAAACCCAGTGAAATAAACTCTCCTGGTGAAGAAATCGTACGGAAACTAAAATAACTATGATCCATGAAGAATTATTACATTATAAACCCACGCAGGGGTGTGAGAATCCTGCTTACAAAACTGTGTGTTGGAGCAAAAAAATGCCCTATAGAACCAAAAAGTCTTTGACTTATTTGAATCTGTTGATGCATATCTTCGATGGTACATGGAGTTGACCCCCTAGTTGAATAGGTAGTCAATAGGGGGATTTATGAAGAGCCATCGTCCGTTCCCGTCATACATACCACTTTCCATCTTATTTCCCGCTCACCCATCCTGTTACCTTGGTCTAGGCATAGGGTTGATCATTTAGGGGTTGTACCCTTACCTTGTGGGAAGAATGGGCTAAAGGAATGGGGGTAAAAGTAGCTGACAATAAAATCCTAAGAATAAAACCTTGATATGCTTCGCCCAGGGATCCCTGAGAAAGAAATAAAAGGCTTCTCAGTAAGAAACATAGGGACCCATAGAAAAATAAATCAAGACCTAGTTGAGGGATGGGGGGTCTCATCACGAGCCATCTCATTAGGTCCATGGGTACCTAATGGTATGCCACTATTAACATCTGGTTACCATGCCAAGTTAGTGTCTCTTGGTTGCAAGGCCATGAGAAAGGGGGTCTCATCACGATCCAACCTTCTCATTTCCGTGAAAGTACTTGTGGGTAACATTGTCACTTCTGGTCACCAAGCCAGGGCAATGTCCCTTGACTAGCTTCTTGAAAGAAAAATCAGTAAAAAGATAAAAAAAAATAAACACAAGACCTGGTCAGAGGATAGGAGGTCTCATCACGAGCTGGCCTATTAGGTCCATGAGCATCTAGCGGTATGGCACTACCAACATCTGGTTACCATGCTAGGGTAGTGGCTCTTGGTTGCATGGCCAAGAGAAAGTGGGTCTCATCATGAGCCAACCTTCTCATTTCCATGAAATTTTTGTGGCTAACATTGCCACCATTGGTCACCAAGCCAGGGAAATGTCCTTCGATTAACATCTTGGAAAAAAATAAAGATTAAAAGACATGAATGGGCTTGGAAATATTTGCATCCATGACAGGTACGACTCACCCTCCACAGAGGCACCCATTGGTAATCCATCCCTGCTATCACTGCACCTTTTTCCCAAGCATCCCCATCCACCTCACCCACCTACATGACTTGGATTTAATCCTTTCCAGAGACTCTATCCACCAGTAGACACTATCCCAATAGGACGTCTTGTCACTACCCCCAAACTTGTATTTGCAGACTTGTATAATCTCTTTGAGCACTAGACTGGGGTAAAGGGGTTTTATGCACATGTTTAATAAATATTGATGATTATATGTGATTGACATTGCTATGATCCCTGTGACTTATGAGCCCATGGAGGGCGTGGTTGTTGATGTGCAGGATCATGCCCGACGAACAGGTACTGTTGTCGTCCTTATACACACTTGCAAACGTGAGCTAAGTCCAACTCACTTAGTGTGTCCTTGGAGGCACAATGCCTAGGTTCATATCCCACACTGTCACTTTGACTAGAACCTCTTCTGTCTATGCTCACTCCTAGGGAATCCAAGGGGGGTAGACCCCAGTTTCTAGATAAGATTTAGAGTTTAATTTCTAGGAGTTGATTTTAATTTGTTAAAGTTTTGGGGGGAGTATAACCTATGATGCTAAGGAAACAATGCAAGATGCAAGGTTAGTCTGTTAAGCAAGCCCTTTCCCCAATTCAATTGAGACTAGTGCCTAAGGTTGGGCAAGGGGTCAACTAAATGTAAGGGTGTTTTATTACAATATGATTACAAATATTACAAAAGAATGACTATTCTACAAAACTAGATACAAGTATTCACAATGAAGAATACTAAGTACAAAATGACACAACACAACAAGCTAACCACGTTATTTCAATGTGCAGGATATCGAATAAGATCAAGTCATTAGCATCATCAACACATTAGGCCTAAGCATGCCCCAATAGCACTTACTCTATTGGACTACTCCTCAATGACAACATCAACATTCAAGGAACTTAGAAGATTTAAAATTTTAAGGCACAAGAATTCCACAATGATTAATATACTTAGGTGACTAACCACAAAGCATTTACTTGTATTAGATTAAAGATTAAGTTTGCAAGTATTCAACCCTTAAGATGTATCAAAATAGATCAAGGTTATTAAATGCTTAGTGATTAGGGTTTTTTTTTAAGATTTTAAGAGACTTTAATTACCGTAGCTAAGTGTTTAACTGAAACCCTCCTCCCCCGATTGGCAAATGACTGCTAGATGCTCAAGAAGTGAAGCAACGAGGCCCACCCTAGCTTCACAGGTCAGCCCAAAGAATTGAGTTTTTACAGAAAGGACGCTCTTTCATGCCGTGAGACCGTCCCCGGCCTATCACCTTCCATTGCCCTCCTCATTCCCCATTTTAGATGGTGAAGATGGTGGTTTAAAGTACCCTATTAAGTCTATTAAGTATGTATATCGATTGGTTAGACTTTTAGGTGTATTTTGAAGTGTTTTATTGACTTTGAGATGCTTAAAATTGGTGAATTTATACCAAAATAAAAACTTTTATGAGCTTAGAAAGTGTGTTATTTAAGAATAAGAATGGAGAGCATTAACACATATAAAACATTTCAAGAGAGCTCAATAATGATTTAGTTTATCACCATGCTTTAGATCATTAACATGAGTAGCTTGTCATGAAAAGAATATTAAAGCACAAGGGCATAGACAACTTGCCAAAGAAAAGAAAAGAGAAGAAGCTCAAGCTATTCACCACTTATCTTATGTTTGTTTTCAAGCATTAAGAGCAAAGCATTAAGTGTAAAATAGAAGCTTGAAAGATTAGATGTATGCCTACACTATCAACTTTATCCAACAACCATTAGTGTTAGTATATTGGCAAATGGCCTTAAGATATTATAACATGAAAACACAACCACTTACTTAAGCATTAAAGCATAAACCACTTAGTGTGTGTTGGATTAGAGCATGTAAACAAGATAAATCTTAGAATAGCCTATGACATGCAAGTAAAGTAAGTAAGTTGACTATGCCCCGTTATCGCACAATTTGTAGCTAGGAGTAAAGGCTATAAGGTAGAAGGCCAAACTGGTGTAACAAGAATCTATCCCACCCAGTGTCACCACGATGGGTAGGTTATTTCTCTTTAGGGAGGTTAGGCCTAGGGGAGACGTCCTCGATGACCTGGGGTTTTGAAGAGGCTTTAAAAGATAATTAGACAATGACAAGTTTCCCCCTTCACAGATCACCACCAAAGCAGATAGTCCAGCTTATAGCCAACAAATACAACCAAGTAGGATCCCTTCCCAAGAACAAAGCAACAATAAACTTGATATATGCAGGGTTTGGTTAGTACTTCACATATATTAAAGACTATCTGATATTCAATATGAGCAATTTAAAAGTAAATGTTGACGAAGTCAATATTTACAAAATAGCAATAGTAGTAATGTCACTTCACCAATAAATACTAGAATGATACAACATTCAATATAACAAACCACTTCTTAACTCAATTAATTCCTTCAAAAACCATTCAATTTCTCAAAAGGCAAAACGTTGCTGCATCAATGATATAATAGCAAGGAGTGACATCAACATTCAGGGTTAGTAGGTTAGGGTTTTGAGATTCAAAAGTTCTAAGAGTTTGTTTGATCAACTTCACTTCAATGTTTGAGAACTCTCAGATCAGTGCCTTAGGGTTTAATGGAGTCATAAGTGAAGGATGCAAAGGTTAAAGGAGATGAGATTTCAAAGTACTAGAGGAAAAGGTTTCAAGGTGCTGCTAGAGCAGGGCCTCAAAAACAGAACCTAGGGGAGAGAGGCTCACTTCGTTGTTGCAAAAGCAAGGCCTCGTGCTCTCTCCTCCTTCCCGACAATCGGCTAGTTCAAAGACAAGATAAACGGACCAAGACAAGAGGGTTTGATGAGGGAGGTGTTGCTAAAGCAAGGCCTATCAACAAACCCTAGAAGAGTATGACCTTGGTGTAGTAGGCCTAGTCTAGGGATGTCTCACTGTCCTTGGCTCTCAAAAGGTACGGCTAGCAAAGGAGAAAGAGAAACAAGGAGTGTAGCTATGGCTAGGCTCTCTTTCTCTCTTTCAATGGCTGGAGGTTTCTCTATTAAGGGACATGAGACAAGGACCTACTTGTGTGCTTATCACCTAGGATTTTGATTCAGCAAATTTATAAACAATATGCAAGAAATTTAAAGTACAACCATTCAATAATAAGTTCTACAGAAAAAACACTTACAATTCATGAAGAAATAACCATGCAAACCCTAGTTGTAACACCTTCCTTCAAGAGAAACACCATAAATGCCAAAAAATCTCTTCCTTCAACAAGTGCGCATCACTTAGTTCAGCCAAAAACCCCAATAGGGCACTAAAAATCAGATCTCACTATGAGTGAGTGAAAATTGATGATAAAAAATGAGAGTCAAAACCCTCAATATATAGTGTATCAATGACCTAATTTTAACTTTTAGGTCATAAAAATGCCGACAAGGCCATAATGTCAAAATCATACTATTTTTACATTAAATTCTAAGTAAAATCCCCAATCAAGCAAAAGGTGAGACATCAAGCCCCTCTGAGGGAGACGTTAGCCCTTTATAGGGCCAGTGCAACATCCAGAAGAAAAACGTTAGCCCTCCTTGGGCTCTTCCAAACTGCCACACGTGCCAACCACCCTGTCGATCTGCCATATGCTCATGATGATGTCATAAGCCTCCTCGTGATGTCCTGGGTCATCTGGAGCCAACGTTCCACTGCAAGTGGGTCAACCCCCCTAGGTGCAGCTCAGCCAAAGTGCCCCTGATAGAATGCCCTCTTCATCTCCAGTGCAAAGGCCCTGATCCATATCCATTTTGTCTCTACCCCCTGATGGGGTCTCAACATCCATCTGGTGGGATCTTTAGCCCCATGGAGGTCCAAACTGGTCATCTCCCCATGTGTACCGGTCCAAATGGTACTTGTTCGTCAGGCATGGTCCTGCACATCAAAAGCTATGCTCTCCATGGGCTTATCAGTCACAGGGATCATAGCAATGTCAATCACATCTCATCATCAATATTATTAAACATATGCATAAATACTCCTAATACATCAGTCAATAGTTCAAAGACATTACAAAAACCTGCAATACAAGATTGGAGAAAAAGACAAGATGTCCTATTGGGCTAGTGTCCACAAGAAAAGGAAAGTTTCCAGGAAGATCTCATCCAAGCCATGTAAGTGAGGTGATGTGGCTAGGGAATGTCCAAACATGTGGGTGCAGTGAGGGCTAAGGATGCATAAATGTTACCTGTGGGTGCCTTTGTAGAAGGCGAGCTGTACCTGTCATGGATGCATTTTTCCAAGCCCATTCTTGCCTTTATTATTTTTCTTGCTTTATTCTTTTATTTTCTTTTCTTCTTCTTTTTATTTTCATTCAAGAACTAACCAGGGGACACTACCTTGGCATGGTGACCAGAGCTGACAATGTTACTCACAAGTACTTTCACAGAGATGAGAAGGTTGGCTCATGATGAGATACCCTTTCCCTTGGCAGTGCAACCAAATTTCACTGCCCTAGCATAGTAACCAGATGGTGGAAATGTCATACTGTTAGGTACCCATGGACCTAATAGGCTGGCTCATGATGAGACCCCCTATCCTCTAACTAGGTCTTGTTTTGTTATTTTTCGGGTCCCTCTTGTTTCTTGCTGAGAGTCTTTTTACTGCCTTCTCGGGGATCCCTAGGCGAAGCATATCGAGGTTTTATTTCTAGGCTTTTGTCTTTTACCAACTACTTTTACCTTCTCGGCCTTTAGACCCTTCTTCCCACAAGATAAGATGCAACCCTGCAAATAGTTCAACCCAATGCCTGGACAAGGGGAATGGGATAAATGAGTGGGAGATAAGATGAAACAGTGGTACTATGATGGGAGCAGACGATGGATTTTTATGAATTCCCCAGTGGCAAACCAAAACCTACAGGCATAGGCTTGCTAGGGAACCCTGTCAATTTCCCCAAGAATGGTCAAGTGGACAAATGTAAGATCTAAGCAGTTGTTAGAGATAAAAAGAATCAGATGCATATATTTAAAGGTTTTAATGATCAAAGGTGACACATACCATGATACCTGGACCAATTACCTCACGGAGAAAGAACCTTCTCTGATATAGGACCAAGCCGATGGTGATGGATGTTGCTGCTGACAAGACAAAGCTGATGGAAGAAGAAAGGATGGGCCCTCTAGGGCCATGCTCAGGTCAATCCTGCTCTTGGTACTCCATGTCTAGGACCTGTGGGTCTCGAGACATGATCTCCTAGTTATCCCTAAAAAGAGGGGATAACATCTAGCTCCAATTCGGGGACATGTGCTCACCGTAGAGTGCATGAGAACCTCAACATCTCTGGCATAACCTGCAGACCTGATCAATCTCGATAGGGGCATTAGTAACAAAATGGGGCGGTAATGCCACCCCAACATACATATGGATATATATATATAGACTGAAACAAAACAATCAACAATGCAAATGTGAAAGAAAACTAACATGAAATGAAAACGGTATAATACACGAATACAAAATGCCTACTTACCTTCACTTACATGTGAAGTCAGGTCCCCCCACCTTGGTGGGGTTTGAGGAGGTGCTGCTGATAGGTAATGGGTGCCTTCTTCCCTCCAAAGTGGATAGGTAATATGAGTCATCAAATGATTCCATTCCAACTTTGAAGGGTCCGAGCCATGACTAAGTGCTTCCTTTTACATTAGTTGGCTCTCCTTTCTGGGTATCCCACATCCATACCATGTCTCCTTCCTTGTACTTTCTGACTTTATATTTGGTCGTTCCTTGGACAACCTTGGTGTATTGTGTTGAGGGAGGAGGGTGTGCTTCTGCTGTAAACACTTCCTATTGAGATTGGTGGATTTGTACATCATCTTCATGTTTCTTTAATATCTTCACCGTCCCAATCTCTTTGCTCTTGAATTCATCTAGGAGTTGTTGGTATTCTTCTTTCTTGGGTCATTTGATCTGATCAAAGTCCTCTTCCATTGTAAAGGGCATATCTTCTAGAGAATACTTTTGAAGAGTTTGTATCATCTCGTCATGTGCTTTGTCATTATTGATGGGGTGAGAAATATCTTGCACATGGTATCTGGTTATTGGCATATTGAGGAGACGACCTATCGTTCCATTCTCCAAAGGCAATTGCAAAAATGTGAGGTCCATCTCAAGGGTGCCACCCAACATTGCAACAAATTTCCTAGATAACAACATTCCCCACACATCTGGGACATCAACTACCACGATGTCAATGTGGACTATCTTATATGGGTACTCCTTTAAGCAAACCTCCACATTCTCAACCACCCCGTGTGTGGGTATGGCTTTAGATTCGAAGCCACATACATTTCTATAAGGTCGTGTGACCTTCAAACCCACTTGTCGCATGACTTTAAGTGACATCATGTTGGCACCAACACCTGTATCTAACATGAAATTGTTGAGGTTCTTGCTATTCATTGCCAACATCATGAAGAAAGGAGGGTTCTCACCATATTGAACCCTGAAGAGATCAACTTGCAACATAATAGGGGGGTCCATGGGTTCATCTGATCCCAAAAAGAAAGTGTCAAAGTGTTCCTTGATGGATGGGATCTTGATTTCTTCTCTTAGGGGGATGTTTACATGAATTTTTTATAATGCCCCTTCGAAGTCAAAGTTTACGTCAACCTTACCAGCCTTGGATGTCTTGGGAAGAAGCATTTCCAGGGGTGGGGGCTTTTCCTGATCAACAACAGGTTGTTTCAAATTCTTTCTTCTGTACACCTGAAATTCTTGTTTTTTTAGCTTCTCTCGTGATTCCTAGTCTAGGTTGTTTATTACCACCATCCTTGCTGATCTGGCTGCTTCTTTCATGACTTCCTGATGTTCTGCATCGATGATATTTATTTGAGGAAACTCCATGAAACAATCCATGTTGTTGACTTGTTGATGGCCATTACTGTAAGGACACTTATGCTCCCAATGTGCTTCGCTGCATTCTAGGCACCAAGTATTTTCATCAACAATGTTTGCAGGGGCCAAGGTGTTTGGAGCTTCATGCTCATTCTTTGGTTTATAAAATTGACCTCCCTTCTAGAATTGCCCTTTGTATGGGACCCTAGGTGCCTGGGTCTGAGATCTTTCCAATTTGACAATCATGTTCATCATTTCCTCTTGATTTTTTATGATACCATCCATAGAGGCTTGCAGTTTGGTGATACTGGTACATAGATCTGAAGTAGGCTCAACATTGTGAACTATTTTTGGTTTAGTGTCTATTCTCCCCCTTGGGTTAGCAAAAGGCTCAATCTTATATGAAAGGAGGTTCCCCTCTATTTTAGTAGCGAGCTCTTGGGATTCCTGAATGGATTGGGGGTTTTTATCTTTGAGAAGATACCCTAGTTGGCCATGGAAAGATCTGGTGTAAACATGGACGAGGTAGTCATCTTTTGGATGATGGCTTGTGGGAATCCTTTGCAACAAGGTCTCAAATCTAGTATGGAACTCCCGAATGGACTCATTTTCATATTTGGCAAGGTTATTCAGTCGGGTGAGGAGCATGTTAGGGTCTTCTGTGACACTCCATCTTTTGAGAAAGGCCTCTTCAAGTCTTGTTGCCATCCTTATACACACTTGAAAATGTGAGCTAAGTCTGGCTCACTTAGTGTGTCCTTGGAGGCACAATGCCTAGGTTCACAGCCCATGCTATCACTTTGACTGGAACCTCTTTCGTCTAGGCTTACTCCTAGGGAAGCCAAAGGGGGTAGACCTTAGTTACTAGATGTGTTAGAGTTAGGTTCTAGGATTTAATTTTAGTTTGTTAAGGTTAGGGGGGATTCTAATCCTAAGATGCTAAGGAAACAATGCAATATGCAAGGGTTAGCATGTGAGGCAAGCCTTTTCCCTAGGTCAACTAAGACTAGTGCCTAGAAATTGGGCAAGGGGTCAACTATGTTCAAGGGTGGTTATTTACAAAAGATTACAAATTACTTACAAGTTGACGAAAGAATAAATTAAACCAATGAAAGAATACCATACACAATTATTTACAATAAAGAATGCTAAGATACAAATCATACAAAGCAAGCTAACCATGTTTTACTTCTTATGTGTGCAGGGCATCAAAAGACTAGAGCATTACATCACATCACCACATTTAAGAGATCATCATCAACACATCATTATCATCATGAGCAATATCAACAACAACTTAAGAAGATTTTGAAGACTTTAGCACAAATGTTGTTAAGATTATCAAAGATGATCCACACTCTTAATTATTAAACCCCCAAGTACTCTATTAGGTTTGGTCTAGGGCTTAATTATTAGTCTTTTCTTAAGATTTATCAAGGTTTTAATTAGCTTTCACCAAAGCCTCCTCCTCCTATTGTCAAATAACTACTGGATGCTCAAGATAGTATGGCAACGAGCCCAACCCTAGCAAAACCAGTCAGCCCAAAACAAGAGTACTTCCTGGAGAGGACACACACTTGGTGCGCCACAGGGCAGTCCCCTACCACTACCCTCCATTGTTTTCCTGAAGCCCCATTTTAGATGGTGAAGATGGTGGTCTAAGGTACCCTAAATAGTCTATTAAGTATATAAGTTGATTAGGTAGACTTTTCAGTGATTATTAGAGTGTTTAGAAGATTTTAAGACACTTTTTAGGTGCAATTTAGTGATATGGCCGAAACTTAAATGAGATTTTAAGTTTGTTTCCTTAGGCTTATGCAATTCAAGTATATCAACACATGTAAAGCAAATAAAGAGATGGCTGAAAAAGAAAAGATTTAGGTTATTACATGCACTTTAAGAGCTTGCTATGAAATAAGAGCATTAGGGCAAGAACAACTTGCCTTCAAGAGATAGAAAGAAAATTTAATTGTGTTTGCCTACTTAACCATTCAACACATTTCAAGCCCAAGCAAATGGCTTCCAATAGATGTAAGCAATGAGACTAATGAACCAATTACTTGCTAAGCACTTTAAAGATTTTAAGCATTAAGATCTAAACCGTGTGCAAAAGAAAGAGAATAAGCTTGAAAAGAAACTAAGCAAGATCTAGTTATGTTACTTAGGTGTTGCCCAATAGGCTTAAGATTAAGATGTAGATATAAAACATAAGTAATTATATCATTTAACCATAGATCACATCACATCATATCATTCAACACTTAGCCTTACCTATTGGGGTATTCCTCTCCCAACTAGGTAGGTATTATTATAGATTTGCTTAGTTAGGTTAATTTCCTTTAAGATTTAGTTATTAGGGAAAACACGTAAATGAGAAAGAGAGAGAGAGAAACTAAGCAAGTAAACTATCAAGCAAGCAAACAAGCAAAAGAAAACCTACCCCATGTCCTAGGTTGAGAAGGTGCCCCTCACCTTCTAAACCTCACGTCCTAGCTAGAAGGAAAAGAAAAAATGCTAAGAAATGAAACCCTAGCTAGATCTATGCTACCCAACAAGTTCACACAAAGAGGGAGGCCATACCACTCCTTCCTCTATAGGTGTGAACCACTAACAAGCAAAATAAAGAGGCAAAAATGTGCCAAAAATGAAGAAAATTGCAAGGTCGGGTTGAGAGATAGCTACCAAATCCCCAAGAGGGCCTTCTAGTGTTTTGTGCTTCTCCTTTGGGTAGCCAAAAGCCTCTCAACCAGATCTGATATACCTGCAAAATCAACAAGCTTTGCTTGCTAGAATGGCTACACACAACCAAAAAGGGATTAACGAAAACCCTTGCCTTTTAGGGCAAGACTTTCCACAAGAAACCAAGAGATTATATTGATTTAAAATGACCTACTTAAACAATTATATGCTAGCTGAAAATGGAATGTATGAAAAACAATAATAGATGAAGAGTAATAGGGTTAGAGAAATGGAGTATGTGAGAGCCTCAAGTGACCCTTCTCCTTGAAGGAGGTCCTAATGAAACCCTAGAAGCAAACCTGCAAGATCTCTCCAAGTAACATGCATACAATAGACAATATGTTGATGTATTGAAACAAAATGACACTTCTATTTTATTTAACACATCAAGATAGATAAACACAATAAGCATATGCCTTAGTAGATCTACTTAGATAACACTTTACCTAAGATCTAGTGTTGCAATCATCTAAAGAAATCATCACAATGTTACCTCATGTGCATAAGAAAAAGAAGCATACGCCTTAGTCTTCTTGTTGTCCTCCAAAGTTTCTCCTTTATTGATATTACTCAAGAAAAATGGTTTTGGAGAGAAAATACTACAAAACCCTAGAGCATAGAATGGAAATGAAATGAAATGAATGACTAGAGAGAGAGAGTTGGAAATCAAGTAGCATAACAATAGCTCAAGATATGGTAAGTTGGGGAGGAGAAATGAGATCTATTTATACTTGGAGAGGCAAACCTACCTCTCTTGGATCTAAGCCAAGTGTCCCCCACCAAGCAAATGAGTAGATCTCAAGGTTAGGGCGCACCCCTTAGTGTTTGCACAATAGATATAGGGTGTAGAAAAATAGAAAAATAGTTTGGATAGATCCAAGACTGTGTAGGAGGCATGGGATCAGTGCCAAAGCAAGTGAAAGGTCACAAATATTTTTTTTAAATTATTTGGTTGAGTTCCAAGAAGAGTGAGGGCACACCTATTGGGATGAGGGAAAGGTAAGGAAGTGTGAGAGATGAGTGAGGGAGGTTGGGATCACACAAAAATCATGAGAGAAGTTGTGGGATCCATGCTAGGCAAGAGAAAGAGCCTCAAACAATAAAAAATGAATTTTCATTGGAGAGACACAAAAGGGGGGCGTAACTCTCTTGGAGAGTGCTCCACAAGGTCAAAAATCAAGTAAAATGAAGGGATGAGTAAGGTGGAGTGAGTGGGGTAACCTCTAGGGGTGATTTAGAGGCTAAATGAAGTGAAATCTCAAGAGAGGGGGCCACACTAAAGTCACAAATTAATTAAAAAAAGAAAAACGTCAATCCCCCTAGGGAGGCGTGAATTTTGAGTGTGGAAGGTGGGAAAGGGGTTAGAAAAGGTTGGAAAAGGTTGGGAGGATAAAGTTATGCTTAGGGGGTCTCTCTCTAACGATTATTTCACCTTTTTCATCCTTTAAACTCATTATTACAATTTTACATTTTTGCCATGTTTGGACTTTAGCAATTAAAATTGCTATTTTAGATTGACTGACACTCCGGGTGGACAAACCCATGGCTAAAGTTGTCCGACTGAGATGAAACTTGGTCCATGGATGTAGGGGGTGATATTCCATTTGTTTTGAGCACAAATACCCCTATCAAAAGTCCAAAGACCTAGTTTTTACAATTATTGCTCAAAAATAATTAATTAATTAAATAATTAAACCTCCAAACTTAGGGAAATTTAATTAAAAATTAATTAATTAAAAAAACTAACCTAAACTCAACGGAATTCCACGAAACTTTATAAGATGTCTTGCATGGTCATTTACAATGATTCCCTATAATAGTTACCAAAACATAATCCCACTAGAATGTCGTTCACCACTTTGGAGGACTTATTGCAAGTGTGAGGGAAAAACTCAAGGGAAATCAATAAAGCTAAAAAGCCCAACTGATAACCTGAGGATAAAAAACCCTCGGTGAAAGGAACTCTCCCAGTGAACCGATCCCAAGGTAACTGACCTAGACATGAACCATGCAGACCTATTACATTATTAACCCATGCAAGGGTGCGGAAATTCCAATTACAAAAGAAAGTGTTGGGGCCAAACACTGCCCTGTAGGACCAAAAGTCTTCGACAACATGGAATATGATGATTATTTTCTTCATGGCACATGCGTTGACCACCTGTGCTGGAGAGGCGGTCAACAAGTCTATCCATGGTTTTGATGCTTCCATCAAGAAGGCTCAGGTACCAATGCCTTGAGGCATAATAAAGAGTAGTGGAGAACAACTTCATGACTAAATATTCAACATCATCACTAATGGGATGAAGTTGGAAAAATGCCCAAAAGTTGCTCATGTGTTCTTCGACACTGATTGCATCAGTACCGGTGAATTTAGGCAACCACTTCTCATACTTGGGTGGCATTTGCCTAGGGTAGCCTGGTATGGCTGACATTTCTAATGGTTTAAAAAGAGTATATGACCATTGTCTTTGATTGTTGGTTGGGTTCGTTGTAGCGGTCTGAGAGCTAGAGATGATTCTTAAAGGAAGGATTTTCCAGAAGAGTGATTTGAAAACAGGAGAGTTCCTGGGAGGCTTCCTTCTGAAAGACAAAGGAGGATTACTGAACCTCTTTTTAGTTTATGGAGTCACCAGATAGTTTACTTGAAACTACCAAAGAAAAAGGGAAAACACCCTAGTGGAGCCGCCAGGTAAGCTTGCAAGAAAATAGTCTCTCAGGCAAGGCTTACCAAAAAGATTTGTTGTTTGAGGAGAATTGACTCAGTGTTCCCCGACAACGACGCCAAAATGTTATCACACAGTTTGTAGCTAGGAGTAAAGGCTATAAGGTAGAAGGCCAAATTGGCGTAACATGAACCTATCCCACCCAATGTCACCACGATGGGTAGGTTCTTTCTCTTTAGGGAGGTTAGGCCCAGGGGAGACGTCCTCGGTGACTTGGGGTTTTGAAGAGGCTTTAAAAGATAATCAGACAATGACAAGTTTCCCCCTTCACAGATCACCAGTCCGACTTATAGCCAACAAAGAAAACCAAGTAGGATCCCTACCCAAGAACAAAGAAACAATAAACTTGATATATGCAGGGTTTGGTTAGTACTTCACATATATTAAAGACTATCTGATATTCAATATGAGCAATTTAAAATTAAATGTTGACGAAGTCAATGTTTACAAAATAACAATACTAGTAATGTCACTTCACCAATAAATACTAGAATGATACAACATTCAATATAACAAACCACTTCTTAACTCAATTAATTCCTTCAACAACCATTCAATTGCTCAAAAGAAAAAACGTTGTTGCATCAATGATATAATAGCAAGGAGTGACGTCAACATTCAGGGTTAGTAGGTTAGGGTTTTGAGATTCAAAAGTTTTAAGAGTTTGTTTGATCAGCTTCACTTCAACGTTTGAGGACTCTCAAATCAGTGCCTTAGGGTTTAATGGAGTCATAAGTGAAGGACGCAAAGGTTAAAGGAGATGAGATTTCAAAGGACTAGAGGAAAAGGTTTCAAGGTGCTGCTAGAGCAGGGCCTCAAAAACAGAACCCTAGGGGAGAGAGGCTCACTTCGGTGTTGCAAAAGCAAGGCCTCATGCTCTCTCCTCCTTCTTGGCAATCGGATAGCTCAAAGACAAGATAAACAGACCAAGACAAGAGGGTTTGATGAGGGAGGTGTTGCTAAAGCAAGGCCTATCAGCAAACCCTAGAAGAGTACGGCCCTGGTGTAGTAGGCCTAGGCCAGTGATGTCTCACTCTCCTTGGCTCTCAAAAGGTACGGTTAGCAAAGGGGAAAGAGAAACAAGGAGTGTAGCTACGACTAGGCTCTCTTTCTCTCTTTCAATGGCTAAAGGTTTCTCTATCAGGGGACACGAGACAAGGGCCTACTTGTGTGATTGCCACCTAGGGTTTTGATTCAACAAATTTATAAGCAATATGCAATAAATTTAAACTACAACCATTCAATAAGAAGTTTTGCAGAAGAAACACTTACAATTCATGAAGAAATAACCATGCAAACCCTAGTTGTAACACCTTCCTTCAAGAGAAACACCATAAATGCCAAAAAATCTCTTCCTTCAACAAGTGCGCATCACTTAGTTCAGCCAAAAACCCCAATAGGCCTCTAAAAATCAGACCTCACTATGAGTGAGTGAAAATTGATGATAAAAAATGAGAGTCAAAACCCTCAATATATAGTGTATCAATGACCTAATTTTACCTTTTAGGTCATAAAAAGGCCAACAAGGACATAATGTCAAAATCATACTATTTTTACATTAAATGTTAAGTAAAATCCCCAATCAAGCAAAAGGTGAGACGTCAAGCCCCTCTGAGGGAGACGTTAGCCCTTTCTAGGGCCAGAGTAGCATTTAGAAGAAAAACGTTAGCCCTCCTTGGGCTCTTCCAAACTTCCACATGTGCCAACCACCCTATCCATCTACCATATGCTCATGATGATGTCATAATCCTCTTAGTGATGTCCTAGGTCATCTGGAGCCAACATTCCACTGCAAGTGGGTCAATCCCCCTAGGTGTAGCTCAGCCAAAGTGCCCCTGATGGAACGTCCTCTTCATCTCCGATGAAAATGCCCTGATCCATCTCCATCCTATCTTTGTCCCCTGATGGGGTCTCAGCATCCATCTGGTGGGCTCTTCAGCCCCATGGACGTCTGAACTGGTCATCTCCCCATGTGTACCGGTCCAAATGGTACTTGTCCATCGGGCATGGTCCTGCACATCAAAAGCTACGCCCTCCATGGGCTTATCAGTCACAGGGATCATAGCAATTTCAATCACATCTCATCATCAATATTATTAAACATATGCATAAAAACTCCTAATACATCAGTCAATAGCTCAAGGACATTACAAAAACCTGCAATACAAGATTGGAGAAAAAGACAAGACGTCCTATTGGGCTAGTGTCCACAAGAAAAGGAAAGTTTCCAGGAAGATCTCATCCAATCCATGTAAGTGAGGTGATGTGGCTAGGGGATGTCAAAACATGTGGGTGCATTGAGGGCTAAGGATGCATAAATGTTACCTGTGGGTGCCTTTGTAGAAGGCAAGTTGTACCAAAGAATGATGAAATATGGAACAAGAGAGAGAGAGAGAGAGAGAGAGAGAGAGAGAGTGGAAAATCAAGTAGGATAACAATAGATCAATAAATGGTAAGGAAAATAGCGAGGGAGGAGTTCCTTTTATACTTGGAGAGGCAAAATCACCCTCTTGGATCAATGCCAAGTGTCCACCACCAAGCACAAGAGGGAATCCCAAAGGTAGGGCGCACCATCTAGGGTTTGAGAGGTAGATCTAGGGTGTGGATGAGTGAGGGAGTGTTGGGATCACACAAAAATGTAGTGAGAGGCTAGGGGATGTGTTCCAATTGAGTTGAGAAGGCCCAAATAATTTTTAAAAATTATTTAGAATTTTCCCAAGTGAGGGGGGGCGTAACTTCCTTAGGACGGCGCACCACTTGGGGGAGAGGAAAGGGAAGGGAAGCAATAAATGAGGGGAATGGAGTGGGATCACTCTAGGAGGTGACGTGGGGGGTGAGGGAAGGCACACCTACCAAGAGGAGGTCCCACCAGCCCTTCTAGAATCAAATTCCATCATTTTATCACCAAGGGGGGCGTAACTTCCCTAGGAGCGCGTGAGGGTTGAGGGGGTGAGGGGTTTAGAAAAAGGTTAGAGAAGTTGGGTTGGGTAGGAATGGGTTAGGAAACCTCTCTCAATCATTATCCACCTTTTATCATCCTTTTAATTCATTATTATAATTTTTACATTTTTGTTATGTCATGACTTAGCAATTAAAATTGTTGTTTTTGACTGACTGACACTCCTGGTGGACAAACCCATAGCAAAAGTTGTCCGACTGAGCTGAAACTTGGTCCAAGGATGTAGGGGGTCTCATTCCATTTATTTTTATCACAACTACCCCTATCAAAAATCCAAGGACCTGGTTTTTACAATTTTTGCTAAAAAATAATTAAATAATTAAATAATTAAACCTCCAAACTTAGGGAAATTTAATTAAAATTTAATTAATTAAAAAAACTAATCTAGACTCAAAGGAATTCCGCGAAACTTTCTAAGATGTCTTGCATGGTCATTTACATCATTCCTAAACAATAGTTACCAGAAGATAAGCCCATTAGAACGCCTTTCACCACTTTGGAGGAATTATTGCAAGTGTGAGGGAAAAACTCAAGGGAAATCAATAAGGATGAAAATCCCAATTGATAACCTGAGGATAAAAAACCCTCGGTGAAAGGAACTCTCCCAATGAACCGATCCCAAGGCAACTGACCTAACTATGATCCATGCAGACCTGTTACATTATTGACCCATGCAGGGGTGCAAAAATTTCATTTACAAAAAGAAGTGTTGGGGCCAAAAATGCCCTGTAGAACCAAATAGTCTTCGACAAATGAGCATCTGATGATGCATCTCTTCATGGAACATGGAGTTGACCCCCTAGTTGGATAGGCGGTCAACAAGTACCATGTTGGATAGGTACACATGGGGAGATGATCAGTTCAAACCTCCATGGGGGTGAAGAGCCCACCCAATGGATGTTGAGACCTCAGCATGGGGCAGAGACAGAGCAGAGTGTTTGCACCAGGGAAGAGAAGAAGAATCCACCAGAGGCAGTTGAGAAGACCTATACTTGGGGGGGTTGAGCCCTCTCCACAGGGACGATGGCCTTGGAACACCTAGGATGTCTCCTAGGATGCCCATGACGTCACCCAATAGTATGGACATTTTGGGAGGCAGATGTGGCAGTGTTGGCACGTGTGGCCGCTTGGAGAAGCCCAAGGAGGGCTAATGTTTTTCTCCAGGAGGCTGCATTTGCCCTAAACGAGCTAACGTCACCCTAGAAAGGGGATGACGTCTCTCTATTGCTTGATTAGGTTTTAATTTTAAGACATTTAATGTAAAACAGTATGATTTTGGTATTTTGGCCTTGTCGACCTTTTAATGATCTAAAATGTAATTTACGTCATTGGTACAGTATAAATTGAGGGTTTTTTCCTTAATATTTTCATCATATTTCACTCACTCATTGATGAGGTCTAGAATTTGAGCCATTTTTGGGGTTATTGGCTGAAATTGTGAGGCGCACTTGTTGAAGGAAGACCTTTTCCTGGCATTTTGGCATTTCTCTTGGTGGAAGGTATTACAACTAGGGTTTTGCTATGTGATTTCTTGGTTAAGTGTAAGTGAATTTCTGAAAAAAAATCTTGAATGAATGGTTGTAGTGTTGTTTTTCTTGCATTTATTATTATAATTTGTCGAATCAAACCCTAGGTGACAAGCACACATTGAAGGTCCTTGTCTCATGTCCCTACCAAGGTTTTAATCCATTTTATTTGTTGAAGTGAGATAGAGCCATGCCTTAGCAACACTTTATTCTCCCTTTCTAGCCTAGTCGTTTTACTTTTGTTGAGCTAAGAAGGAGAGAGACACATCAAGGCCTAGGGTAGCCTACACCTGGTGAGCCGTCTTTCCCTAGGGTTTGACAAGTGAAGCCTTTCTCTAGCAACACGTCACTTTCAAATTCTCTTGTCTTGGATCAATCATCTTTTGAGTTATCTGTTTTTGCCAATTGAGCTAAGGAAGGAGGAGAGAGCACTAAGGCCTAGTTTTACTACACCAAAGTGAGCCTCTCTCCCCTAGGGTTTCATCCTTGAGGCCTTGCTATAGCAAGACCTCAAGGTTTAACTCTCTTGTCCTTAGTTTTTACCATTATCACTTAGTTCTTCAGCTTTTGCATCCTCTATTTGACTCCATATACCCTAGGAGCGCACTGATCTAGCCCCTTTTGTATTGAGTAACTTGATCGTACAACTTTCAATACTTTGAAAAAACCCTAACTCTTACTAACCCTGCTAACTATATTGTTGTCATCATCCTTCTATTCTATAAACATCTTTTGTGCAACTTTTGTTTCATTTTTAAAGAAATTGAATGATTGATTAAGGCATTGTTTATAAAGTATTGATACTGTTACATTGAATGCAAAGTTCCTTTATCATTTATTGAGAAGTGATACCATAATCATTGCTATTGTACAAGCCATTGATTTACTTCATCAATAATATTGTTTATCAATTGCTTATTATCAGAAAGTCATATGAAGTACTAACCAAGCAAGTGATCTTGCATATGCATAGTTTCTTTGTCGCTTTGTCTCAGGCAGGTACTCTTATTGGTTGTAACTTCTAGTTTTCTATCATATTTATTGGTTGTTTAGCCATGAATTTCTGATCAGGTGGTGACTTGTGAGGGGGAAATTATCTTAGAGCTCTTAAGCCTTTTTTCCTTCTCAAAACCCCAAGTCACCGGGGACGTCTCCCCTGGGACTTACCTCCCTAAATAGAAAGAACCTTCCCATCGAGGTGATAGTGGGTGGGATTGGTTCAGTTACGCCAATTTGACCTCTTTTCATCAATCCATTATCCTAACTACAAACTGGGATAACAAGCTTCATCGGGAAACCAATATGATATCACATCTGTTTATATTGGGGGTGGAAAAATCAATGAAATGGCTAGGCAATGTATTGGCCAATATTAAGGGGGGGAGGGTTTTTTTAAATAGTATAAAGGAATATTGGTATTTAGGGGGGCGGGGGGGGCGGGGGGAGGAGGGGTGGCCACTGCGTGCGTGCACATTCAATGAGACAGTATGAAGTCGAAACCCTTGTTCATTTTTAGACGGGCGACAAACATTCTAGGCATCTGAACTTCAAAACCCTAACTCATTGTTTAGTTGTTGTGAGGCGGGCGACAAAGATTCAACATTCAAATCACACCGAGGGTCTTCAACAACAACCTGTGCAAGCTCACGGATTTGGAGAAGTTGCAGGTGAGTTGTAGTACCCAGTTTTATTTGCGGAGGAATTTTGACTGTTTCATTACATTTGGAGATGTGATTTTAGTGAAATTTTCCTTTCATACTCTCATATAAGTTGCCTCTCCATTGTTTTATCTTTTCCCACGAAACGTATTTTATAAGAGTATAGGATAGGGAGATTTCTGGTCATTTACAAATGATTTGGATCCTGATGGCTACAATGAGATGCCTTTCTGTTGGGAATTTCTCACTATATTTAGATGACTTTTTGTTGGCTACATCGAGATGCATTTATGTTGGGCATTGTTCAGGTTATTTATATGACTTTCTGTGTGGAATAATTGATAATTACAAAGTTGATTTCAAACTGATTTCTATCATATTCCATTTTTCCAGGCTATATCCATGTCCCTTTGGATCCACATATAATCATTTTATGGTTGATTTCAGTCTCAACATTCAGTCACTTGTTGGTAGCCTATCTCCACAGAGATTTTATTGAGGGTTTAATTATGAGCTTCCTGGGGTGCTAGGTCGATGATGTTGGAGTTTATAAGGATGTGGTAAATACAACACAAGATTTTATTTTAGACTTCCCAAAATATTTAATTGATCTCCATTGGTTTGGTCATCCATTAATATAGTGAGATCCCAATGCATTGCACTGACATCCCAATGCATCCATTGCGTTTGGTCATCCGTAAATATAGTGAGATCCCAATGCCAAATGGAACGGAATGCTAGTATTTGATATTTTAAATATTTTTCAATTATTTCATTAAACATATATAAAAATTTTCATGTTGTAGTCTTCTATACCCTCCTTTTTATATCATTGCCATGTCTAACCAATTTTAACTGATAATTAGGAATATGAAAGTAAATATGTTTTTTTATAACTAAGTTTAAATTTTGATTTTTTATTTCTATGCTAGTTTTGGTTACCTCAACACTCTCTTTAGATTATGGGTTCACATGTCTCAGTATTCTAAGTAATATCATCATCTATTTCTATGCTAGACCCCACTATTTTATCACTCTCTTCGTATTCCTGATTCATTAGACTAGTATGGCTAGTATGATCACTCTCCATATCATTGATAATGGCAATTTCTTCACCACTCTCTTGAAATTCTAGGTTTGAATGTTCATGTTGCTTGGCATAATGATCCACTATCTTCATGCTAATATAAGAAGTTTGCATTGTTTGTTGATAACCATCAATCACTAAAGACATTACGGAGAGAAAATTCATTTTCCATCTCAGTTCTACTATCCTTGCTCATTAGTCAACAAATAAGTTTTTTTTTTTTTTTTTATCTGGCAATTCTTTATATATGTTTGTGGTTCAAAATCTGTACGGTTCATATTTATATAAAAGAGTATTTTCACTCCATGTAGCAAAAACAATTCTAAGATTTTAAATTATATTCTATATTTGCTTTTGAATATTTCTGTCTGTGGTCTCTGCTGGTTGGTTTTAAATTGATTGTCTCTGCTAGCTAGTGCTCTTACTGTTCGATCACATAGTCTCTGGTTGGTCTAGATCTTTTACAAAACTAATTTGAGAATGGCTAAAGCTCTCACATTCGAGAAGCTCAGATATTGATAGGTTAAAATAAAGTTTTGTTTGTGTATCTTTCGCCTCCCATTTTTGTTGATTTAAAGTTTCTATTGGCACGTCATAAAGTAAGGAAGAAGAAAGTTTAATTCATGCTTTGATATGCTATTTGTATCCAGATAGGTGGCATTTGCAGCTTTGGTAGAGATCGTGGATTTCTTTAAGTGCATTTCTTTACAATACGTAGATGTTGCCAAAACAACTTTTTAATAAAAAATGGAGTTTGTATTTACACCGATTATAATGTTGACATGCAACTTGCATGAATACAACTATTTATAATGAATTGTGTATGTACATGTTTTTTTGATAAGATGATGTTGAGAAATGTATTTGTAGGAGATAACCTTATGGGTGTACTAGATTAAACAGAGTACTAGACTTTTGACAAGTTACGTTAAGATACTAATATTAAAACTTTCTTCAATATAAAGCATGTATATCTAGGTTTACTTTCATGAATACCATTTAAAATGCAAAACTAGTTGTTCTGTATTAGGCTTGAAAAAAAAAATTAAGTGCAAGGACTATTTGTATTGAATGTCTGGGCATTTGGAGTGGTGTATTAGGACCCCAGTGAACCTAATACATCCCACAAAATTCCACACCAAGTATTCCTCTCAAATCTGGGCTAATTTTAAGAAAATCAGACTTGGTGAGGAATTTGCCATTAAATCCATTTACGTTGAATATATGGGCATTTGGAGTGGTGTATTAGGACCCCGATGATCCTAATATAGCCTAGAAAATCCTAGACAAAGTATCCCTCTCAAATCTAGGCTGATTTTGGGAGATTAAGCTTCAAACACAGTCCATTGACAATAGAGGTTTGGAAACATTGAAAACATCGTCTCAGATGGATCTGGAGAGATGGCATGTCACACACTGGGGGCGAATTTGGTATGCGCTGGTATTATTGCAATTTATGACACAAGGAGGGCACCATTTCTATTGGCATCATTAGTATAGGCCTTGTTTTCATGACTATCTGTTGTTCCAATTAGTGCACCAACACATCCATGTTTAAATTGATAGAAATGTTTTGAATAAACAATCTTTCAGTTTAGTCCTGGAAAATTTGTATATTGTTTTGAATCCTATTAATAAACTAATTGGAATATCCAGGTTACCTAGACATTTTTATATTCAATTTTTGGGTCTAGAATTTAGGAATGATGTCAGCAATCTATGCATCCTGCAACATTTTAGACAATCTTAATTCATATGTACTAGCATCAAAGGCATTTGCTATGTTTATTTTATATGAACTTGCATCTAGATACATTTTTTTTTTGAAAACCCTTGGAACATTAGATGAGAAATTGCTTGTTTCCATCTATGGTGATGGTCTGGTCATAGCCTATGTAAGTTTGATCATGATACCCTTGGTGAGAATTGTAGTGCTCTAATCATTCCAAAGAGTTGTAAATAAATATTTCATAACTTTCCCCTGAAAATGTGCACATACAAGTATACCTTGATTGCCAATTATCTGAAGTAGAATACATTTCATGAAATATAGGAAATACAATAGAATACTATGTGAAATACCTCTTGGACTTAATTGTGTGAAATGGTGCAAATTAGACTGATTTTTTTTGTCTAGATTCAATTCTCATGAAATTCCAATAGTTGTTCTCACATATTATAATTAGAATCACTATCATTATTTGACATGTGTCATGGTTTAAAGGGCATGGACTATGGAAAAATTATCAATATCATTGGAATGAGTAATGGTGGTATACAAAACCTTGACAAACTTTAATTTTAATATGGCACCAAAACATGTAGCAAGCTTAATGCCTTCAATTGTACATATAAACCACTTGTTGGACCCAATATGTAAAGCCAATCCTTCTACAAACATGAAACACTCTCTTGAATTAGAATATTGTTGTCAAAACACCATTATCATCGTAGGAACTAATGCCTTTGGCTAGCATTCCTCATATTTAATTGGCTTATATTACACAAGTGTGATTATTTGATTCTAATTCTTTCAGTGCTCTATCGTTTTTTCCAACTGCATTCATTGTCTCACTCTGTAGAAAATGCCACAGATTGTTGGCATATTGATTTTGTGTATAAAAGAGTTTCATTATTAGAGGGGTTACCATTGTGGTCTACCAATTGAGTAGGGTTGTGATCAGATTTATATAGTTTGTACTATCTGGTCTTCTCAGGCATCTTTGGCAGCGTTTCTTTCCACCTTAAAGTGTTCTCTGGTAGTTAGAAACAATCTAGTTGATAACCTATTTTATTTTGGTGTGATTAATATGATTTTGTTAATCATTCTTGCCTCATCAGTTCAAACATAATGAGGCTTATAGTGCTTCAATACCTATGTGCTTGGATTTATTGAATTTATATTAGTTTTGTTTGTCTCCCTATTGAGTCGATAGGATTACCAACCCGTGGATGTTTTTTTTAGACTTGAGCTCTTGTGGCAAACAAGTATGTGCATATTAAGTGTCATTTGAATGAAGACTTGAAGAAGAGTGAGTTTTCAGTCTTGGCGTTTGATGACATTGCATGTGGAATGCAATGGTGATGTCAAACCAAAGTTATAATACCACACACTTACTGTTGTTATGTTTTACAGTGAGGACATCAAACTTGTGGTTATCCAAAAGATAACTGCTTTGTTTTTGGAAATTTAAGTATTTTCTCTTTTTCCATGTCCTGTGTTTTTCTAGTCTGTGGTTTACATTCTTTCTCTTTGGCTTTGTTGAGTTGCCCATGATTCCAAGTTGTGTAACTTTGGTCCCATTGTTAATATTTGGTCATTTATGGACACTAATATAACCTCTCTTAAGAATACACACAAAGTGTTTGAGTATTCGTCACAACCAAATAGATTTGAGCGAATCAATAGTGCACACAAATCATTCTCAAATTAGTATTTCTTGTAGGAAAACTAAAAATGTTTTGGGCAAGAAACAAATTCTCTATTCTAAGCTTAGAAGTGCTTACTCTCTTTGCAAGCAAATCATTATATCGGCAAGTAATTTGTGTGGGAAAACCGTTGCCCACAATAACCAGTTTGTGTAGATGGGCTTGATAAAGAGAAAAGCCTTTTGGTAAAGGGATGACAATTGGTCTGTTGGTGTCCTTGATTGTGTGAATTTTGCTTCGAATAAAAAATTTAGCATTAGCATTTCAATGTCCATCTTACTTGATTTTTTTACATTTAAATGGATGTGCCATAGCTTGTTTGAATGGTAGGCATAAAGGGCAGACTGGAAGATGAATTACTTGTTTTAGGGTGTGGAAAGGAATCTTAGTATTAACAAGAAAATGTTTACTATGTGGGCAAATCAATTTGTTGGAACAAAACATCACCCAGATTTGTCACTCTCGAGTATATTTAATTGTGAAGAAAAAAAAAATTACAAGAGAAGGTTATAGTGTGTTGTTTCAATGTTTGTCTTTTTATTTCAATCATATCATGTTAGAGACAATACTTTTTGTACAATGAGAACAAAACTTAATTATTCTTTGGTTGATGTTCATGGATTGATTATAGACATTATAACCCAGGTTATGAACGGAGTACTTTCTGGCGGTTTTCAATTGTTGTTCATTGCTTATCTTGAAGGACAAATTGAATATAATTGCTGATATTTTTCTGTCTGTATGGTCGAAGTTGACACAATTATAAATTCCTAAGAACCATCAATTTACTGCCTCCTCAAAATCTGCAATGTGAAGTGGTTAGGCCTCAAGTAAATGTGCCAACTAGTGGATCTATAAAACTAGGTATTGATCCATAATTACAAGAACAAGAATAGAATTGAAATTCCACTTTAAATGTATGGTAAGATTGAAAAATGTTGCATCTTTGAGTAACTTTTATATCTATGCCTGCCTGACCATGTACGGTGCAAAGGAAAATATAGAAGACTAAAGATTTAATTTTTTTCTTTTATATCTTCGTTTTCGAGAGAAAGACTTAAACGTATACAAGCCTGTACAATTCCGTAAATAACATTGTGTGTGTATACATATACATATACACACACACACACACACACACACACACATATATATATAT
>ML790776.1:359472-386784 GCA_009831015.1 Picea engelmannii | reverse complement strand
GTGTGTGTGTGTGTGTGTGTGTGTGTGCATCTACATCTACATCTACATATACATATACATATACATCTACATCTACATCTACATCTACATCTACATCTATATCTATATCTATATCTATATATCTATATATATCTATATATATCTATATATATATATATATATATATATACTTGTTTTCTTTTGTTGGGGTGTATGTTGTCTTATCTAGAGTAGAACTAAGAGGCAACAAGATTCATACATACATATAGATACATATGCACATGAAGAGTTCTTAGAGTATTTGAAAATATTCTAAGAACACCCACTTTGTTCTGTGTATGAATGATTTTATAACCTTATAATTTGGCTATCTATGTTCCAATTAATTGTAACTTCTAAAAGTATTTAAATAATACAATTAAGAGAAGGTAATCTCTTTCACAGTGGGAAACGAAAAATCTAGGAAGAAACCTTTTTCTTTCACATTTTCAAAATGAGAAATATCGAATGCATAAAATCTGAACTAATTTTTTATTGGAGAGAAATTGATAAGTAATGCAGTATTGCAAATCTTTTGTTCCCCTTTGATATTTTGGATGTTAACAAATGTTGAAGAACATGCAAACTATAGGAAATAAAACTTTATTATGCCGTTGTAGCAAAAATAAAGGCATATAAATGAGGAAAATTAGGTTTTATTTATATTTCAGCAATGGCTATGTTACATTATTAACATACACAGTAGGCCATTGGCATGTTGTGTATGCTAGTTGGCATACACATCAGGACAATGGGTTGTTGTGTATGCAATTGGCATACACAAAAGCTAGGCCAATGGATGGGCTGTTGTGTATGCCAATTGGCATACACAATAGCTAGGCAAATGGATGGGCCACTGTGTATGCCAATTGGCATACACAACAGCCAGGCCAATGGGCTGTTGTGTATGCCAATTGGTATACACAACAACCTAATGAAATACACAACATGCCAATTGGCATACACAACATCCCATCCATTGGCCCGTTGTGTATGCCAATTGGCATACACAACAACCCATTGGCCTGGCTACTGTGTATGCCAATTTGCATACACAGTAGCCCATTAGCCTGGCCTATTGTGTATTCCAATTGGCATACACAGAAGCCCATTGGCCTGGTTGTTGTGTATGTCATAATGGGTTGTTGTTCATGCTGCAATGGGATGTTGTGTATGCCTATTGGCCTGACCTGTTTTGTATGCTAATTGGCATACACAACAACTATGCCAATGTGCTACTGTGTATCCCAATTAGCATACACAACAGGCCAATGGATGGGATGTTGTGTATGCCAAGTGGCATACACAATAGTCCATTTGCATACACAACAACCTGTTATCGCACAGATTGTAGGTTGTACTAGAGCCTAGTGCAATTGCAACCAATGGACAACACACGGGGACAAAACCCATTGTCACCTTAGGAAAGATCCCGGGTGACCCCTAGGGAAAGACAATGGAAAAGTCTAAGAAATCCCTGAGAGGTCACAATACAAGGTCAAGAAAGGTCCAAAGGCTATGGATGGATGGAGGAAGGGTGAAGATAAGGGTGAAGAGTAAGTCACCTGCAACAAAATGTCCATTATTCCAAGTGTGAATAAAGCCAGGACCAATAAGTTAACCCCGCCACTAATCGCTGATGTGAAATTTGTAGTCTTAAATACCAAGTAATTAGAATTTTAATATTAAGGCAATGTCAGATTTGACCAAATGAATGTGTATACCCGACATGCTTTAGCAAAAGGATCCTCACAGGAGTGTCTAGTTGTTGTAGCCCTCAAATATACCTAAGGGGTTCTCAAGCTACCCTGGTACAAGAGGAAAATCTTCCCGAATGTTGTTTTCGGTTCACTACAACAAACAAGACGACCAACGGGTTTGCTCAGTTGTTTCAAGGATTCTAGGTGGTCTCCAATATAGGAGCAAAATCGGTAGTAGTGTTGTCTAATGCGCAATCGTTCAATAGGATCTCCTCTATATACCTCTAAGTATGATGAAGCGACCGTGGCCTTCTAATATATGTCGAGGTACGTGAGAGAAATACTATACCCCGGGATGCAGTGTTGATAGAGTAATGACAACTCCTACGTTTATAGATGCCCGAATATGTCTTTTCTAAGACCCCCAAGAAAATAAGTTCAACTTAGACGATTTGTTCAAATAAGCGCTTAAAATATTGATGACAACTTGCCTAAATTTAACTCCTCTTAAAGTAATGAGACAACCTGTTATCCCCTAGTTTAGGGATAACTAAGGATATTATATTTCGAGGCCCACAGGTCAAAGACATGGAGTACCGAGACCCAGATCGACTTGAGCATGGCCCTAGAGGGCCCATCTTTTCATTCTTCAATGCCTCCACTTTGTCAACAACAACAACATCCATCACCTCAGCCTGGTCCTGTAACAGAAGTGGATCTTGCTCCATGAGGTAATGAGTCCAGGTATCATGGTACGTGTCACTCTGATCCTCAAAACCTTTGAATATGTGCATTCAATTCTTTCTGATTTTTGGATCTTATACCTATCCGCTTGACCATATCTGGGGGGAATGACAGGATGCCCTAGTAAGCTTGTGCCCATAGGTTTTGAGATGCCACTGGGGCGATTCATGAGAAGCCATCATCTACTCCCACCATACTTACCACTTTCCATCTTTCTCTTGCTCATCCATCCCATTACACTGGTCCGGGCATTGGGTTGGCCAAATATTTAAGGGTTGTGCCTTACCTTGTGGGAAGAAGGGGCTAAAGGCCCAAAGGGTAAAAGTAGCTGGAAAAAGATAGAAGCCAAAGAACGAAACCTTGAGATTCTTTGCCCAGGGATCCCCGAGAAAGCAGTAAAAATATTCTTAGCAAGAAACAGAGGGACCCATAAAAAATAATAAAACAAGACCTAGTTAGAGGATAAGGGGTCTCATCATGAGCTAGCCTATTAGGTCCATGGGCATGTAGTGGTATGAAACTGCCAACAGCTGGTCACCATGCCAGGGTAGTGGCTCTTGGTGGCATAGCCAAGAAAAAGGGGGTCTCATCACGAGCCAACCTTCTCATTTCCTTGAAATGCTTGTGGGTAACATTGCCACCACTGGTCACCATGCCAGGGCAGTGTCCCCTAGCTAGCTTCTTGAAGAAAAATAAATAAAATAAAGATAAAAAGCATGAATGGGCTTGGAAACATTTGCATCCATGACAGGTGTAGCTCACCCTCTATAGAGGCACCCACAGGTAAACCACACATTTCCCTACTATCACTGCACCCATTGCCCAGGTATGCCTTATCCACTTCACCCACTCACATGGATTAGATTTGATCTCTCTTGGAAACACCCCACATCCAGTGAGCATTAGCCCAATAGGACATCCTAGTGTTTCCTCCAAACTTGGCTTGTATATTAGTATAATGTCTTTGAGCACTTGTCTGGGTAAAAGGGGTTTTATGCACATGTTTAATAAACTTAATGATTAGATGTGATTGACATTGCTATGATCCCTATGACTTATGAGCCCATGGAGGGCGTATATGTTGATGTGCATGGCCATAACTGATGGACATGTACCCTTATGGACAGGTACACATGGGGATATGATTAGTTCAGACCTCCATGGGGTTGAAATCCCATCAAATGGATGTTGAGACCCCAGCAGGGGGAAGAGACAGATCAGAGGGTTTGCACTAGAGAAGAGGAGGAAGTTCCACCAGAGGCAGCTTGGTAGACCTGTACCCAAGGGGTTGTTACCTTTCCACCAAGACGTTGGCCTTAGAAGGCCCATGACGTCACCCAGGACACCTTATTACATCATTCAGTACTATGGAGGTTTTGGGAGGCAGTTATGTTCCAAGTGGCACGTGTGGCAGTTTTCGGAGGTCCAAGGAGGCCTAACGTTTTGCTCCAGGAGGCCAACGTTGCCCAAAAGGGGCCTAACGTCACCCTAAAAGGGCATGACATCACCTTTTATGCTTGATTAGGGTTTTAATTATGACATTTAATGAAAAACAGTATTTTGATGTATTTTTGGCCATGTCGGCCTTTTGTGACCTAAAAGTAAAATTAAGGTCATTTCTATTGTATAAATAGAGAGCTAAAACTCTCTTTTTCTCATCATCTTTCACTCACACTTGTGTGAGGTCTGAAATTTTCGCTCTTCTTAAGGTTTTTGGCTGAAATTACTAGTGTGCACTTGTTGAAGGAGGCTTGTTTTGGTGATCTTTGGCATTTTTCTTGGTGGATGGTTTATAACTTTGCCATTGCAACACCCTATCTCTTGTTCTTCATCCTAGACATTTTTACTTTGTCATTGAGCTAAAGGAGGAAAACCTACTAATCCCTAGGGTTGCCTACACCTTAATATCCATTTTCCCCTAGGGTTTGATGGTTGAAACATTGGCTTACCAACACTTCATCCATAAAATTCCTCGTCTTTGGCCCTACTATTATTATCTTGTTCCTTCAATTCTTGCCACTATTTTTTACTCCATTTCCCCTATGATTGCACTGGTCTAAGACTTCTTGCTTGAGTGTTTTGATCACAACATCCAAAATCCTTGAACAACTACTAATACCTTCTAACCCTAGCTTAGATTGACCTACTAACCTCATTGCTACTATTTTCCATTTGAGTTATAGTCATACTTTGCTGCATTTAATGCTTCTCTAAGCAATTAAAAGATTGGCTAATGCGTAGTATTATTTTCTTCTGATGAATGTTGGTGTTATGACATTGATAATAAATCATTCTTGCTCATTTTGAAGCTTCTTTAAAGCATTTATTGTGAAGTATTGTATTGTGATTATTGCTACTATACATCTTTGCTTACTTCACGAATATATTAGTCAATTTCGTTTATTGAGAAAGTCTTTGATTATATGAAGTACTAACCAACAAGTGACCTTGCAAATATAGTTTCATGTTGCTTTGTTCCGGGCAGGTACGTTTCTAGTTCTTATCATCTTTATTGGCTGTTTAGCCGAACTTTCTGATCGATGGTGACTTGTGAGAGGGAAACTTTTACTTGGCCTTAATCCTTTCCCTTCTCAAAACCCCAGGTCACCCAGGACGTCTCCCCTGGGCCTACCACCCTAAATAGAAAGATACATCTTGTTGAGGTGACAGTGATAGGATAGTCTCTCGTTACACCTTTTTGTGTTCATTTTGCTTTTCCCTTCCGTCAAAGTACAATTGCACGATAACATTTTGGCGTCATTGTCGAGGAACATTGAGTCAATTCTCCTCAAAGATGACACTTTTTCAGTAAGCCTTTCCTCAAGAATCCTTATCTTACAAGCTTACCTGATGACTCCACTAAGGATGATTCCCTTATTTTTTTGATAATTTCAAGAAAATTATCTTGGGACTCCATTGATGACAAAGCCAACCATGACTTCTCAATGGGACCTAGGAATCATCAAACCTTTAGACATGAGTAAAATCCATGGATACCCTCGACGAATGCCCCCAAAGTATGAAAAGTGGCTCCCTAGATTCACTGGTAGTGATGGGGAAAGAGCCGACTATCACATGAGTGATTTTGGGGCTTTCTTTCAACTCCACCCTATCAGTGATAATGCTAAAGATTTGGCAATGAAACTTTTCTTTGCCACTCTTCATGGAAGTGCTAGGAAATGGTATGATGATCTCCCTGTTTCAAGCATCACATCTATGGACCAGTTAGAAGAAACCTTTCTCACAAGGTGGGGTATGAAATTGGAAGATATCCAAACATTATTAAAAAGACTCGAGTATGCAAAACAAACTGAAATGAGATTGTCAGGGATTTCCAGGATAGGTTTGAGAGATTGCTATATCAGATTCCTGGAAACCATCATCCTGAAGACAAGTACCTCGTGTATCTCTTTACCAATGCACTCTTGGTGCATTTAGGGTTTCTCCTAAGTAAAAAGAGGCCAAAAACACTCTATGAAGCTTATAACATGGCTGTACAAATCGAGACAAATGTCTTTTTGTCCAAGAGAGAACATATCTTCTCTCTACGGACTAAAATCAATGACTCTGAAGGTACCCCAGTCACTCTTAGTTTGGAAATATTAGTTTCACTTGAAACCTTTACGGCTGATTTCCAGGAAGAAGGGGAACACAATTTTGACCAACAAAATACTAAGGGAAAAGATCTTGATGATATTTTCCAAGAGAAAAGGATTTTTGAAGACACAGTTGAGGAGCCGGAACTTGAACAAGATAACGAAGTATCGACATGCCCTCCTCTCTCTGATGAAGCCATCCACGAGCCTTTTCCCATTGCACAAGAAGAAAATGAGGTTATGATGCAGGAGCATCTCTCCACGTCAATCAGCCAGCCAGCTAGCCCATGTCAGCGCACACATTCAATGAAGAGAGGCGCAACTCTCATTTCAAATTTGAATTTTGAATGTAATTAATGGTGTAGGTTGTTGAGCCATAGAGTCATGCCTTTGCGCAGACATTAGAGTAGTTAGCCTTGAATGTTTGTAAGGATGAGAGCTAGATCCAATTCTGGACTAGACAACCCATTCAATGTAATTGAATAGGGTAGGTGCGTTTGGAGGGAAGAGCTCAAAGAGCCCCTCATGTAAAAGATAAAGAGATATTCTTTGTATCATCACATGACAGAGAGAAAGAGAGAGTTGACAAGAAGCCGAGACTTTGTTACAGTCCGCGCTCATAACACCTTTTTAAAGAGGCATTTTTATTAATACAAACAGAAGCAATTTTTCCTGCAAGTACTTTGGTGTTGAATGAATGTCTATGTGTGTTATTTATATGTTGTAGATGTATGTTAGGTATGCATTTGAAGGGGTTGTTTGATTTCAGGGTTAGAGGTCTTTGAGGCTTTACACCAGGAGGGTGTGACAGAACGCTGCGGGTTCTGATAGCCGTGCACAGAGGGTGCATTTCTGAATTCCGCGGATTCAGACAAAGGTGTGCCAGGAGGGCACAGTAGTTGAAATCATTGGCTCAGAGGAAGACCTCAAGGTTGCTGAACACCTTGGAGGTAGGACTGTGTAGAGGAAGACAAAGTGGAAGACAAAATCTCTGAGGAGTTCTGTAGAGCTCTGCCAGGAGGGCATTGAGCGTATGCACTAGTTGCATTAAGGAGGAACTCTGCTGTGAGTTCAATTTGAAGACATAATCGTTGTGGGATTCCACAAGAATTCTACCAAGTGAGCATTGAGAAGGTGCAAGAGGGCATAGAAGAACTCTACTGTGAGTTCAGACTGAAGTCAGAATCACTGAGGATTCTAGACGCTCTGCCAGGTGGGCATTGAGCAGGTGCAAGGAGCACACAAGGAAGAACTCTTTGAGTTCTGAAATTGAAGAAGAGTCCATAGAAGGATCTTCATAGGGTTGCTGAACACCCTACAAACTCACCAAGAGATTACTTGAGTTAAGGATTGCCAGGAAGGTATCAGAAATTCTCCATCTAAAGGAGAAGGAAAAAAAAAAAGGACCGAGTTCCTTAGAGGTCGAAGCTACAGGAAATATCAGAAGGGATATCACCTTCATGTGTGCAAAGACTTTGCAAGGAGTGCAGGAGTTGTGGAAACCTCTAAGGTTTCAAAGAAATTCAAGCTTAGGAGGGCGAGTGCTTTTACGCACAGAGTCATAGCTGCAGGGGTCGCAGAAACGGAGCAAAGGTTGATGCCTTTTGTTTTTGGAAATTATTCCAAGTTCAGGAAGAACGTGCCTGTTCAAAAGGAGGCACAGCTGTTGTCGGATCAGGCTGAGGAAGAGAGCTGGATCGTTGGATTTTCACGTCCAGGGAGCAGCGTAGGAGGTGCATACAACAGGAGCAGTTGTGAGCGTTAGATCTCACACGGATCGCCGACAGCCGTCGGATTGATTGGAAGCTGCATGAGGTTTAAACCTCAAGCACAGGGTGGAGAAATCTGAAAAGTCCAGAAGAGTGTAGAGTTATTGGGATTTCAGAATTTGGGATTTCAAAAGTCCTGATGATGAGAGGTTGGGACACTTCACAGTGAAAGTCCCGAAATAGATCTGAGTCATCCATCCGGGAGGAGGACACGTGTCGCAAGATCACCCACATCGAGATTTCAGACTTTGGGATTTTGGAGGTCTCGAGGACATGAAGTCAGGACACTCTACGATGAAATTCCTGAAATAGCGAAAGGATCACAACCATTCGTTGGAAGGAGGACATGTGTCGTGAGATCATCCACATTGGGTATTTAGACACCGAGACTCACAGAGGTGAACATTTCAACTTCGCACCTAGCGAATTCCCGAAAATATCACAACTGTCCATCAGTGGAGGACACGTGGCAGAGATCAAGAGTCCATCGGGATTTCGGATATCGGGGATTCGAGTTGACAGAGGAGATTGTGTCACTGGGGGTTGCAAGTCGCGAAATCACAAAACGACAAGGACCATCCATCTGAGGGAGAACACGTGGCATCAATCCAGGATTCGGAGAAAACCCCGAAAAGATCACAACCATCCATATATGGAGGACACGTGGAAGAGATCAAAGGGGTTTTAGCATTTCGACCAATGGAACTTCGGAAGTTCCGAATACAAGGCGTCCGTGTATTTCGGCGTTTGGAAACCCGAAATTGCGAAAGGAGAAGACCCGATGAGAATAGCATTTTGACATTTCGGGTATAGGCTTTTCGGGAGTCGGCATTTCGGAAGTCTTGAGGGATAGATATTGGGATATAGTAGAGGAGAAAATCTGAAACAAGGAGAAGGTGACACGTGGAAGGATAGGAGACTTCCTGTCGAGTTTGTGAAACAATGAGGTGAAGTACCATTTCAGAATTTTGGGATTTCGGAGACTGAAAGGTGGAGAGGATACAAAGTTCAAGATTTGGCATATTGAACTCCCAATACACGAAATAGCGCTGACCGTTGGATCAAGGGAGAGTTCACAGCCGTTGATCTCCTTAAAAGGGGGATTTTGGGATTTCGGTAATTCGGGTTTCGGGATTTTGGAAGTCGAGGAGTAGAGTTGCATGACATCACAACTCTTGAATTTGGGAAAGCCGAAAAGCCAAAACTGACATCAGGAAGATCAAGTGTTAAGTATTTTAGGTTTAGGAGGTCGAAGAGGTAAGACGCTCGACCAAGGGATTCACAAAATCGTGAAATTCGATATCCCGAAATAAAGGAGAATTCCCTCAAGGTGTTGTTGTGGGTAGATTTACCGAAAGGGAAATAGAAGAGCCAGCTGAGCTCTCAGGGGCCGAAAAGAAAAGATCCTGTGCAGATCCTGATCTGCGGGTCTGGGGAGGGGTCTGTGTCAAGTTTGGTATTAGAGCCTGAATCTTGTCTGTAGATTTTAGTCAAGGGAAGCAAGAGGAGAAAGAGCACTCTGATACACATCAGATTTTGGTATCAGAGCGAGAACTCTGTTTGTATATTTCAGGCAGAGAGAAGGCAACAGAAGATAGAGCGATGGAGACTATGTGATGATTGTTTGCAGGTAGGCAACAATCAAGGAGACAGTGAGGAGGACTTTATGAGAGGCTGGAGACACTCGGGGTTACAGAGTGACAACGGTATATTTGCCAGGAGGGAAGATAGATAGAAAGATGGATATTGAAGGCCGTAGATATGCTAGAAGGAAAGACCTAGAGCTGATGAGCAAAGCATAAATAGATGAAGAGATCGTTGATATAAGGGTGGAGATAGAAAATCTTTCATTACGGATGCAACAGAATGCCAAGTCGAGATGGGTATATGAATGGCCCATGAGGAAGCCAAAATAAAAATGGCTAGTCAAGGAGTTGATGGCTAGAAGACAGCGTAGGCTGTTAAGAGGATGGTTGAGGCATGCTGAAAACCTTGACAGACCTGAGGAAGTGGTTCAGGTATGTGAACCAGAGACTGGGAGAAATCTCAATGATGATGAAGATGAATTGGGATCAGCTAAATATCTCAAGGACTTCCAGGAGGGAAACCCAGAAATTCCCAATTGCTAGGAGGGCAAGGAGTTGATATTTCTGCGGGATCTCACAGACTGTCATGAGGATAGCCAGGAAATTTCACGTTCCCAGGAGGGAAATGATATGAGGTCACTGCGGGATCTCATGGACTGCCAGGAGGGAAACATAAAGTTTCCAAATTGCCAGGTGGGCATGGGAACAAAAATGGGACTGTTTGAGAGTCTCATGAACTCAGAGGTGAGTTTAGATAAGCTCGAGGAGCTGACAGAGAAGGAAGATCGGAGTAATCTTCTAATGATTTGGGGAATTGAGATATTCCTACCACTTAGCCCAGAGGAGGTAGAAGTATATGTTGTAGATGAAGCAACAACAACAGGAGAAAGACAGCCAGCTGTGACTATCAGGGAAGAAGAATTAGAGCAGACATTAGAAGCTGCCCAAGCAGGGGAAGAAGATGAGCATTCTGAGGAGTGGCTCAATATTTTCAGCTAGGAAGCTGAAAAGACTGCAACGTTGGAGCTTGTAGAAGCTGAAGAAGAAGAGGCAGACAACATGAGCTTTGTTGATCTGTGTGAACATATTGAATCCCTGGAGAGAAGGGTGATGGTGCAGGGCATGCACATCCAATAGGTGAGGTTGGAAGCAAATGAAGATGACATGGGAGATCATGATGATCTGCCCATATGCAAAAAAAAAATGCAGTTGAGAAGACTTCATGAATAGAGCCAGCCATTGCAGCAGCTGGATGAGGTGATAGAAGACATAAGAAGGCTGATGTTGAGGTCAGCAGGGACTACCAGCAAGGAGAAGCTGAGCAGAGAAGCAACAGCAACAGCGGCAGAGATATGGAGCGGATGAACAACTCCATAAATTTGTTTGCAATCCAGAGGATTTCAACAACTAAGGGTGGAAGCTCATGAGTAGGAGCTCATGAATTTTGCGGCTGAGGAGTATGATGCAGGAGCATCTCTCCACGTCAATCAACCAGCCCACGTCAGTGCACGCATTCAATGAAGAGAGGCACAAATCTCATTTCAAATTTGAATATTGAATGTACTTAATGTTGTAGGTTGTTGAGCCATGGAGACGTGCCTTTGCGTAGGCATTAGAGTAGTTATCCTTGAATGTTTGTAAGGTTGAGATCTAGATCCAATTCTGGACTAGACAGCCCATTCAATGTAATTGAATAGGGTAGGTGAGTTTGGAGGGAAGAGCTCAAAGAGCCCCCTCATGTAAAAGATAGAGAGATCTTCTTTGTATCATCACATGACAGAGAGAAAGAGAGAGTTGAGAAGGAGCTGAGACTTTGTTAGAGTCCGCACTCAGAACACCTTTGTAAAGAGGCATTTTTATTAATACAAACAGAAGCAGTTTTTCCTGCAAGTATTTTTGTGTTAAATGAATGTCTATGTGTGTTCTTTATATGTTGTAGATGTATGTTAGGTATGCATTTGCAGGGTTTGTTTGATTTAAGGGTTAGAGGTATTTGAGGCTTCACACCAGAACACTGCGGGTTCTGATAGCCGTGCACAGAGGGTGCATTTTTGAATTATGCAAATTCAGACAAAGGCGTGCCAGGAGGGCACGGTAGCTGAAATAATTGGCTCAGAGGAAGACCTTAAGGTTGTTGAAGACCTTGGAGGCAGGATTGTGTATAGGAAGACACAATTGAAGACAAAATCTCTAAGGATTTCTGTAGAGCTCTGCCAGGAGGGAATTGAGTGTATGCACTAGTTGCATTAAGGAGGAACTCTGTTGTGAGTTCAATTTGAAGACAAAATTGCTGCGGGATTCTGCAAGAACTCTGCCAAGTGGGCATTGAACAGGTGCAAGAGGGAATAGAAGAACTCTGCTATGATTTCAGACCGAAGTCAGAATCACTGAGGATTCTAGACGCTCTGCCAGGTGCAAGGAGCTCACAAGGAAGAACTCTTTGAGTTCTGAAATTGAAGAAGAGTCCATAGAAGAATCTATTAGCAATATTTCTTGTCTCGGGAAAAGAAATAGAAACAAGACAACGAAAGTCCCGAATCCCTGAGATTCAATAGGGACCGTCCATCTGGAAAGTACACGAGGAAGGAGATCAGCGTAATCGGGGAGGGTACTGACAGGGAAGCGTCCATCGGAGTTGAAGCCATCGAGATATCATAGATCCCAGGAGCGAGAGTTTTATGCATTGTAGAATCACGATATGCGATTTCCCGATCATGACAAAGGTGGACCCCAGAAGAGGTCACGCGAGAAAAGGACAGGTAGCAGGCGAAATCGGGATTCAACATATCGCGAGTCCCGTGGACTTATGCTTTTTGGAATCACAAGTGTCAAAACTCCGATGGAGGTATAGGGCTACGGTCTTATGAGGGATGGTCGTATGGACCAAATATCCTAGTCAGGAGGGATAGCGCATAGAAAGGCGCTCATCGAAGAATCGGTGATCGGGAGTTCAAAGGGTCAAGAACTCTTGACAACGGGGAACCCGAAACCCTGAAACCCGATACGGAGTCGGGGAAAAGTCACGGTGAAGTACAGGAGACCGTGAGGAAAGAAGAAGAGACCTATGGACTGGGTCGGGTTTTCATCAGGGATTCCACTCGGGGATCTAAAGAGCCGCTTCGGCTCAGCAGAAAAGGAGAAAGAGGATGGGTGAAGCATCGCGTCACCCATTTATTGCAGAGTATGGAGGTCCCAGCTGAAATTTACCCAGGAGGGTCCCTTGTACCGGTTCTCTTCAGGAAAGCCACGTCGAGTCTCCAACTCACCAGAGGAACTTGCACACACTAGTTCAATATTCAAAGGGCTCAGCTACCCCCTGGCACGAGCCATGCTGAATTAAGGAGGCGTATGACAGGGGAGCAGAGGACAGATTTGATTGAGGTAGACTGACAGCCCATCCTGATAGAGAATCTCCTCAACGTCAAGCATTGAATTCATGATATGATCACGCATTCAGTGCCTGAGTCAGTTCCAAGTATATGTAGGCGTTTTCGCCATTTTGTAAAGGATTGATGGTTGAGAAGAGCTCCCGGTTGTAAATCTTTAATGAAGCACTGATGCTCTGGTTATGTATAGACTTCTGAGACTTCTTGCCTTATGAATGCCAGTTTCTTTACATCTTTGTTATACTGTGTTAGAGAAGCTCAGAATTGGAGGATCCAGTCAAGTTGTAGCTGTTATAGGATGATGTTGTAATGGATCACTGTAATAGTTACGGAGTCTCTAATCAGTTCCTGTGATTTCCTTAACACTGAATGACTTGGAATTGGAGGATCCAGTCAAGTCTTCTATTCAGTTTCTTGAAGCCCTGAACCAGGAGGATCCTGTGTTCAAAGTTTTTCCTCTACAAACCGTTGTAATCCTATTGCCCAGAGCTATTTGTTTACCTTTCTTACTAAGTCTTCCACCTGCTCATCTTTTAATCAACCCACTGGCTGAAGTTAGGATTCCAGACCTCCTTTGTTCTTTACGTACCAGATCCAGTCCCCGAGTTAGAGTGATATCTCCTCGAGTCTCTACCCATTTGATCGCCCATTTATCAAACTGTGACATAAAAAATGATGGGCGTCGGGCTCTTCTCCTGCAAGCAATCCAAGAGTGACTTTCGACGCTAACATTTCTGGCGCCGTTGTCGGGGACGAAGTTGAAAATTTTCCCTGGGCAGAACGACATTGAGCCTCTGATTCTGAAGGTGCATCAGACATCAGAGCCCTTAAAGATTTCTACTGTGCACCTGGTGACTCGACTGTGGCGACTCCATTGTTTCCACTTTACTGTTTCAGTTGTGGCTACTGTTGACACACCTGAAAGCTGACCCAGAGGAGCTTTCTTGAGAAGGTTTCAGCGGCTGCTTTCTCAGCCTAAGAAGTTTCCTGGGGTAACGATAATGTTAAGATCTGGCCTTTGATGGTGAACAAGGACCAGACACATTCAAAGTTGCACATTTTTCACCTGGCGACTCCATGATTCGAGGATCAATTGGCGACTCCACTGGTTCGATATGGAGAAAATTCTGGCTCAAAAGTTTTCTTTCTGTGACTTTTCTCAGATAGTTGGCTTTCCTAATGCACTTCCTGATAGAGACCAATGGGAAGATTTCCTCTCGGAATTTCATGCATCAGATTGGGAAGAACCAGCTGAGCATTTACTGGACTTCCATGAGGCTATCCACCGACACAATATCACGCATGAGGATGTCCGGATTAATCTCTTCAGGTATTCATTGAAGGGAGATGCTCTTGAATGTTGTCGGTCTCTTCCCACCGCAAGTATCCGCTCTTTACCAGGTTTTCATACAACTTTCAATTCATTTTGTAAAGACTACTATCTAGTTGTTCGCTTGTTTGAAAGCTGTTGTGAAGAGTTTTCTTCACTTCATGAAGCCTCTGTTGGCCCTGAAGACCATGTCCGTGATGAAGCCCTTACTGTGGAGGAAAGCATCTGCTGTGAAAAAATTGAGGTGTTGAATGATATGAGTGGTGTTAGATCGAGGATAAAAGCATTTGACATCATATCGGATGTGTCTGTTATTTTAGATGTTCATAAAGATCAGCATGCCTCCTGTGGAGATTATGAGTTGGTAGAGAAGATGTGGTCCATGGTAGATGGCTCACCTAAATGTCGGGTTGAAGCAGATATTCCTAGCAACCCTGTTTCTGAGCACGGAGACCTTCCCATTTGTAAAGAAGACATTATTGTGGAAGTGGTTCCCTCTCTTTTTCTCCGGGGAGTTTCTCACGATATATTTTTACCTGAGATTAAAGAGAAGAAGATTGTGTATGAGCAACCAGAAGCAACGGGTCCCACTGTCCCTGAAACAGATATTTTTGACGAGATCACCATTCTGGAGGAGGATCATAGAGATAAGGGTTAGCCCCTTTTTGATGAATATTATAGTGATGATGAGCAGCACGCTTATCCTACATTCGATCACTATAAACATACTAAAGAGCCAGTCAGCAAGCAGAATCACCCCATGGTCCCTATTTATGATGAATATGAATCGGACCTGGAGGAGAGCAAACAAGAAGAGGAAAAAGAACCAGAGGGGCAGTCTACTCTTTGTTCAGAGCCAGTCAGCGAGCAACCACCACCCGAGAGCAGTGAGCCTACGTCAGTTGTCCACCATCAACCTATGCTTATCAGAGATATTCAGCCATAGGTGAACAACTGTGTAGCAAAAGAGGTCGTATGTCGCCAATTTCCTGGAATTGGCCACTCATTTGATGACCATGTCAGCGAATACATGGAGTGGCATTTCCCTTATGCTTTGGAGCCACCCTATTTCATCTGAACTCCAGCCTGTAAGGAGGAGTTGAAGAGTGTAATCGTTCTACTGTCACGGTTACACCATCTACTGGTGATCATCGACAGGGGGAAGGAGTTTCTATCCAGGAAGCTGCTTGAATGGCTATGGTGGAAGTTTTCTTTCACCTAGCCCATGTAAAGTGTTTCATTAGTTTAGGATTGTATATAAATAATCTCTTTGAGCATGTATCTTTGTTTTGTTTCTTTTACTTTTCGGCATGTATTTTCAGCAGCGGGATGTTTTGAGCATGACTCCATAGCCCAATAGCAAGGCACTGAAGATGCAAAAGGAGTTCTTAGAGAATCGCAGGGACGAATCTATCCCCCATGGAGCCTAATGTTAGCAATATTTCTTGTCTTGGGACAAGAAATAGAAACAAGACAGCGAAAGTCCCGAATCCCTGAGAGTCAATAGGGACCGTCCATCTGGAAAGGACGCATGGCAGAAGATCAGCGTAATCGGGGAGGGTCCCGACAAGGAAGCGTCCATTGGAGTTGAAGCCATCGGGATATCGAAGATCCCAGGAGCGAGAGTTTTGTGCATTGCAGAATCGCGATACGCGATTTCCCGATCGTGACAAAGGTGGACCCCAGAAGAGGTCACGCGAGAAAAGGACAGGTGGCAGGCGAAATCGGGATTCGGCATATCGCGAGTCCCGTGGACTTACGCTTTTTGGCATCGCAAGTGCCGAAACTCCGACGGAGGTATAGGTCTGTGGTCTTATGAGGGATGGTCATATGGACCAAAGAGCCTAGTCAAGAGGGCTAGCGCATAGAAAGGCGCTCATTGGAGAATCGGTGATCGGGAGTTCAAAGGGTCAAGAACTCTTGACAACGGGGAACGTGAAACCCCAAAACGCAATACGGAGTCGAGGAAAAGTCACGGTGAAGTACAGGAGACCGTGAGGAAAGAAGAAGAGACCTGTGGACTGGGTCGGGTTTTCATCAGGGATTCCACTCGAGGATCTAAAGAGCTGCTTCGGCTCAACAGAAAAGGAGAAAGAGGGTGGGTGAAGCCTCGCGTCACCCATTTATTGCAGAGTATGGAGGTCCCGGCTGAAATTTACCCAGGAGGGTCCCTTGTACCGGTTCTCTTCAGGAAAGCCATGCCGAGTCTCCAATTCACCAGAGGAACCTGCACACGCCAGTTCAATATTCAAAGGGCTCAGCTACCCCCTGGCATGAGCCATGCTGAATTAAGGAGGCGTATGACAGGGGAGCAGAGGACAGATTTGATTGAGGCAGACTGACAACCCATCCTGATAGAGAATCTCCTCAACGTCAAGAATTGAATTCATGATATGATCGTGCCTTCAGCGCCTGAGTGTTCCAAGTATATGTAGGCGTTTTCGCCATTTTGTAAAGGATCGATGGTTGAGAAGAGCTCCCGGTTGTAAAGCTTTAATGAAGCACTGATGCTCTGGTTATGTATAGACTTATGAGACTTCTTGCCTTATGAATGCCATTTTCTTTACATTTTTGTTATACTATGTTAGAGCAGCTCGAAATTGGAGGATCCAGTCGAGTTGTAGCTGTTATAGGATGATGTTGTAATGGATCACTGTAATAGTTACAGAGTCTCTAATCGGTTCCTGTGATTTCCTTAACACTGAATGACTTGGAATTGGAGGATCTAGTCAAGTCTTCTATTCAGTTTCTTGAAGCCCTGAACCAGGAGGATCCTATGTTCAGAGTTTTTCCCCTACAAACCGCTGTAAGCCTGTTGGCCAGAGCTGTTTGTTCACCTTTCTTACTAAGTCTTCCACCTGCTCATCTTTTAATCAACCCACTGGCTGAAGTTAGGATTCCAGACCTCCTTTGTTCTTTACGTACCAGATCCAATCCCCGAGTTAGAGTGATATCTCCTCGAGTCTCTACCCATTTGATCGCCCATTTATCAAATCGTGACATAAAAACTGATGGGCGTCGGGCTCTGCTCCTGCAAGAAATCTAGGAGTGACTTCCGACGCTAACAGAATCTTCACAGGGTTGTTGACCACCTTGCAGACTCAGCAAGAGATTTCTTGAGTTAAGGATTACCAGGAGGGCATCACAAATTCTCCATCTGAAGGAGAAGGGAAAAAAAAGGACCAAGTTCCTTAGAGGTCAAAGCTACAGGAAAGATCAGAAGGGATAACACCTTTGTGTGTGCAGAGACTCTGCAAGGAGTGCCAGAGTCGTGGAAACCTCTAAGGTTTCAGAGAAAGTCAAGCTCAGGAGGGTGAGTGCTTTTACGCACAGATTCATAGCTGCAGGGGTTGCAAAAACGAAGCAAAGGTTGAGGCATTTTGCTTTTGGAAATTCTTCCAAGTCCAGGAAGAACACGCATGTTCAAAAGGAGGCACAGCTGCCGTCGGATCAGGCTGAGGAAGAGATCTGGATTGTTGGATTTCCACGTCCAGGGGGCAGCGTAGGAGGCGCATACAACAAGAGGCATAGCATAGGAGGCGCATCATTGGATCTCACACGAATCGACAACCGTCATATTGATCGAAAGCTGCACGAGGTTTAAACCTCAAGCACAGGGTGGAGAAATCCGAAAAGTCCTGAAGAGTGCAGAGTTATCGAGATTTCAGAAGTCCTAATGACGAGAGGTCAGGAAACTTCACAGTGAAAGTCCTGAAATAGATCTGAGTCGTCCATCTGAGAGGAGGACACATGTCACGAGATCACCCACATCGGGATTTCAGACATCGGGATTTCGGACTTCAGGATTTCAGAGGTCTTGACGACAAGAAGTCAGGACACTCCACAACGAAAGTCCTGAAATAGCGAAAGGATCACAGCCATCCATTGGAAGGAGGACACATGTTGTGAGTTCATCCACATCGTGGATTCAGACAACAGGACTCACAGAGGTGAACATTTCGACTTCACACCTGGCGAATTCCCAAAAAGATCACAGTTGTCCATCCGTGGAGGACATGTGGTGGATATCGAGAGTCCAACGAGATTTCAGATATCAGGGATTCGAGTTGACAGAGGATATTGTGTCACTGGGGGTCGCAAGTCGCGAAATCACGAAATGATGAGGACCGTCCATCTGAGAGAGAACACGTGGTATCAATCCAGGATTCAGAGAAAACCTCGAAAATATCACAGCCATCCATCCATGGAGGACATGTGGAAGAGATCGGAGGGGTTTCGACATTTCAACCATCGAAACTTTGGGAGTTCCAAAGACAAGGCGTCTGCGCATTTCGGCGTTCGGAAACCCGAAATCACAAAAGGAGAAGATCCGGTGAGAATAACATTTCAACATTTCGGGTATCGGCTTTTCAGGAGTCGGCATTTCAGAAGTCTCGAGGGATAGATATCAGGATATAGTAGAGGAGAAAATCTGAAACAATGAGAAGGCGACACGTGGAAGGACGAGAGACTTCCCGTCGAGTTTTTGAAACAATGAGTTGAAGTACCATTTCAGAATTTTGGGATTTCGAAGACCGAAAGATGGAGAGGATACAAAGTTAGAGATTTGGCATATTGAACTCCTGGTACGTGAAATAGCGCTGACCGTTGGATCAAGGGAGAGTTCACAGCTGTTGATCTCCTTAAAAGGGGGATTTCGGGATTTTGGTAATTCGGGTTTCGGCATTTCGGAAGTCGAGGGGTAGAGTTGCATGACATCGCAACTCCCAAATTTGCAAAAGATGAAAAGTTGAAACTGACGTCAGGAAGATCAAGTGTTTAAGTATTTCGGGTTTCGGAGATCGAAGAGGTAAGGCGCTTGACCAAGGGATTCGCGAAATCGTGAAATCCGATATCCCAAAATAAAGGATAATTCCCTCAAGGTGTTGTTGTGGGTAGATTTCCCGAAAGGGAAATAGAAGAGCCAATCGATATCTCAAGGGCCGAAAAGAAAAGATCCTGTGTGGATCTTGACCTGCGAGTCTGGGGAGGGGTCTGCGTCAGGTTAGTCACTTTCCTCTTCAAGATCTTGACAATGCCTTGTTTTATGATCCAAAGAAGGAAGAAGAAATGGAATCCTCAAACAAAGTAGATCTTCCTCATTGTACAGTTGAAGAAGAAGGGGAAACTCATGAGGATGAAATAATGATGCATGTTGAAGACACCCAAGTCCTCGAAACTCTTGCACAAGAAGAAACAAACGCAGTAAGTTAACCTCCTCTCCAAAATTTTGATGATTCTCTACTTATTGATTTTCCTTAAAATTCATCTGACTGAGTTGGGAACTGGGTCGATTCATTCAAAAGTGGTGACGATGTGGCTTGTGAAATAGCTCAGGCATCCGTCAAATGAAAATGTGTCAATCAACTGAGGGTTAGCTAACCCTAGTGATGCTCGGTAGCAGCTAGAATAATAATTCTTGGATCATCTGAATGGAATGACACTTTGCGAAAGACTGCAAGACAAATTAAAACATGTATGTCTAAAAGGAAACAAGTCATGTCATCATGATAAGATAATCAATGTAATATAAAAGTCATCTAAATCTAACCATTAAGCCCCATATTTATTTTTCGTCACAAGATCAAGAAGGTTATACAACTTACTAAGACAAGGTTTAAAATGCTATCAAAGACCCAAAGAGACCAGACTGACACCTAAGTATTAAAAATATTTCCCAAAGATTGTTTCTTCACTGTCATGTAGTGATTATGAGATGGTCATGGGGTTAGACTTCAAGTTTAGGCAACCGACATACAAGGGACCATAGTATCTCATTCATGGGTGCCTTTGATGAGGGTAGACTACACACTTGGTTCTTGTTATTTGTGAGGTGATACCTTCCAAGCCCTTTATTTTCTTTTTACCACGTCTAGTCATGGGAGATAACCCAGAGAATATGTAACGCTCTCATGATATTCCTATGATTGACAACCTTTTACTTTTTTTCTTTTCTTTCTTTGGATAATTCATTTTATTTTTCTTTTGTCCTTTCGTGTTGAAAAACACATGCTTAAATGCTTCAAACACCCCAAAGACTATGTAACACCTTGGTGATGTATCCGAAAGTGCTACAACACTAGGTGAGCCTCTGAGTAGGTAACCAAGGTAGGCTTTTTCTAGTCTCCCTCATAACCTAAAATCCCCTTCCCATAGAATGAGGAATGATCCCTTCTTGGGTCAGTTTATATAACCTAAAGAAGTGGATATGATAGGGACTAACGTGATGGAAAGTGGTGAGTATGATCAAGAATGGTCTAATGACATATTTAAAACAAATCCTAGTAGTGCTCCATTTCCCCCAAGAGTAACCCAATCTCCCAATGACCTAAGATAACAAGTCAAATTATAACAGAGGAACAAGTATAACCAGCGAGCTAACGACTAGTAGTTAGAAGGGACTCTTTGGAACAAGCATAAATGCCTTAGATATTAAATTGATACTCACCATGATGACGAACTTACCAACTTGCAGCATGCTTCTCAAGGATGTCTAACAGGCCTTTCAAAATGCCATGAGTGTCATATTTTGTTGATGCCACTGAGAGATGCTCACACTTAGAACGAGGATCTGGAGCTCATATTTACAAGTACATGCACATCTTCCGGATTTCCATGTTTTTTGCCTGGGTGGCTCTAGATGTTCTTTCTGGAATAGTTATTTGCTAGTGGGGGATAACATCATCCCATTGGCATGTTGTGTATGCCAATTAGCATAGACAACATCCCACCCATTGGCCAGTTGTGTATGCCAATTGGGATACAATGTATGTTGTTGTGTATGCCAATTGGCATACACAACATCCTATTCTGCTATTGTATATGCCAATTGGCATACACAACATCCTATTCTGCTATTGTATATGCCAATTGGCATACACAACATCCTATTCTGCTATTGTATATGCCAATTGGCATACACAAAATCCCATCCATTGGCCTATTGTGTATGCCAATTGACATACAAAACAAGCCAATGGCCTGCCATGTATGTCAATAATGTAACATAGCCACTGTTGAAATATAAATTAGGTTTTATTTATATTTCAACAGTGGCTATGTTACATTATTGGTATACACATCAGGACAATGGGTTATTGTGTATTCCAATTGGCATACAGAGCAACCCATTGGCCTGGCTACTGTAATTGACATACACAACAACCAGGCCAATGGGTTGTTGTGTATGCCAATTGGCATACACAATAGCCCAATTGGCATACATAACATCCAGGCCAATGGGTTATCGTGTATGCAAATTGGCATACACAACATGCCAATGGATGGGATTCTATGTATGCCAATTGGCATACACAACAAGCCAATGGATGGGTTGTTTTGTATGGCAATTGGAATACACAACATGCCAATGGGATGATGTGTATGTCAATTTGCATACACAACAACCAACATGCCAATGGATTTCTCTGTATGCCAATTGACATCCAAAACGACCCATTGGCATACACAACAACCCATCCAGTGGCCTACTGTGTATGCCATTTGGCATACACAACAACTCGTTGGCCTGGTTGTTGTGTATGCAAATGGGTTGTTGTGTATGCCAATTGGTATACAAAGAAACCCATTGGCATGATGGCTATTGTGTATGCCAATGGGTTATTGTGTATGCCAATTGGCATACACAATGGCCCATTGGCATGTTGTTATTAGGATACATAGTAGCCAAGACAATGGCCTATTGTGTATGTCAATTGGAATACACACTAGGCCAATGGATGGGTTGTTGTGTATGCTAATTGGCATGCACAATAGCTAGGCCAACCGGGCCAATGGGTTGTTGTGTATGCGAATTGGCATACGCAACATGCCAATGGGTTGTCGTGTGTGCCAATTGGAATACACAACATGCCAATGGGCCGCTGTGTGTACCAATTGGCATACACAACATCCCATTGGCCTGATGTGTAGAAAACCATAGAAATAAATGTCTCCAGTGTGTGTTAGCACAAATTTCTACCCTCCAATCTAAGCTGATAACATGTTACGACAGCGGTAAAAACTTGGCTAATTCAAGGAGAAATAGCCCCAGATGTCATGAGTTAAACCCCTCTCCATTCGGGATAGGCCTTGCTAGCCTCTGGGGGGAGTCCCTAGGCACAATGAAGTGCCTTGTTGGCTGATCTAAGGTATGATTTCTACGTTAAAACTAAAAAATCAACGAGCTATTTTGTCTTGGATAGTGTGTGAAAGCAGTCTAAAATAGTGAGAAAATTGATCTTATATGCTTGGAGGGAACTGACAAGGTTAGAAAAATGAAGATAGACTGGAAAGAAGATGAAAACTATTCAAAATGATCGAAATTAACCATGATAAATAGTTCAGAAAATGACATATCAGATTACAAATTTACCATAATATCACCCAAAAAAAAAGTTTGCATGTAAAACACACACTTCTTTACTGATAAAGCTTCCGAGAGAGCTGATTGCACCACACTTGACAAGCCTACAACAGATACAATGACTACTTTGCTCAAAGAGGAGCCACTAGACTAGAGAACGAGAGAAGAGAATGAGAGACACTATGCTACTACTACAAGAACCAATGAAATAACCCATGACAAACCTCCAATATATAGCTAAGGAAGGTGAAAACCCTAAGAAGCTACAAGAGATGCATGAGAAGATTAAGAATAGAGTCTAAGTGGATGTGGGGAGGAGTAGTGAGATGATTGAGTGTGAGTGTGAGCTTGAATGTGCATGAATGAGTGAATGGAGAGCTAAGTGAGTGAGAAGAGGAGTGAAGTGAGGTGCATGGCATGCATGGGAGAAGGAAAAACTAGAGTGTAAGTTTAGAGTGGGCGCATGAGTTCATGGGGGAGATAATTTTAGGAAACTCATGCAACCTCACCTTCCATCATAAATTAATTATCATATGCTCCAATTTTAGGAATATGCGCCCTAGCCTAGGTGGGTGCCACATCATTGCTACATGTCGACCTCTGAGGATGCTACTTGGAACTGCATGGATAATGACTCGACCTGCTAAATACATCAGTTGCTAAAAATATCCATCTGGTCCCAAAATTTTGAAACTTGTCGAAACTGACCCAAACTTTCCACAAATTCTCGACATGACTAGGTGAGCACCATCATGTGTCTACTGCTAAAAATAGAAATTCCTTGCATGTCCATGATATTATACTCCTTGAATTCAATTTACCACAAGGACTCTGAATCTGAAATCACAATCGACATGCGAGCCTTGGTACTCTACCTGCTAAAAATAGAAAGTTGTTTGAATGCCCTTGACTTTATACTCATTGATCTCATCTTCCTGTAAGGGTTTCAAATATGCGATCTTAATTGACATGCGAGCGCTGGTGCTCAACTTCCTAAAAATAGAAATTTAGGCCACATTATCTTGACAAAGGTCCAAAAAACTCTAGATGTCTCAAGGATCAATATTGTGCTCTCAAAATCTGAATCTAGGGCCTAAATCACAACCTGCCAAAATAACAAGTTCCTGCATGTCACCCAAAAAAATGTCATCGGGCCTAGAATCCTGTAAGGACTCATATTGTATGCTCTTAACTACCCCAAACTGTCAGGAGACCCACTCAAACCGTTCCTCCTAAAAAGTAGCAACACCTGCATGTATACATCTCTCTCTCACAAATGCATGGAAACCAAGTAGACTATGACTTGAACTAAGAAACCATGTACTGATCATGTACCTGCCTCGTGTGTGAAACAACCTCTTGCTCAACATGAGTTCTAAAACCATGGAAAATCTCAGTATTCCAACCAAAGTGTTGCATGATGGATCTTAACCCTCAAGACTTTCAAGGGTGAAAATATAGGGGTTAACAATGGCGACTCAAGGGGATGGGATCCCCCTGTGGGATGTCGAGAACCATAAGAATCTATGTTTCCATATAATCGAACTGATGCTCTATGAGAACTGAGGAATGTGTACCAAAAGTACCCCTTTAACTGTGTGGAATGATACAAAGGTCCTGTAAATTGATGAAGAACAACTTGTAATCTATCCTGTAGTACCAAATCTTGTCCAATGGGCCATGGAGTCAAAAATATAATCCTCCCACTGAAAATTGAAGACCAATGGGTCTCATCCAAATCTGTTACCTGCTACCACCCAATGATGTACACTCCTCCCTGCGGTAAATGTGTTGATGTCGACACAAGGGAGAAAGTCACTTCATTAGATGTCAATAATGTGAACACCTGTGAAGTGTGAAGAAACACGATCAATAATGTAATATACCATATATAAATTGTATGCAGAACCGAAATAAAATGCTAGTAATGGCAGAATAACAACAATATAACCAGAACATTCACCACAATAACATTGAAATGATATAAGAATAGCAACAGAAATAACACTTTGAATCTGAAAGCAATGTTCACAAGCCTCTTCGAGGGGGCAACCTCCAGTTGAGCAGAGATCTATTACAATAATATCCAAGCTAGGTTTCTCATACCCTCGACTCCTATTTATACTAAAAAGAAGCATCTAGAGGAAGATCCTTCTAGAAGCGGAAGCTTCCATTAGGTCTTCTTACATCCGCCTTATTCTATTTTATTGAAAGGCCTTATTAATATTGACCTTTAATACATCCGAATATATTGTTCCACCTATGTGCAGGTTAAGACCCTAACATGTCCACCCCCTTAAAAAAAGCCTTGTCCTCAAGGCTTCAGATGAGGAAATTGTTGCAGAATGGTAGTTGGTTCCAAAGTGGCGTCTGCTGGAGTTGTATCTTTCCACTGGAGTAGCACTTCGTTGATGGTTCTCTGATGTAGGCGACGCTCACGTTGGTCCAAAAATTCTTCTGGCTGTAGCCAAATGGATCCTTCTTCAACTAACTCTGGAAGGTTGGTTTGAATTTGGCACTTAGCTCCAATCACCTTCTTTAAGCATGAAAATGAAAAACATGATGTAGCTTCAAATGACTGGGAAAAGCTAACTGATAGGCGACTTGTCCCACACGCTTGAGTACAATATAAGGACCATAAAATTTGGGCACTAGCTTCTGACAATGCTCATCCTTGAGGGAAGTTTGCTTGTAAGGTTGTAGTCGAAGAAACACCTAATCCCCTTCTGCAAATTGACGTTCAGAGCGACCTTGATCTGCTTGTTGCTTCATGTGATTATGTGCCATGACCAAATTCTCTTTGAGGGTACGGAGAATAGCCTCTTCAGCTGTAAGTGTTAGGTCAACCGCTTGGACCTTCGAGGCATCCAGTAAGTATGAGAGAACTGAAGGTGGCTTCTGTCCATATACCACTTCAAAAGGAGTCATGCGTGTAGCTGTATGGTATGAAGTGTTGTACCACCATTCAACTAGGGGTAACCATTTAGCCCACTGATTTTGCTTTTCCGAGGAAAAACACCTCAAATATGTTTCCAAACACTTGTTGATAACTTCCGTTTGGCCATTAGTCTGGGGATGATAAGTTGTGCTGAGATGCAATTTGGTGCCTTGTATCTTGAACAATCCATGCCAAAAATTGCTTGTGAAAGTTGGGTCGCGATAAGAAACAATAGAGTGCAGCATGCCATGAAGCTTGAAGACCTGATCCATGAATATTTGAGCCACCATGGATGCTGTAAATAGGTGTTGAAGGGTGCAGAAATGAGCATACTTGGAAAGGCGATCAACAACCACCATGATGATGGATTTATTTCCTGATTTGGGTAAGCCGGTAATAAAATCCATAGAGATATCCTTCCAAATAGTAGGTGGAATCGGGAGCGATTGTAGTGTTCCTGACGATTTGACTGTTTCTCCCTTGTTGCGTTGACACACATCACATTCAGCTACAAAATTATGAATGTTCTGTTTCATACCATCCCAGAAAAAGGAACGTTTGATCCTATCATAGGTTTTGGTGAACCCGGAGTGCCCTGTTGTGGGTGTAGCATGAAGCTCAGAAAGTACCGTGGATTTAAGCTTTGATTGTTTACTTAAATACAAATGGCCTTTGTATCGAAGTTCCTCATGGAGCCAAGAGTACCCTGGGGATGCTGGAGCCTTGGACTACCATTGGTGGATCAACTATGAACTTTTGGGATCTTGTAGCCATTCCTAGCGAACGGCTTGGAGCCAATCTGGTGTTGGTTGTGGAGCCTGATTATCTTCCTGATTCAGAGTTCCTTGCTTTCAGTCGTGTTTATACCCCATGAAGTATTTACACTCCAGAAGTATGTATACTCTTCCACCCGTGGGAGTGCAGAGGGGGGGTACCCCCTTTGCGGGGTCCGGGGGGTCTGGGGGCAAGCGGGCCCCCGAAGCAAAAATTGCCTTATAAAAGTATATTGTAATTTCATTGCAAATCTGGACCATTCATTATAAGGTCATAGATCTAACGGTAGAGATTATTTTAGGGTTTTTTCCCTAGAAGGCAACCCTCTTTTATGAGGGAAATGTATTGCGGCTATGTACGAGGGTGAATATTGTATTCTGAGAGAGGAGACTGTGAGAGAAAGAAGAGGAATTTACAGCGGGTTTTTGCTGTAGGTTGTATCCCTTCATTTGTTGGATAATAATAAAGGAAGGACCTGGCAATTTCTTTGGTGGACGTAGCCCACACTAGGTGAACCACGTAAATCTGTGTCTCTCTTGTATTGTGTGTCTTCTGTGTTTTTTGTTTCTGCATTTATTTTATTTTATTGCTCCGTGGTCTTGTTTTTCTAACAACTAGTATCAGAGCGTAAGGTAACTCGCAGGAAAAGAGGGTTCCTGGTTCAAGTGGGAGCAATGTCAGAAGATGGAAAGTTTCGGGTCGAGAAATTTAACGGCCAAAACTACCAGTTATGGAAGATGTAGATGGAAGACTATTTATATCAGAAGGATCTATTCCTACCATTGAGTGGAGTAGCAAAGAAGCTGGCGGCCATGGAGGACGAAGAATGGAAGATTCTTGACAGAAAGGCTCTAGGAACGATACGGCTGAGCCTGGCAGCGTCGGTGGCTTTCAATATTTTGAAAGAAATGACAACGAAGGATTTGATGGATGCGCTGGCCAAATTGTATGAAAAACCCTCGACATCGAATAAGGTATTTCTAATGAAGAGATTATTTAATATGAACATGTCAGAAGGTGGGTCTGTTGCAGATCATTTAAATGAATTTAATACGGTTACTAATCAACTAAGTTCTGTAAAAGTGGACTTTGATGATGAGGTTAGG
>ML790776.1:328714-354891 GCA_009831015.1 Picea engelmannii | reverse complement strand
AAGAGAAAAAAGGGATCCTTCGTCTTCATATTTTCGGGAAAGTGCATCCACAACCACATTGTCTTTTCCTTTCTTATAAATGATCTCATAATCATATCCAAAGAGTTTAGTCACCCATTTTTGTTGTTCTGGGGAGGAAATGCGTTGTTCCAGAATATACTTGATACTTTGATGGTCTGTCTTAATTTGGAAACCTTTCCCCAATAGATAAGGACGCCACAGATCCATGACATGCAGAATAGCCAACATTTCCTTTTCATAGATGGATTTGCCCAGATTTCTTTCAGATAGTTGCTTGTTGGTAAAGGCCAAAGGTCAACCCTCTTGCATAAGGACAACACCAATTCCTTTCCCTGAGGCATCACATTCCAACACAAAGGTCTTCGTGAAATCGGGAAGGGCGAGGATTGGAGTGGTGCACATGGCCATCTTCAAGGTCTGAAAAGCTTGAGCAACGGATGGAGTCCAAGTGAAAGAGTTCTTTTTTAGGAGACCAGTGAGAGGTGCTGCAATCTTCCCATAATTCTTAACAAACTTGTGATAATACCCTGTTAAGCCTAGAAATCCATGCAAGCTCTTAAGAGTCTTTGGGTGAGGCCAGTCTTGCATAGCTTTAATCTTTTTAGGATCCACTCTGACGCCATCTTTTACAACTAGATGACCCAAGTATTCTACTTCTGAGGCGCCAAAATCACATTTACACTATTTCAGGAAAAGTTGGTGCTAAGAGAGTATATGGAGAACTCGATCCACATGAACAAGATGGTTTGTCCAGGTTTTTCTATAGATGAGGATATCATTAAAGAAAAATAAGACAAAATGGAAAAGAAAAGGATGGAAGACATTATTCATGAGGCTTTGGAAGGTGGGGGGGCATTACACAAGCCAAAGGGCATGACCAAAAACTCATAGTGGCCCTCATGCGTTCTAAAGGTAGTCTTGGGAATGTCTGCCTCTTTCATACGTATATGGTGGTAGCCCAAATGAAGATCCAGTTTAGTGAAGAATTGGGCGCCACTCAATTCATCCAAGAGGTCATCAATGACAAGAATGGGGAATTTGTCTTTGATGGTAAGTTTGTTGAGGGCACGGAAGTTAGGACACATTCTCCAGGAACCTTCCTTCTTCAGGACCATGACCACAGGAGACGAGTAGGGGCTCATACTATGGCTGATAATGCCTGCATTAAGGAGTTTCTGGACCATTTTCTCAATATCATTTTTTTAGGAAATGGGGTGACGATATAGACGGATATTGGGAGGAAGGCTTCCAGGTACAAGGGGAATGGAATGATCATGAACACCATGGGAAGGAGGGAGGCCTTGGGGAGTGGAAAAGACCAATTGATGTTTAGAAAGGATGGCTTGGAGGTCTTGCGGTATCGAGGGTGTCTTTGTTGCTTTTATGGCATGGAGTTGGGCGATAACACTAGAATGACCCTTTTTTAGTAGCTTTTCCATGCGATGGGAACTAATGATCTCAGGTGAATCGGCGGTGATGCCTTTGAACTTATATTGGTGGCCCTCTAGGTCGAATTGCATGGTTAAGTCTTTAAAATCCATGAGAATGAGAACCAAAGTCCTTAGCCAGTCTGGACCCAACACAATGTCACAACCTCCCATGTCGATAGCAAACATATGGGATTTCAGGTGGTAGTCACCAATTTGGAGACACACATTTTCACAACGCCCTCCACATTTCATGGAACCACCATTGAAAATCATGATTTGGAAATTATTGACGGCATGGGTGTAGCAATGAGTTTCTTGGGCAATGCGGCGATGAATAAAATTATGGGTGCTGCCACTATCAACTAGAATGATGACCTTCTGATGCTTGATGTAACCGATTAGCTTGAGGGTTTGGGGAGCAAAGAAGCCAGTGAGAGCATTGAGGGAAATGATCGGTTCTACTTTGGGAGGGTCTGAGGGAGGGGTTATGTCAGTGGATTCAGGTGACTCAGACACGAAGGGAGTTTCTTCATTTTCTTTCGAAATCTCCTCTGAGATGGCCATAAAAAGATTTTGTTCTTTACACTTGTGGCCTGGGAAATATTTTTCATCACAGTTATAACAAAGGCCTTTGAGTTGGCGTTCACCCATTTCATCCCTAGTCCATTTTTTGATCTTTAGTGGAGCAGAGGGAGTAGTGGGATTTACTGGTTTAGGGTGAGGGATAAAGGAGGGTTTGTGGTTTTGAGAAGATACAACCTGTTGTGCTTCTTTAGCTCTTTTGGTAGCCTCCACCCAACTCTCAGGCCGAGCCATGAGGACATGGGCCCGAATTTCATCCTTGATGCTGCTGATAAAACACTCTCGGAAAAAGGCATCAGACATGCCCTTTGTTCTAAAAGCCAGGCGCTCAAAGGCAGCTATAAAGTCTTCCACTGTTCCTAATTTTTTCAGCTTTGTCAAACGACCCAAATGGTTGGTGTCAGTGTCAAAGAATTCATAAATCTCTGCCACAAAGTGTGTCCAAGCAATATACCCTTGACGAGAAGTTTTTCTCCATTGCCACCATTGCCAATGTTCTTGATCTAGATGGAGAACACCATACCAAAGTTTGGCCAAGTCATCTGTAATGTCGTATAAAGAGAAGTAATGTTCCATTTGGGTTACCCAACCAGTGGGGTCCGAGCCATAAAATTTGGTCATATCCACCTGCGGAAGGCGTAGGTCACGTTGAAAGTGATGGTTCTGCAAGGTATGGGAATGAGAGGAATGGTCACCTTCAGTATGTGGAGGTGAGGAAGAGGAAGGGTTATCTATAGGGATATGCAATTTGGTGCAGAGTGTCGAAAACACTGATTCAAGCTGGGTGGTGAGGTCTTGTTTTATTTCCCCCATTGAGGACTGTATGGTTGTATTGATAGCGACAACATTGGCACTGAGTTGTTTCACTTCTTGTTGGGTCTCAATGAGACCAGATTGCAAGGTGTTGAAGCGAGCTTCCAAGTCTTGGCTACGAGTATGGGCCATGAGGATGAGGAAACTGAAAAGGGGTGGGCGAGGTAAAAAAGTTTTGCCAAAAAAATGATATGGATGAATGTGATAAGGGTGAAGAGATGAATCCAATGGAATAGGTCTCAAATAATGGTGAAAAAAATTCGGTTTTTTTTTTTTTTACAGAGTTATACTCCGGTCTGAAGAATACTACAGAGACGAAATGCCCAAATGCTTAACCAGAAATAAATGTGTATTTACTTAGCAACCCGAACACAGTTGTGCGGAAATAGATCTTGTCTATTTTAATTTGTTTATGTTTCTGTCCCCCAAGGGTTAGGTATTCAAGGGTTCTACAGACAAGGGTTTGACCTATGCTATAGCTCTCTGATATATGTGTGGGGTCCAACAGTGGTACTCAGCCCAATATCTCAGGGCACTAACTAAGGAGGATAGACCATACCCTTAGCCGTACTACCCAACTACCCAGGTACTAGAGAGTATCTTCCCGAGTGTTGTTTTCAGTGACACTATAGCAGTCAAGTGACCGATCGATTTATCTAAAGATGGCTTCAGGTAATCTAGGTCGATCTGTACACAAGTGTTGTCTAATGTGCTACCACTCGAAGGGGTACCAATAGGGGTTACAAGGGTGGCCAAAAAATGTGTGCTTAAGTACCACTTGTATTTCCTGCGTGTATGAATCCCTCAACCATGGGTTTATGCGCGTAATGACAGATCTTTGTGGATTAAAGACGGCATAATACGTCTCTACCCTGAAAAAAAATTTAACCCACACTTTCTGCCGAAGAAAGTGCTCTGATACCACTTGTAATATGCCAGATATAAAATGTATGCAGAACTGAAATCAAATGCTAGTAATGGAAGAATAACAACAATATAACTAGAACATTCACCACAATAACACTGAAATGATATAAGAATAACACCATAAATCACACTTTGAATCTGAAAGCAATGTTCACGGGCCTCTTCGAGGGGGCAACCTCCAGTTGAGAAGAGCTCTATTACAGTAATATCCAAGCTAGGGTTCTCATACCCTCGAATCCTATTTGTACTAAAAAGAAGCATCTAGAGGAAGATCCTTCTAGAAGTGAAAGCTTCTATTAGGTCTTCTTACATCCGCCTTATTCTATTTTATTGAAAGGCCTTATTAATATTGACCTTTATTACATCCGAATATATTGTTCTACCTATGTGCAGGTTAGGAACCTAACAAATAATGCCAATGGGTCCTAAGGTACAAGCACAACTTGACACTGTGAAAGATGTTCTGAAGTCGAATACTGAAGTGACTTCTATGTAATGCACATGACCATGACCCATGAATTTGTGTGCTGGGTTCCATGGATCTTTGCAAGTGAAGAAAAGTTTCTTCCTCCTCAGTTCCCTCCTGGTGTTCTCATCCACTCTGCCATGACCCCTGTCAAAAACCCTTGGGTCACGTCCTCCTTGATTCATTGGAGGCCTTTGGTCTCTCCCTCCAGTGTTAAGAGGTGGTATGGGTATAAATTTTGTCCTAGCAACTAGTCCTGGATCCCTCGTCCTCCAGATAACATCCTGTAGGTTGGTAGGCTTAAAAGCCTTTACCCAACCCTTCAAGGGCTCCATGAGTCCTTCAGTGAAGAGCATCATGAGTCTGGTTGGTGATATATCTTGCACCATCACGACCAACCTCTGAAATTCTTCAATGAATGCCTCAATCATACCTGTTTGTTTAAGCTGTGTGAGCTCCCTAAAGTGTAACTCTAGATCTTCCTGATCAAATCTATCAATGAGCCTTTGAGTGAATTCTGTGTAGGACAATATCTGATTGTGACCCAGTGTGGTGAGTCCATGGTACCACCAATCATGGGCTTTGCCATCCAAGTACATGGTGACAAATTTGATGGCTTCCATCTCCCTCATGGGATTAAGTTGTAGATAGGTATCCATCTTTTGCACCCATGCCTGTGCTGTCATCTTGGCCGTACCATCAAAGTATGGGATCTCTATCTTCCCTGCTCTTCGTTCAAACTCAAAACTACTCCTGTGGTTCATCCTAGGCTTTTTTTTGAACTTGAGTTGGAAATATTGATCCAGGGACATTTATCTCTGAATGATCATATCCAAGCCATAGTACTCCTTAGTACAATGTGCCATCTGCTTCACAAAATCGTCCACATGTTCCTGCTGCATCTGTTCATCTATGAATGTGGGCAAGTATGGTATAGGGTTAGCCCTGCTACCCATTTTTCCATATGACGTGCCTCCCCCATGAATTCCCTCAGATATGGGAGCTTTCTCTGGATTGTATCTAGTTTCACCATGGGATCCACTAGATCCACCTGCCACATTGTTTCCATACGTCTCAGGTTCTTTCCCCTGATGAGTCATCTGCATCAATAGTTGGGTTATCATCGTATGGTTCTCACCAAATTTTTTTAGATTCCCATCTACCTTCTTCAAGGTCTCATTGATCTCAGTCTGTTCCCTTCGGTTCTTCTCCTGTCTTTCCTGCAAGTGATGGACCAAGTTGCTTTCTATAAGATTTAGGGTCTTATGGAATTCGACTGCTAAGTATGCCAAGCCTTTTGGCTCACGGTCATCCCATAAACCCTCCATTTGGACTTCTATTTCATTGGGTTGTTTCTTCCTTATGCCCATAAAGATCCCACTGTACCTCTACATGCGCTAGTCCCCCACAGGTTTGGAGGATCAAAGCTCTAATACCACTGTAATGATACCAAGCCAATTTTTTTGCTTGGAATCACTAACTAACCATTGATTTGATTATTATTTGTTGTGTATGCAGGTTGGCCATGAATATTTTGGCCTTAGGGTTTATTCAGTTATTCAGCCACAAATTTATACAAGAATCATTGTAATCATATGAAGACCAACAACATTACACAAGATAGGAACCACGGGCAAATAGTTGAACTTTATTATAAGAAAGCAAGCACCTGATAAAAAAGAGAAACGGATTTAAAGTAGATGGCTTCAAGACAATAATGGATCTGTATACAAAATTCTCCCAGAGATACAAATCAAGCCTCCCAAAGGCTGCCAATAGAAGATGAACGCTCAACTGCAAGACCAGGGTTTCAGCCTCCCCTCAAGCAACTAGTACGGCCCTGATGACTGTTGGTATGACTTGCTAAAGACAAGGAAACCAAGGGTTCGACCCTCCTAAAGATATAGACCTCTTGATGCTGCCAAACTCTCCTCAATGATAGATCAAGGCAAAAGACTCCTCCTGAAGTATGAAGCTCAAAAACTGAAGCTTCCTCCTCAAACTGCAGAAACCCTAGGATGGTACGGCCCTCTTGAAACCCTAAATATGGAAAATAGGATGGCCTAGTTGAATGGGGCCTCTGAATCATTTGAAACTCTCCCGGATGATAGATCGAGCATCCACGAGCAATTGAGAGAAGTCTCAAGATCAGATCTAGCCTATAGCCGTCTATATCTAAGAATTGTTGAATCTCCAAGTCATACCCTTCCTCCCGAAATCGTCCCAACCTGCAGTAAATGATAGGGACGTGATAACTCTTCTAAGAAGCCCTCAAACTGATGAGCAAGGGCTTGCAAGAAAAACCCTAATGCTGGAAAACTCTCAAGATTCTTCCCTTGGCTGGATCAAACTCTTCCTCAACAATTGGTGTGCCCCTACAAGAAAACCCTAGCTGGTACGACCCTATTGATCCAAATGGTACGGCCCTACTAGTCCTCTTTGGTAGATGATAGCTGTAGAATGGTGTGGGTGGAGTATTTCATCATCAAGACCAAGCTTGGAGCTAGGTGAGTGGAATATTTCACCACTGCACTGCTCACTAGGGTTTGTAATATCAAAACCCTCAAAACTATATGCTCAAGAGTATCAACAAGAAAAATACCAAAATCTAGAATGAATAATGGGTGCGCCCCAACCTTCTCTTTATACTTTTATTCTATTTCTCTGTTGAGTTAGGTTAACTCCTAGGGTTAACTCCTAACTCAACCTCCAACACTTCTATTCCTTCATTGAGTTATCTTTTAACTCTTTTTCACCTTTTTATCAAGTCAACTTCAAAATATAACCTTAGTTTGGTTGACCCTTCCCCTTAGTGTGAGACTATGGCCTAGTGGGGATGCCTAGGCCACTGAGTCTTCTCAATACCTCTACATCAAGAGGTGGGGGACATTACAGCTTTGTAGTGATCCGACAAATTTCATGTGTGTGTTGAATGAGGTATTCAGGCCTTTCCTAGATGACTTTGTGATTGTGTATTTATACAACATTCTTGTTTTTAGTGGGACTTGGGATGAACATGTAAGGCATATAAAACAAGTATTGGATACTTTGCAAAGGGAAAAGTAGTATGTGAAAATGTCTAAATGTGAATTTGGAAAGACTGCACTTGTATACTTAGGTCATATTATAGGAGGAGGACAATTGAAAATTGATCCTTCCAAAATTGAAGTAATTGTAAAATGGCCTGAGCCAAAGAGTGTAACCAAAGTCCGAAGCTTCTTAGGTGCATTCCAGTATTGGAGGAGATTCATTCCCAACTTCTCCTTTATAGTAGCTCCTTTGCATTCCTTAACCAGTGTGAAGAACACTTTTCAGTGGGAAGGAAAGCAACAAAAATATTTCGACACTTTGAAGGAGAAGATTAGTACCGCACCAGTATTAGCACTGTTGAATCTTCAACAACATTTCGAGATCGAGATAGATGCCAATGGATACGCTATGGATGCAGTATTGATGCAATATCGTAAGCCTATTTGTTACCACTCTGAAACTTTTAACGAAGTTGTTGTTAACTATCCTACATATGATAAAGAGTTGTATGCATTAGTCCAAAACGTAAAGAAATGGAAGCATTACTTGTTAGGGAAGGAAACAATTATACATACAGATCACCAGCCCTTACAGTATCTTCAAAAACAAACCAAACTACAACAATATCGACACTATAGATGGATGGGTTTCCTACAATAAGTTCATTTGGTAATCAAGTACAAGAAGGGTACAAGTAACAAAGTAGCTGATATGATTTCTAGACCTCCTATTGCTACTTCTATTATTTTGAAGAATACTTCTTTATCTCATGATAGCTATGTAGAGAAATATGCAATCGATGGAGATGTTAAAGAATTATATGAGAAGCTAAACCATGGTGCACATGTAGAGAACTATTGTCTACAGGGAAAATTACTCTATCATCTTGGGAAGCTATGTATTCCTACAAGTGAACGAGTCCATGTAATATGAGAAGCTCATACTTCTCTTTTGTCTAGGCATTTTGGGGTAGGAAAAACTATGGCTCATTTGCAGAGGTTTTATTATTGGCCTCAAATGAAAGCAACTGTAACTAAATATGTAAAGGGGTGTGTGATTTGTTCTACTTGTAAGCCCACTAATAGAAAATTGGGGCTATACTCACCACTTCATGTTCCATCCCATCCATGGGAAAGAATTTCCATGGATTTTTTAGGGGGTTTACCAATGACCAAAAGGGGTCATGATTATTTGTATGTCGTAGTGGATAGGTTCAACAAGACATGTATCTTGATACCATGTAAAAAGTAGATCACTGCTGAGCAGACTACTAATATCTTCTTTCAGTATGTTTGGGTTCATTTTGGGTTATCCACGTCCATTGTCTCGGATTGAGATACTCGATTCCTTAGGGATTTTTGGACTAGATTGTAGAGAATGATGGACACCAAATTGAAGAGGAGAACTGCTTTTCATCCGCAGACCGACAAACAGACAGAGGTGGTAAACAAAAAAGTGGTACTTTTGCTTAAGGTTACTGCATCAAGCATCCTAAGTTATGGGATGAACATATACCCTATGTACAACATTCTGATAACCGAGCTTTACATTCATGCACTCGGAGTTCACCTTTTGAGACATGTTTTGAGTACCTACCAAAGTTTCCTTTGGACTTGATGTATGGTAGATATGTCGATGTGAATGAAGAACGAACATAGGATAGAGCCCGCAAGTTCATCCAGAGGATTCAGCAGATACACCAGGAAGTCAGGGAACAGTTGGAGAAGAGTCAACACAGTATAAAGCTCGGCATGACAAGCACATGGTTGATCATTAGTTCCAGGTTGGAGACTGGGTATGAATTCATATCAGCAAGGAACAATTGAAGGGTGAAGGAAATAAACTCAAGCCCATCCGATATGGACCCTTCACTATCTTGGAGAAAAGTGACACTAATGCTTTTCGTTTAGATTTTCCACCGTATATGCATATTTACTCCGTTGTGAATGTAGAGAACTTGAAACTTTTTAAGCATCCCATGATCATGGATCGGGATGAGGAAGTTTCAATACCTTCAGTTGATGATTTTTCACCTAAGTACTTGGATGAGCTATAGGAAGATATCATCCTAGACAGAAGGATGAGGACTTCACGCAGGGGTGATGTTGATTATCTTCGAGAAGGATTAAAGGGCACACATCCAAGAAAGGCAAAGTGGATTGAGAAGGAAAAAGCGAGGGGACTCTTCCCTCACTTACCAATTGATTGATGAAAGATTTTGGTGATCCAAAAATCTCTCAGTGGGAAGGCATGATCCAAAAAGGATCCAGAGAAGGCTAAGAACAACTCAAGACACTCAGAATGGCTTCAGTGAACAGAGAAAGGGAAAAAATTCAAAGTTCCCAAAACTCAGTTAAAATGGCACGGTCGTGAAGAGCGCATCACAAGATTTCTAACGGAGAAAACGGCTCGTCAAACAGAGTTACGGATCGAAAGACATAAGTGGTCAAAGTTTAGGTCAAACTTGGTCAAAAAGTCAAAAGGTCAAGGTCACGCGTGTCACCACTGCAAAGGTGACACGTGGTAGGTCCATACAGCTAATGTGGTAGAGTGTTGAGTTGGCATGGGATGATGTGGCAAGGTCATACATGTTTGATGGCAAACACGTGGGTGAATTAGGTTGTGACAAGTGTCATTTTCATGGGAAAATGTTATGGTGCCACATGGTCCAGTCATGGCCTGCCACATGGCACCCCTCCACTCTAGTTTGCAAGTGGTAAAATTATATGACTCCCCAAGACTCAAACTCCTAACCTCCTAGCCCAAAGGCCTTACAACTCCTCACTAGCCAACATACCACTATGTAGTTCTTGTTTATAATATGACAAGAATATTATTTAAGTTTAATGTTTTATGTGGGTGGAAAAGGAAAGGGGCTAGACCTTTGGCCCAACCCTTGGTTATATGCTAAACCACGCGACCATCTTTCAAACACACGCCATATATGGCATACCCACCATATTATTCGCCATTCTAGAGAGTTAGTAACTGCTCGCCATATTTAGTGTATGCGCTAAATCTAGTTGCAACCACATGGTAAAAGGGGAGTCCACGGGATTCGATCCTGGGACCTCTACCAAACAAACACTCTAAATATAGCTCCAACTACCAGCACAACAAGCGTCCTCTTTATTGCATAACCACCAGATTTTTATATAAAAAGGGGTGTTCTCCAGTGTATAGGGACAGAGGAGAACCAAGAGCACACCCACACATATTTTAACACGGATTTCAGCACACATTTCGATATTTTTTCAGTCATTTATTACAGAGGCAGGGTACGAAAATCGAGGCAAGGGTGTCTCTTGGGCCTGAAAGTGCCAGACTCGGATCGAGGCATGGAGACAGTCATTTTTAGGTAACTCAACACCAAGAACGCAATGGTGATGTTAGTTTTCTGATCTGAGCAAATATTATGTATCTTAACTCCAAAATGATGTATACTTATGTATTTTGCTCAATTCTTTTGTGGAGTTAATAAAAAAACCTACCCATTTGAGAGCAGGACCTGGAGACGTAGTCCACCAGGGAAAAACTCTGTTATCAAGTTCTTTATGTTCATATTGCATGCTTATGTCTCTTTCCTTTTGAGTTTTTCCTTCTTTGTGGTGTACTTTAGTTTATGCTCATTTTATGCAATTCTTTAATAAGTCACCTGATGAAAAGATCCCAGAACATCCAAGGTTCAGAGGAGATGATCACAATCATCCTGCACAACACTTGATTGATTTCCATCAATACATGGACCATCTTGATATTCATCATGAAGTTGTGTTGCTGAAGATGTTTATGTACTCCTTGGAAGGAGAGGCGATACAATGGTACCGATCTCCTCATGTTTCCAGTATTTCATCATTAAATGATTTCCATGCTGCTTTTCATTCATGTTGTAAGAGGATTTATCCCGTCGGATGCCTCTTGAATGATTGTTGTGAGCAATTTAAATCTCTTAGAAAAAAAATTTAGCAGGGCTTTAGTGATGAGATCAGTGAAGATATTTTGGAATGTTCTCATAATAATCCTAATAGTTTTGATGGCCATTCGGATGGATCTCTTCGTGAAGAATTTTCTACTGGAAATATTTGTGAAGGGTAGTATTTTAGTGAATAAATTCTTGAAAATTATATTGATGGTGAACAATTCTTTTTATCATTTCTAGTTGAAATCAATCAAAAGTCTCCATCATATCATGATGAAGAAGATTTGATCATTCATGAAACTTACTCTTTGTTTGAAATAGTGTTGTCATTGATATGAAGGGAAGAAAATATCAAAGATAGGGGGAGACTCCATGAGTTGATGAGTTACTGCACATCTACCCAATGTACATGAAGGGAAAAAGGAATGAAATATAAACAGAGGAAACGACCAAAATATTAGTCGATCTAGATAGAGGAGAAAGAGAATGCCCCTATGTGATGACTATGCAATTTTAAAAGCTCTTTGTTTACCATGAAGATGAAGTAATTGTGTGTAAATAAAATAGATTGAACTTTGGCTACATAGATTTAAAGAAGAATGGCTACTGGATGAAATTGAGGAGGTAAAGAGATTTTCGGTAGAGTGATCCCAAATCGATAAATCTCAACGACACAAAGGAAAATATCTACAAAAATAAGTCTGTTAAGGGAACCAAAGTTGAAGTATGAAGGCGCAACAATTTTTTTTCACAAAACGATATATCCCACATTTGTTGGGAAAAACCAAGACCAAAGAATTTATAATGAAAAATTAGTACTACGTTGTTTGAATAAAAACATGCAAGTCACGAAACCTTGTGCGCGAAGTTAACTTTTGTCAGGAGAATGATGGACCAAGAATAAGTTAAATCCTAACCATTCATCTCCAAAGATCAACTATTAAGATCAAAGATTGAGGTCTGATACTGGGTGGGTCAATGCAGTCATGTCAATGCCATGATAGCAACCATATCAGCACCATGATAACAACCACATTAGCGCCATGATAACAACCACATCAACATCACATGTCCAGTTAGATGAGTGACACATCAGAGGGAGTCCACGTCAATGTCATAATAAGAAGTTCTGTGGATGCCACGTATGGTTTGATGTGTATGTCATATAGTACATGAAGAAGACATCCACATGGTAGCCACCTCGTCTATTATATTAGCACAAGAGATCTAGAAAATCGACTAAGTATCAACACATTGCAGAGCGATGAAGAATTGGGGGTATGTGAAGAAATGGGTGTGAACGCATAGACCCGCGATGAAGATATTGAAAAATAACTAAGTGTCAAGAATTGATTGAACAAACGAGGGCACAAATATAGAATCAGGGAGATGTTGTAGACCTGTGGCCCATGGTGAAATTTCAAGAATTGGCTAAGAATCAAAATGACTAAGTACCAAGATATTTCGAAGAAACCGACTAAGTATCAAGAACAGATTGGATGGTCCAGAAGGTCGCCTCTTGTCACAAATTGGGCAACCTAGAGGGTGAGAGATCCTACGACCCAGGAGGTCACCACATGTCATAGATCAGATGGCCCAAAGGGTGAGAGTTCTGAAAATTCATAATGTCTTGTAGACTCACAATGAAATACTTAGAAAAGTTTCTAATCATGGGTGAAAAGTGAGTGTGGCGGAGCGCAAAGGTGCATTCTGGAGACTGGGGAAGTATGAAAAGATATACCTTATACCTGCGAAGAAATGATTAGAAATTCATCTAAGTATAGGTGAAAAATGAGTGTGACATAGCGTGAAGGTGCATTTTTTAGGCCGCAGAGGTATGAAAAGATATGACTTAGACCCACGGTGAAACCATCAAGATGACAAATTGATGACTGAGGCTAATTGGATATTTGATCGAATGGTGTGTGTGAGCTAAAGGATTGAACTATGTGAGAACTGGATCAACGGTCGATATTAAACTGAGGACTAGATGGAATGACTTCTATGCGTCATGGTTGCATGGTGTATTTTTTAGGACACTTAAGTAGATCGAATATTGTGACAGAATGGAGGTATAGATTGGATGATGAATGTGCATTGACGTTACACGTGGTCCTGATATGCTAAGAAGATTGACGATCGAGATCAAATCAAGGATAGATTGGATGGTCATTGAACGTTGAGGACATATTATTTGTTTTGGTGGACAATGAAATAGATCAATGGTTGAGATTGAATCTTAACATGATCCGATGACTGTTGAGGGTCAAAATGTATGTTATGTCCAGTAAATAGATCGCGTGCGATAGAAGGAGATTGGGACCCGTTTTCTTGGAAGTATTTTGATAGCCCGATTTGAAGGAAAGAAGAGGACTCAGAGCTGACCTGTTAAGCATGATTTCCTTATGTAAGTGGACAAATCCATGGAGGTAGGTAGTGTACAAATAACGATTTCATGTTTGTTTTATGGATGAGTGAGGATTGGGAGAAGTGGATTGTGACAAGAGAAGCTTTGAAGAAAAGATGCCAGAAAACAAAAATAATAAAGTAAGAGTGGTAGGGTGGTGCTAGGGAGAGGATTGGTGTCCTCATCTTCTTGACAGGTTGGTGCATAGCAGATTGGTGTCTGCAAATGATGAGTAGGTGCTTATAGTGAGGATTTTTGTCCTAAACATATTAACAGTGTTGATGAATGCAGCTATGTGATACATTATCCAGCTTACAAACCTGTGAGGTGTGGATCATTACAATTATGTGAAGCCTTTCTCTCAACTTACAACCTAAGAGAAAACCCCTAAAAAGGGTGCGTGGTTCCTGCCTGCGATAGATCTAGGATCATAGAGATGACCTCCTCCATTCAGAGAGCTGAGAAGAACTATGAATGATTATCCAGTGGGAAAGGTGATATGTTGAGTTAGGACGTGTCTGTGGCTAAGCACAAGGTCAACGTGTGAAATCCCAAAGTGTTGGGTGCATCGTCATGAGAACAGAAATGAAGATGATGTATTAGCCTCCTCTGAGAAGCAGAGTTGACAAGAAGACTCCCGATGATTCTCCTGTGTGTGGCAGTGGGAAAGAAGATCTATAGAGCAGACTTGCATGTGGACGAGCACAGGTGAACGTGTGAATATCTTGTTCTTCTGTGTAATGCAGTGAATTAGATCTATGGCATCCCTATGGATGTGCCCCTAGTGGATTAGCACTAGTGGGTGTATCAGATCCTTTGCTATATATTGTTCAAGAGTCAGACCTACCTGTAACCCTAATTGTTATGTAAAGGGTACAGGTCAACCTTACCTTAATTTGTCTAATAATAAATGAAAAAGATAATTAATATTGTTAATATTAATTATAATAATAATAATAAATATAAAGTGAATTAAAGAGTTTGACCTTGTTGAGCCAATAGATGTCTTTGTTGATTGGACAAGTCTAATATAAGTAAGGGATGATGCCCCATTGTGGAATTATATCTTCCTTGTGTGTTTGGAAATTACAACAAATACATCTACTTGGGAAAAGGTGCACACCTCTCTTGGGCGCTAGTATTCTAAGGCTTAAGCACCCTATTGTCTGCTAGGTCATTCTTGGTGGTGAAAGGTCTTTCTCTTGAAGAATATAACAAAGGATTTGAATGGGTTTTCTTCCCTTGTTGAGAAGGGCTTCCCAGGATATTTCTTGTGTTCTTGTGCATGGTGTTTCTTCTTGTGATCTTGGTTGCTGCAACATTCTTGTTTATGGTTAAGACATGATAAAATGAAATGAACTACATGCTTAACCTAGCTTATTGAAAAATAAACAAATAGGTGGGTGCCTGTCAGATTGAGTTGTAAGTGGGTGCTTTAGGGATTGGTGTCCCTCATAGGTTGGATTTTGTAAGAATGTAATTTGTGTTTAATATCAGAAACACGTTTCATGGTTTTCTCCCTTATTGGGTTTCCACGTAAAATAAATTGTGTACTCCGACTTTGTGTCGATATTTGTTGACATGGTTAATTCTCTGCATTGCCTATGATTGATTATATGTTGATTAATTAAATGGTAACAAGAAAAAGTGGTTAAAATATGTTCAATACTGATTCACCCCCTCTCAGTATTAGTGTATATTCCAACAATGACTTGGCATTGATGGTGATGAGACATAACCCTTGGGAAAGAGACATGACTTTTGATGTTGCTTTCACCTTTAATGGAGAGATGTGGCCTTTGGAGGAACCTTTTCAGCTGCAATATTTCACCATCAAAATCAACAAGTAGTGATATTAGATGAAAGACCTTAATAAGTAGATAATTATGCAATATTTAAACAACTATTTTGATGGTTAAAAGGGATGAATAATGAAATTTATCAACAATATGTAATAGCCCCAAAGGCTGTAGCAAAATTTTACTATAGCAACAAGAACTTACTATTAAATTTAAGAAATGAATATGCCAAGTTGTGGCCCTTAACTTATAGATCAATATCTGATCATTAGACAACAACTTCCATGGTGAATTAGCAAGTAAATTGAGAGTTATCAACAAGATTTACATATCCCTAATGGTTGTATATTTACATTTATAACAACAACAATATTTAACCGTGGAAATCATCACATAAATAGCTCTAAATTTATCCCTTTATTAGCGTTTTAATATCTAATCATCACCCAAGCTTTTCCATAGTTAATTATTGAGTTATAAGAGAGTTATCAGCAACATGACTGCATCCCTAATGGATGTATCAAAGAAGGTATTACAACAATAAGCTAAACAAGTTATTTCATCAATGTTATGACATAAATTGCTTGCATTACACATGAACAACTAGAGATGAAGAGAACGAGTTAGAGAAAGATCGTAGAAACATTAATTCATCATATCACAATGGACTAGTGCCTTTGATCATTGGGAAATGGAATAAAAGGAGAAAGTGAATCCAAGAGGGAAAAAGGCCAAGGAGAAAGCTAGACAACAAGATCTAGAAGAGTCTCGACAATCTCTAGATTTATGTTGCCCTAGAACGTCTAGCAAGGGAGTCCCAAACAATCCTTGTATATGTTATATGCTTTCAAAATAAACTTTTGGAAGATCACAAAAGAGGGGGGTCAATTCCCTAAGGGAGTCTCAACAATCCTTAGGGGAGTCGTCCTACAAGGATGGAAAGCTAGAGGAGTCTCAATAATCTCCAACCAATATCCTTGCAAACCACCAAATGGAAATTAGGGTTTAGGGTTTTTACTGATTACCTTGAACAATAACAGGCAAAATATCCAAGAAAAGGAGAGATTATCCACTTACAACCAAGACATCTTGCATAGAAACCATAGAAAACACCTTTCATCCACAAGAAATGCTTCCTCAAACCTAAAGATCCACCCAAGAGACAAATCACACCTTCTTCTCCAAAAATGCATAAGAGACAAAAGTAGAGTGAACAAATCAAGAGAGAGGAGAAACCACGATGAGTGATGAAAATGAGTTATGATCTAAAATGAAAAATGATTTGCCTCTTTATAGAGGAAAACCAATTTGTTTTTCTTACTAGTTCCATAAAATAAGGGTCTAAAATAAAGTTTACAAGGTGGATAGGTTTAGGCCAACCCCCAAAATGACCAATAACATATAAAATAACAATAATAAAGCCTCCAACATCCCTTTAAGAGGGTGAAGTAGGTTGAGAAATCCTCCAAAGGCTAGGTCGGCCTCATCCCCATGGTTCCAATTCATCCCCATCGTCAAATACTCAACTAAGTAGATTGGGGCAATGAACCACCCTCATGCCAAAACATCATCAAATGCACCACCATGTCACATCAAGCCCTAAAAACATGATGTCAAGGTCAAAGTAAGTAATGTCCAAGCACTGGGGGTGATGTCTGTATCTTTGCAAACTAAGGATAATTGTTAGGACATGTCAATATTTAAATCTTAATACATGTCAATATATTTTTTTATTGATTGACTATCAATTAACTATGCACTATGTGCAACTGTCCTATCTCTGCACTATGTGCCATATAGTCTCGCACTCTGCGCTCTATGCACACTTCACTTATCAGTCCTCATACAATATTTATCCATTTAATTGCTTGAGCTCATGGCTGACAGAGAAGGGAAGGTCCAGAAGTCAAGGTAGGTCAAAATTCAAGGGTAGGAAGGAAGTAAAGTTTAGTTCATAGGGGGGGAGGCAATAAGAAGGATGTCCCAAGGAGGAGTTTGATGAGGCAAAGGTTCCCAAGGCAAAGGTCTTCTGCATAGGTCACCAAGTCTATTCACCTCAATGCACCTCGACGCAGTAAAAGTGCGTGCTTTGTAAATGGTAAAAATTAGTTAATCATGATATACAACAATACAAACAACATCACTAATCTGAACGTTGACTCTCATAATTGCAACTAGGAATATTACAATGCTTCTAAAATTTACTTAAAAATATTTTTCTAACCAACCATAAATTTTACATTATAAAATCATTATATTATGTTAAAGAATATGTATATATTTTCCTAAAATATCTTATCTCAAATCATATTATAAAATAATTTGCATGCCTCTATATCCTAATTTGTATGCCTCAATATCCTAGTATGTCTCATACTTTTATTTTGTTTTTTACAAGATTGAAGTGCTTTGTAAAAATGGGAAGATCGTGGATGTTTTTTTATGACAAAGAGTTGCTTTAGCTTTTGTGATGTGGAAGCTTTTTCCTAAAAAAGAGTTGCTTTTGATCAAATAGGGGGATGTGAGACCCTCGATTTTGATCCCTATGAACTAGAATGTATTATGTAAATGTGGCTTAGGATGGTGAGTTGGTATGTTGATAGGTTGGATTCTAGACAAACAAGGACAAGAGATAAGGGGCTATGATTCCATGAGAGAGGGGGATAAAGGGGCTAAGTCTTTTATAATTATTTTTATTCATCCAACTTGGTTTTAGTTGGGAGAAGTGGTTACATGAGCTTCTTGGGGAGGCCATGTGGTTCTTGGTTCTTGTAATTATATAAACCCTCTCTTGGGTTGATTGGGCAGTTCTTCATTGATTTTCCTTCATTCCATGGGGGTGCATTCATTGCTGCTCATTATTTTGTTGTTCATTGATTGGGTTCCTCATACTTGTTCATTCATGTGCTCTTGGTTTGGGCATGGAAATGAATGACTGGAGGTAGAGAGCCATTGCTACATGGTTGTAAGTAATTACTGATCATTCTAGGAGTGAATAGATGCTTGTGTGCATGAGATTGAAGGTATTTATGAGAGAAATGTTCACAACTAAGAATCTTAGTTGTTTTCCAACATTAATATTTCATGACTAGTAGCACTGGAGCCCTGGAAAGAAATTGGAACAACCTGAGGGACTACATGGCAAAGAAAGGGTTCCATTTCTTTCGGTTGTGTAGGATGGATGGGAAGAGAGTTGGAAAATTAAGATTGTTGTGTGGTTGGGAAAACTTGAGAGCTTGATAGTTAATTGTTGTGTGTTTAGAGTCAAACTAGGACCCATCATTGTGGATTCATAGCCATGGATCAAAGGTAACATGTTGTTGAGATTTCAAACAACAACGTCTATGTTTGGGTTGAATTTCCTCGGTTTGTAGCCAGTTAGTGAATATTTAATTAAAGATAAGTGTTCTTTGTGTTTTTTGTATAGTGTATATTTTGTTGTCTATTATTATCTTGAGATGATGTGATTACGCTATGCATGTTTGTTGGTTATTGTTGTGCACAACAACGTAAATTATTCTTTTATGGATTTTCATGGTTCTTAGTTATCGCATTTTGTTAATTTCTTGGATGGTTCCATGTTCTTAACTTAAAAGAATGGAGCAAAATTCAAAATTTGTTGAAGGAAGCGAATTTGGAAGTACCTAGGCAATGGGTGCATTCCAAATCAGTATATGAGCAAACCATTATTGGTTTCTGCTGCTATGGGTATGTTAAAAATTGGTATTAGAGCATTCTTGAAGTGCATTATGGAAGTAGCGTGTCTCATCCTAGTGGCTAGGTACATTACACAATGGTATCAGAGCGATTTTTTTTCGTGTGCTGATGTTGGGTATGTTACAAAATGCTAGTGTAGTTTTCTTAGCAATGAGTTCCCTTGATATCCTAGTAGTGAGATTCTTAATCACCTTCGCCAAAGAGACCCTGATAAATGAATGGTACAATCTGATGGACTAAGAGTAGTGAAGGGGTACATTCCTTGGGTTGGGAAGGTCAAGAGGAAGAGAGCTGGAGGAAATAAGGATATCTATAGTAGAATGCCAGTGAGTTGTTGGATTATCTGAGGTGTGAGTGGGTAGTGAAAGACACCCTCTTTGGTAGATTCCTATCCCTAACTCATGGGTGACTTGCTGTTGAGATATAGAACAAGAAGTATATGTTTCGGTGGAACGTCTATCCCAAGCATCTGGTTACACAATTGTTTTAAAAGATAATTGTTTTATCTTGTTTATGTGTTGCATTTATGGTTTATTTTGTTGTGCATTTACTCTTTGTATGAGAATGATTTATATGTTGTTGTGTTTGAGTTTAGTAGTTGCATTCATGATTAATTTACAATGTTGTAGGTGCATTTAATTAATGGTATTAGAAATGGTTAAATATGTATGATTAGTAATTGGTAAGCTACAAGAACTATTAGCAGAAATATTTTGTTTTTTGTGCGTTTTCGCTGGTAGTGCCTCAGAGGAAGTTTTGGGGACATTACACTGATTGGGGAAATTCTCTCACAGTTGGAAAGGTATCAATGTGTACAATATGGCATCTTCCTCCATAGAGGATTTAGGCCAAAAAAAATGTCGTTTGATGCTTCAAAATGGATTCAAAAGATTTTAGATGGTTTTTTTGACCCAATTTTCCAAATTGGGACCGACAACTAAAATGGATATGCAAGTTGATTCCTCTTATTTTTTCCACCTAGAAAGTACCAAGATATATGAAAAATTATATAATGATACAGTATGGATCATACCTCCCCATTTAGGGAGTATTTTGGTCCCCAAAAGCTTTACTAAATGAGGTGAGGAAATTTTCCCTCTAACTTCTCCTTGGAGTACCATTTTGTCTTTCTTGGAAGTTGTCCTTTCAACCCAATCTGTCAAATGTCATACTGCTCCTGTCTTGTTGTTCTAGACCTCTTCTACAAAATTGTGTCCTCTACCAACTTTGCATGAGAATCTAGTCCTAAGTCCTCTATGGTAGGTAGGACTTGCTCCTCCTCCTGATCCTGCATGGAAGGCTCATAGAGTTTCAAATTCTCCACATTCTCTACATAGTAAATACATATGTATGAGGGTGGACTGAGTTTGTAATCATTATCTCCCACCTTATCCAATACCTCAAAAGGGACATACCATGGAGCCTTGATATTATTATCATGACCTTATAGTCTTTCCTTGTTTAGTTATAACCAAACACTATCTCCCACTTTGAATGATTTTTTTTTTGTGTGCTGATCACGTCGTGCCTCGTACATTTCCTGTGACTTATTCATTGTCTCTTGTACTTGCAAATGGATCTACCTAATCTTTTCGAAAAACTTATTTGCTTTTAATGCTTCTCCCATGGTGTCTTCCCTCTCTCCTCCTTGTTTTCCATAAACAAAATCCAAGAAAATACTGAAAACAAGTTTCAAAAGGGTACCTATCACTAGAAGTGTGGAACACTCTATTATAAGAGTATTGAATATAGATCATATTTTCATCCCAGGTCTTTGGATGCTTCTAATTGTAACTGCTAAATGTTGGACCAAAGTCTTCTTGACTACTTCTTTTTTCCCATATTTTCATGGATGGAATGTAGTAGATCTCTTGAATATTCCTATTTAGGGCATGTGTGATGGCTCAAGGGCCTAATAATGGCTCATGAGCCCCTAGAGAAAAATGACATGTTTTAAAGCCTTGGATTTTGATGTCGAACCATTACATGGTTCCTAAAAACCATCCTTGGTACACCAATCCTCAAAATGGTGAATATATCTCACTTCTGTGCTAATTATTTCCTATGTAGGGCTTGTGTGGTAGTTTGGCGCACTACACAAGGCCTATAAGCACTAGAGCTAATTAGTGTGGCCTTAGACCCTATATTTATACCTTGCACAATGTATTAGCCCATGAGAACCATATCAAGTTATGTGAATCTCAAAATGACCACCATATGCTTATTATAGACCAAAGAATCCTTTTACATGGCCTATAAGATGGCTTGGGGACTTGCACATGGCCCATGATCCCTAAATGAAAATTTTATGCCATAAAACTTTGTTTTTTACCGTAGACCATGGATTGAGCCATCATAATAATCCCTATTGTTCCAAACCTGCCCACTATATCTGTCTCAAACGTTAGATTCTTAAGGTAGGGTTTATGTGAATTCCCAAGGCCTCATATAAGGCCTCTAATATAGAGAGATAGATGTTATGGACCAATGCCTTGGATTTTGGCCCCGTACCATTCCCTCATCCTTGGTAACCATCCCAATGCATAAAAAATTGAAATGACCACCATATCAAACCCGACCTTCAATCATGGAATTGACACAAGAACCATGCCGAGTGTGATACTCTTCAAAACAGTGAGGAGATCTCACTTGTAAGCTAAAGATTCCTTATGTTGGTTGGGCGATCAAGCATGACCTATAAACCCTGAGGCAATTGCATGGCATTAAATCATACTTGCTAAACTCAAGTCATTACTTGGGCATTGAGAACTATCCATGGGATTACAAATCTCAGAATGGCCACCATATCCTTCTTACAAGACAAAGATTCTATATGTAGGGTTTGCATGATGGCTATCAAAATGTGCATAAAAATTCAATTCTTGGGACTTTTGAGGGTGCTTTTTAAAAACACATCACTAAAAAACTACCTCTAAATTTTTTTAAACATTGTTAGGAGGACCTTCACTAGCCTAAACCTCCAGTAGCCCAGCCTAAGGAAATTTCTTCCATTGAATTTAATTTGTTCACTTTAGAAGTCAATATTCTTTGTTGAAAAAAGTGTTTTTTGAACTTATAGAGTTATGTAAAAGGGTCATATAGACAAGGAAACTTCATACACACTCTTCTTTCTCTTTTTCAATCAATTAAACCACCATCAAATACAAGTCTGCTTCCCTCATATGTGAACAGACCTCTTAGAGGTTGTGTTTGCTTGGTATTTATCTTTATGTTTTTTAATCACTCAATTCTTCTCTCACCCTTTAGTTGCACCCAAGGATCAAATGTCAAGATTTTACTTCCTTTCAAGACTCTTCAACTCTTCATAGAAGGGTATTAAATTATTTCCCCCACAAAAGAAATTTAAAATGGAAAATCACTTGTTAATAATGAAGTGAGGTTTTTTCCATATCTTTTCAAACTAAGGGTAATTGTTCGAACACGTCAATATTTAAATCTTAAGACTCAAGGCTCGGAACTCAAGAGGTATGAATTACAAAGTAGTACAATATATTTTTTGATTCATTGACTTGTACTTTGTAAATGATAAAAGTTGGTTTTTCATGGATATACAACGATACAACTAGCATCACTAATCCCAATGTTGACTCTCATAATTACAACAAGGAATATTACAATAGTTGTAAAACTTGCTTAAAAATATTTTTCTAGTCAACTATAAATATTTACATTATAAAATAATTATATTATAGTATTATATTACAGGAATTTATTAAATTTTAATATTAAAAAATGTTACGATGTTGATAATGTATGTTTTTCATAATTATGAGTTTTTTTATTCAAATATATTAGAATATATTTCAATAATATTTATTTAAAATATTAAAAGGACCACATGTGTTTAAAAATCTATCTCACTACGACAATTATATCCTAAAATTAAAGAATGTGTATCTATTTTCCCAAAATATCCTATCTCGGTATGATAATCATATCCTACAATATTTGTTGATATGTCTCTATATCATAGTATGTCTTTCGTGTGTATTCACATACTTTGATTACGCTCTTATTTTGATTTTTACATAGGAAGAGATGCATATTTAAGTACTTTGTCAAAAATATGGAATAGTCGGTAAGTACTAGTAGGTTCAACATTAAATTTGAAGAACAAATGTGGATGATTTTGGTCCAAACCTTCTATGGAGGAAGATGTCATATTATACGCATCGATACCTTTCCAACAATACAAGAATTTCCTTAATCGATGTAACATCCCCCAAACTTCCTCTCAGGTGCTACCAACTGAAACACAGATAAAACAAAAGGTTTTTGCTAACAATTCTTGTAGCTTACTAGTTATTAATCATACACATTTAACCATTTATTATACCATTAATTAAATGCACCTACAACATTATAAATTAAGCATGAATGCAACTACTAAACTCAAACACATTAACATATAAACCATTCTCGTACACAGAGTAAATGCAAAACTAGAAAAAGGTAAAACACTTATATATTAAAACAATTGTGCAACAAACTGCTTGGGACGAACAATCCTCCCAACCATAGACTTCTTGTTCTAGATCTCAAAATAAATTCACCCCCTAGCTGGGGCTAGGAATCCAAAAAATAGGGTATCTTTCACTATCCACTCACAACTTAGATAATCCCACAACCCACTGGCATTCTCCTAGAACTATCTCGATTTCCTCCATCTCTCTTCCTCTTGACCCTCCCAACCCAAGGAATGTACCCCTTCACTTCTATTAGTCTATTGGGATGTACCATTTGTTTATCAGGGTCACTCTAACATTGGTGACCAGGAATCTCACTACTATGAAAACTACACTAGCATTCTCCTACAACTATCTCGATTTTCCTCCATATTTCTTCCTCTCGACCCACCCAACCTGAGGAATGTACCCCTTCACTACTCTCAGTCCATCGGGTTGTACCATTTTTTTATCAAGGTCTCTCTAACCCAGGTGACCACTAATCTCACTACTAGGAACTCAAGGGAACTCACTGCTAGGAAAAATACTAGAAAAAAACAATAGGAAGCTTGATTCTCCAGTGCAAATCATATAGGAGTTCACTCATCAAGCCTAACATCCTATTTATTCTACACACTTGATAGCTTACTTATTCAGTCCTCACATCTCCAAAACTCTCATAAAATCGTCCATTGTTGTTTTCTCTAGCTCTAGTGCAACTCTTGATGTTGTCTCCTCTCCCCCATACAAAAACGTGATTGACTAAAACTTCCCTCTGTCCCATACCAATTTCCTATCTTTGCTTGCTTTCTTGACTTACACTCTTTCCCAAGTTGATTGTACTCATCCCCATGCTCTCAATAAATATGGGATGTGACTCCTCACACCCACCCTCTTCCAAGTATTCAATGATTGGGCTCTTCTACACTCAAGGGAAAATAAGAAGGTTCACTCAAAACATTAAAATCAAGAAAAATGATTGGGAATTAAACTCATGGATAAACCCCCCTTTCTAGACCCCTCCCCTCTTGTGGATTACTCAGCCCACAATCTTTTTCCATGCCCCCCAACCACTGACATCACATTTTATTTATTAAAATTTAGAAATACAATTCGCATATACATTGCTTTTCTATAGCCATACATTATATCTACATTAAGAATTAATTAAACTGGGGATTATAGCGAGGACGTTACAATCAAAGTTGATTTGCGAAATTTCTTCCTCTCACAAGTTAACCTATTGTGTTTACCACCATGGTATGAGTGGATGCCACATCATCCCTCATTAGTCAAAATGTGTGGGGCTAGCCACGTGTGGACTTTAAAGAATATTCTAGAAGCTCCAAATCTAATCACTAATTGAGGGTTAAGGAAGTCAAATTCCTAACCCTAGATGACTATCAAGCTATGTTAAATTTTGGGCCACTAGGAGGAGAAAGGGTTATGCTATTTTTCTTTGTATATTGTTCCATAACTGAGAAAAACATTTAAGAGTTCTATTTTGTGACAATAACAGAGGAGGAAGAGAATTTTGTAGCAGTCATTCAAGCCATGGTGTCAAAATCTAACTCCATAGTGAGTTCTCATTCCTTTGTATGTTCATTTTTATAACTGAAGAAAAGAGAGAAGAGCAGAGGCCTCACCCTCCCGCTAGGTTTTCTCCCATATTGTGTTTCCTAGATCAAATATTTTGTTCATTTGTGTGGATGGTGTGTACAATGTATTTTGTGCATGTTCTTTCATTTTTATCTTTCATTTATTTCTAAAATTCAAGTAAAGTTAGTAATTAACTAACCCGAGATCCAAGGAAATAAACTACAAAAATACGAGATTTTAGAATGGTTTAAGATATGTTGTGACAAACCGTTCCAATAAATATCCACAATGTTTACAGATCAATACTCAAGTACATAGGAAATGCACATAACACATAAGCAATGCACTCAAACACATAAGTGACACACCCATGCATGTAAGTGTTGAACCTGCAAAATGAACTATAGTCAAGCACATAAGTGACACACTCACAAACATAAATGTCACACCTAATATAAGAAATGCACCAATTCATATAAGTGACATCACCATACATAAGCAATGTATCTATGCACATAAGTGATGCCCTCATGCACATAAGAAATGCACCTAACATAAGAGACACACTCATGCCTATAAGTGACACACTCAGCCACATGAGTGATACACCTAACATAAAAAACATACTCTTGCACATGGACATAAACAACATATCCACACTCATACACATAAGGACACAATCATGCATGTAACATAAGTGACAAACTTATACACATAATATGTAACATAAGTGACAAACTTATGAATATCGTATAACACATTGACTTGTAGCTCCTAATAATGTTGAATCCTAAACTATTAATCTCTGAAACCTAATGTTTGAACCCTAAACCATGCATGCCTAACCTACTTTACAATTGTTGATACTGAGAGGGGGGTGAATCAGTATCAAGTACAATTTAAAAACCTTTTCCAACTTATACTTAAACCATTCAATTATATTCAATGAGAAATGAACAATAGTATAAGAGTTACACCAATACACCACAATACACCATGCA
>ML790776.1:302670-327923 GCA_009831015.1 Picea engelmannii | reverse complement strand
GTATGAATAATCTATGTAATACAATGGAGCATTCAAGGTGAAAGTCAATTTTGCAACCTTTTGACTTTCACAAATCTCTCTATGCAAATGAAAGGGATTAAGATAATTAAGAGGGACTGCAAGCACTAAGGTATTATGAACTTTTCCTTTTAATGGAACCCCATAAAACATTTAGCAATGTAATGATTAACTTCAAAGTTCCAATGGAAGGGAGAAAATTCCCACATATTTTCTATTTTGTGAAATTATCCTTATTTTGAGTGGGGAAGTTGCTAGAATATTTATTCTTAGATGAAGCAGGAGTTATAGTGGTCCATCTAATTGAGGAGGCTAAGAGTAGAGGCTTAATAGATAGATCTTGATATGCAAATTGTAGAACTTTGCATGTGAATCAATTCAAATTTTACCAGTGATCGATGGTAACTTTTTGAAAAACTATAGGTTCCTTAGTGGAGAGGCTATTTATAATATGTTTTGGTTATGGAGGGTGATATATACTCGTGAAGGACGAGTTGTTTGGATTTTCAATCAACACAAAGATTCATATGGAACCTAAATCAATAAGGTCATGGAAAGATTAATTGATTAGAGCTCAAGTTTGTTAAGCACCTAAATTGATAAGGTCATGGAAATATTAATTGATTAAAGCTCAAGTTTGTTAATCCTCTTTCTTATTAATATTGAGATCTAATATTGCTTTATTACTTTCATAAAAACAATCAACCTAACCCTATGTCGTGTGAGAATGTGAAATTGATTATTATATTTGAAACAATAAACTAAATTTTCAATTTGAAGAACAATGCCATCAAGATCAAGTAAATTATCTCATAAGAACAACTTCTACTTCCTTTTGCATAAAGAAAAAATAAAATAGGAGAAACCATGTACTATAGCTAAACTCATTAGCCTTTAATGTCTACCATTTGTAGTGGGAATCTAAACCTATGTGCTTCTATAGAAAATAATCCACAACATTATCCTCTTTCACCTCATGACCATCAACATCCTTCAAAGATTCAGTGCCAAAATAGTGGCAATTCGTACTATAACAAAATCGATACTCATCATCCATAGATTCCCCATGTCATTGGGTATTTATTTTTCCTTTCACCTCATAAGGATGTCTCTTAGAATCTATAAATAAAATCACACTTTCACTCCCAAGGATACTCTATTAACATTCTATCGCACTAACCCTAACTTATTAACATCCCCTATGCATGCTACCTATGACTATAGATTTTTTTCTTCAAACATCTATTATGCCATGATAATTGTTAGTCCTTAACCTTGTTTTTGATTGATTGGGTGTCCCTAGTCCCTGTCCTACTCATTTTTCATGATTTTCTGTTAAAACTGTGTTTTTACCTCTTGGTTTGGAAGATCATTTTTCAATCTTTATTGCACTTTTTAAATGATTTTTGAGGTTTTTAAAGATTAGGATTTGATATGAGAATTTTCTATAACATCACTTGTCGTTTCATTATTTGAATTTTCAAATTTTTTCAAGTTAGAAAAGGCATTGCAAGAATAGCGTTATTCCTGCAGCGCCAGGAATAATCATTGTTCTACATGCGCCACCCTGTCCAGATTGTGTCCTAACATTTTAAATCATGATTAGAGGATCTACATACCTCTTTATGATCTTTTTCAAGATGTTATTCATATGATAACAACTATATTCGAAGGATTGAGGTGTACTATCCACCTCGACATCAAATCAAGATGCCTAATTATCATGAATGAAATCGTTATCTACCTATTTTTGCATGTATGTTGTTCTACGCAGGGTTTGCAGGTAAAGAGATAACTTCTAGTTTTTAACAGCTCTCGAGAATTTAAGATTCGACCCTCGATATTCTCAGAATTGTATACAGGATCGTATCAACAATATGGCACCCAAAAAGAGTGGTCAGATAATCAGATTGGAGCCTGAAGGAACATAATTGCTCGAAGCATTCCCTCAGATGGCACATAAATTCAAGGATGTTGGTTGGTTCAAATTTTTCTCAACATTCCAGGGTCATGACAAATAGATCTCAATGACGTTTGTACATAATTTTAATGGATTTGAATCTATGGTTGGAAAATTTCTGATGCATGTGACAAAGCATTCTATTGCTAAAGCCTGCAGATTACCAGTATATGGGGAAAGATGGTGGAAGAAGGAGAATGTAGTCATGGAGTTTGTGAATCTATTTCTTATTTTAGAAAAGCAAAACCCTAACTGGAGCAAGGGTATACCACATAGCTAGGTAAGGAAAGAGTGACACATTGACTTGATAATTATACGTAGGTACATTACATGTGAAGGCAGGTTTTCCCTAGTCCATATCTATCATATCAGACTGTTGATTCATGTAAATGGTGATTACCCTCTTAACTTACCCTATTTTCTATTAAAAATGTTATCCAAGATGTCTAAGACGATCTAGTCCCATCCTGCTACAGTAAAAAGTAGTCTTTTTCATCAAGGTTTGATTAGAACATTAGTAGTCTTTTCCTTAAATGAAGTCCATGGATATTGGGATTTGTTAATCTAGTGCTTAAAACCGAATCTACAGTCAACCAAATCCAAAAATGTCAAGGGGAAAAATCTTCTAAAAGAGAAACAGACTTCTCAAGCCACCAGAATTTTATTGAAAGAAGATTCACCTATAACTAGGGTAACTCATGTTGGCAAGAGAAATTTACAAACTCAACAAGCTATTGGTGATTTTCCTGTAGGTAAATATGATGATAAAGGCACTACTAGTCAAGGTAAGAAGCCTAAAATGAATGAAGAGACTGACATTTATCTTGATCCAGATATAAAGAGGGAATTTCATGAATATGAAGTTTACACCACAAGTCCAGTTCAGACTCCAATCAAACAGAAACAACAATCTACAGGTAAGAAGACTGCAAAGTGTAAAAAACAGAGTAAAAATCAAACACCTATACCTAAATTCCCTAGAAGGAATTCTACCAGAGCTGATAATAAATTTAGACTGAATTCAAAATCAATGTTTCATCCTTCCATCAAGAAGGAGAATGTTATAATTATAGAAGATAATTCAGAGGATTCTAAGAAGAGGATCAAAAAATAGGCAACGGTGTCTTCTTTACACATAACATAGAAGGAATCTGAGGACTTGAAGAAGAAACAAGAAAAGGGAAAGAAGATTGCACAGTACTCCAGAAGACCCGTGACCAAAGCAACTACAAAATCAGATTCAGTATCTGAATCTGTATTTAAGGGTACAAATGCAGTTTATGATGACAGAAATAATGTTTTTCCAGAACTATACTAGATGCAAGACCTTCCAGAAACCAGAGAATCTGACAACACTGAAGATGAATACGTTATTTCTGGGCTATCTTCTAAATATATATGTGATTAAATTAAGAAAACCCCAAGCTACTATAGATCTGAATTTACCTAACCATGTCGAGGAATATCCAGAATTTAAAGTGAAAGCAAGGAAGGAAAAAGACAGAGTAAAGGAGCTGCTAACACAACAGGGAGACATGTTTTGGGAACTATAGCTATGTTTTCTAATGGCAACACTACATCTACATGCATTTCTTTAGTCAGTGGTACTGGGAACAACTTATTTGATGCAACTGTTGCAAATGTTGCAATTTTACAAGCTCAATTACTTAGTTCTATCATCCAACAATCTACCTTTATTTTCTCTATATCACATGCTCTCTTTGGAATAAAATACAGTGGACCTATGGTACCACAACAGTTCTCTCATAGTTGAAATCACCCATTCTATGAACCTCATATGGTGTCTCAATAGTTGGCTTATACAACCTCAAAAAATAAGAAGAGCAGAAATCAATACATGCATACTGTGTTTTTTACCTGTTTTAGTCTTTATCCTCAAAAGTGGTTTCAGAACAGATGGAGATGAATTCATTGAAACCAAAAGAGGTTTTTGTTGGGAATGGACCCCTTCACAAAAAAAGCTCTCGGTTTTTACACAGTTATCACATTTTAAGAGATTCGAATATATCTTTGAGGCCTATTTTTCAGAGATTTCACAATAAATAATTTCTTGTTTTAGTCAATAATTTTGGACAAGGTTTCAGAACAGCTGGAGAAGAATATTTGGAAACCAAAATACATTTTTGTTGGGAATGGACCCCTTCAAAAAAAAATCTCCCGGTTTTTAGACAACTATCATATTTTTGGAGATACAAAGAGATATTTGGACCATATTTTTTAGGAATTTGCCAGATTTGTTTTCCTAAAAAATATCATGGACAACAGTTGATGAGCCACATCATCAATTCGACTTGGATATCAAATCTGATCTCCTCCTTGATTATTTGAAACAAGAAACTAAATATTGATGAGGAGGTTTTTAGATCCATTTCTTTTGGATCTTGATAAATATGTATCATTTCTATATAAACAGGGTAGAAGGAGAAGTAAGGGGTCGATAAGTTGGGCATTCAAAGACCTTTTTGTAAAATCCATTGTAAGACAATTTATATTCCATATTGATACTAAATGGAAAAGGCATGTTGATGGTCATATCCTCTTTCATATCTTATTCTATTTCTTTTCTTACTTGAATTCATTTATTCTGTTGCAATGCATTTGATTTCTTGATTTTAAGCAACACGGTGAAAACTTTGTTGTTTTTGTTTATTATCAAGATTGTCTTCAAGTACATGTTCTTGTTTCTCAATGATATTTTGAAATATTAAATCCATATGGAGTTGAAAAACTACATACTCTCATATATTCCCTTCTTTATTCACATTATTTTCTGATCTATTAAGGTGACTACCATTTAATAAATCAGTGGGATGTTTTCTTTCTTTTACATTTGAGTTATATGTTTATTTGAATTCTTGAACCAACTTTCAACCATTTTCTAAAAATCTATTTCAAAACCCTTAAAAAATACCATTGCAGTAACCTTTCATAGTCAAGTGCAACTTTAGAGACTAACATCTTTTGGCATCATTGTCGGGGACGGAGGAACAAAGAATTTATCCTTGGGAGAATGACAACAATCAATTCTATCTCTTGATGGTGAAAAAGAGTTGGACACTTTTTCTGACCGTATCATTCACCTAATAACTCCATGAAGGAAGAATCCATTGGCAACTCCACTAATCCAAGATATCGAAGGCTATGGAAGCCTTTTTTGCTCATAGGTTTGCTCCATTTGATTTCTCCGGTATTCCTGTTTTCCAAATGTTATGCCTACTATGCATGAATGGGGAGACTACCTTCCAATGATCCAAAATGAATCCATAGAAGCCTAAGAAAAACTCAGGATGATCAGAATGGCTTCAACAGACAGAGAAAGGGCAAAAATTCAAAGTTCCCAAAACTTAGTTAAAATTCCATGGTCGCGAAGAGCGCGTCGCAAGATTTCTAACAGCGAAAACGACTCGTCAAACAAAATTACAAATCGAAAGACATAAGCGATCAAAGTTCAGGTCAAACTTGGTCAAAAAGTCAAAAGGTCAAGGTGACATGTGTCGCCACTGCAAGGGTGATACGTGGCACATCCGTACAACTGACATTGCAAAGTGCTGAGTTGGCATGGGATGATGTGGCAAGGTCGTACAAGTTTGATGGCAGACACGTGGGAGAATTAGGTTGTGAGAAATTTCATTTTCATGGGCAACTATTATGATGCCACGTGGATCAGTCGTTGGCTGCAGTATGACACCCCTCCACTCTAGTTGGCAAGTGGTAAAATTATATGACTCCCCAAGAGTCGAACTCCTAACCTCCTAGCCCAAAGGCCTTACAACTCTGCGCTAGCCAACATACCACTATGTAGTTCTTGTTTATAATATGACAAGAATATTATTTAAGTTTAATGTTTTATGAGGGTGGAAAAGGAAAGGGGCCATGCCTTCAGCCCAACCCTTGGTTATATGCTAAACCACGTGACCACATTTCAAATACACGCCATATATGGCATACTCGCCATTCTAGCCAGTTAGTAAATTCCCTCCATATTTAGAGCGCATGCCAAATCTAGTTGCAACAACATGCTAAAAGGGGAGTCCACGGGACTCGATCACGAGACCTCTGCCAAACAAATTCTCTAAATATAGCCCCACCTACTAGCGCACCAAGCGCCCTCTTTATTACATAACTGCCAATTTTTTATATAAAAAGGGGTGTTCGCCAGTGTACAGGGACAGAGGAGAACCAAGAGCGCACCCGTATGGATTTTGGCACGCATTTCAATCTCAGTAACTTATTGCAGAGGCAAGGCATGAAAATCGAGGCAGGGGTGTCTCTTGGGCCTAAAAGTGCTAGACTCGGATCGAGGCGTGGAGATAGTCATTTTTAGGTAATTCAATTCCACAAACGTAGTGGTGATGTTGGTTTTCTGATTTGAGCAAAGCTTCTGTAGCTTAACTCCAGAATGAGGTATACTGATGTATTTTGACCAATTCTTTTGTGGAGTTAATAAAAATACCTACCCATTTGAGAGCAGGACCTGGAGACGTAGTTCACCAGGGATGAACTCCATTATCAAGTTCTTTGCATTCATATTGCATGGTTATGTCTCTTTCCTTTTGAGTTTTTCCTTCTTTATGGTGTACTTTACTTTATGCTCATTTTATGCAATTCTTTAAAATGTCACTTGACAAAAAGATCATGGATCATGTTGGTATCAGAGCAGTCGTTTTTTACTTGAATTGTTGAGTATGAATGCTTAATAGGGCCAAGAATAAGCAGGGTGTAATGACCCTTTACTTATTAATATGAATAATTTCATAAATAATCCTAAAGATTAGCTAAATTATAATTAATTATTATATAACATTAATTAATTATATGTTATTAATTAATTATTTTTTTTACTATGATTAGATTAAGTATGATTAACTCTTTAATTAAGGGTTAATGAATGATTAATTATTAAGTGAGTCATTAATGGATTAAGTATTAAATTAAAGGTTAAAAAAATGAAATATAATGTTAAATGGGTTACGTATCCCATAAGGGATAACGTAACCCATACGTAAAAGGGAAATATTTAATAAAGGATAAGACCATTAAATAGAAATAAATGGATGGATAAGGCATTAATTAAGGGATAAGGTGTTTGGTGGAGGAGTGAATGTGGGAGGGCGGTGAAGGAGGCATAAGGGAAGGAGAAGGATTATGGAGAGGGGGATATTGATTCATGCATTCGACGAGAAGGGAAAATGGGGAGTATTGGGACATAGTTAGTTGACAGTGGGATTTACAGTGCACCGGGGCTGAGGGGTTTTGGGCTCGGAGGGCTAGGACATCCATTGATGTCCTAGGGCTAGGCATACTAGTCGGTAGGGTGGCTGGTTTTGGGGTGTCCTAAGGAGCAGGATCAGGTTCACGCGAAGGGAGCAAGCTGTTGCTGCGGATAGCATCAGGGTCATGTATTTAAACTCAAATTTATGGTTCGTTTACTTAAATTTAGTACTTGTTGCCAAATTTTATTTACGTAAGTATGGAGATAGCTTTGAAAATTATGAAAATTATACTTCTTAAAGAGCTGATAGAAATTACAAAACTTGGTAGAAATATAAATGTTAACACAAATCGGGTTACTACACAGGGTGAAGGAACTCTTAAGACGTTCAATCCCGAAGTTGGTTGTGCATCCCGAAGGAAGAAAATAACAGCAGAGGACAAGCGTGATGAACAGGAGAAAAACTTTCACATGGTCTTTTATCGCATGTCAGAAATGGTTGAATGAATCTATGGAGATTATGAGAAGATGATGAAGAAGAAAGGGAATAAAAAGGAAGCACCACCATATGATGATGCTTCGGTAAACTAAGGGGATGGAGGAGATCCTCCTGAGCCCCCATATTCACCTTCAATTTCTAGTTCTTCCTCCTCTGAGCATTCTCATCACTCTCAACATTCTAACCGTAAAGTCTCTTTTAGGAATCCATTATTAAATATTGATGTAAATTTTGTTTTACCTATGTTTAATGGAGATGCTAATCCTGAAAAACAAGATAATTGGATCCGACAGGTTGAATTATATTGTTGTGTTCATCATATTGATGAAGAGGAAGTTAAAGTGCAACTGGCTTCTCTTCAGTTGGAAGGCACCACTCTCGTATGGTGGTAGAGAAAGCTTCAGGACAGAAGTAAGTGTGGTAATCTTCTTTCCTCATGGTCAGAATTTAAATCAGAGATAGGGAATCAGTTCTATCCATTAGGGTATGTACATAAAGCGATGATGGAATGGAAAACTTTAAGGCAAGGTAAAGGTCAGACTGTACAAAGTTTCACAAAAGAATTTAGGAAGAAATCTATAGCATTGAACATTCCTTTGGATTCTTATGAAACTTTAATGAAGTATATTGGCACACTTCATAGTTATATTCATCATACTTTACTCTTGTTTAAACCCACTAGTCTTGACAAAGTTTGTGAGCAATCCACTCACCTTGAGAATAGGGGGAAACATGTTCAAGAAGATCCCATGAAGAAACCTTCCAGTTTCCCACAAAATACTTTCAAGAAATTTAAAAGGAAGGACAAGAAGACCGCTACAGTGACGAGAGAAGGAGGAAAACCATCTTGCACTCATTGCAAGAAGGGAGGTCATGATGAAGAACATTGTTGGAAACTACATCCAGAAAAGAAACTGAAACCGTTCGGTGGAAAGGGGAAGACAAAGATCGTTTCTACAGTGCAACAAGATCTAGGTTCTAATTCAGGAGATGAAGGAAAGATCACAATAGTTGGAGTACAGGGTAAAGATTCTCTTCATGCTAGTTCAAGTTCCAATGATGAATCTCATATTGATGAATGAAAGAGAAATGAGTTATTTCATATAAGAGTTGTATCTAAACATACTAAGATAGATGCATTATTCGATCCAGGTTCCCAAGTAAGCTTAATATCTGAAACACTTGTCAAGAATATGGGTCTTGTAATGAAACCACATCCAAATCCTTATCCTCTTGGTTTGGTATGTGATAAAGAAAAACTTAATGTCACCAAATAATGTAGGATCATATTTGTTTTTGCTTCAAAGTTGATTGATGAAGTGGATTTGGATTTTGTACCACTTGATATATGTGGCATAGTGTTGGGGAGTCCTTATCTTTATGATAGAAAAGCATTATTCTTTCGTCATGACAACAAATACCACCTTACTAAAGGGGGAGTGGAATATATTGTTAGATCTCACAGCATGAGGGTAAATACAACACTTGTTAGTGCAAGACAAATGAAAAGGCTTATAACCACTAATAAGAGATATGTACTCATGGTCATCAAAGAGAAAGATGCCAAGACATCTGACGCTTTCCAAGGATGTGATCTATCTCATAAAAAGTAATTAATTGATATTGTTTCTAAGTATGATGATATTTTTTAGGAACCGGATGGATTACATCCTTAGAGGGAAATCCAACATGAGATACATCTTCAGCGGGATTCTCCTCTTCCTAATGTGGGCATGTACAGGATGTCAGTTGTGGAGATGATAGAGATCAAGAAGCAGATACAAGGCGTATTGGATCAAGGGGTCAGCAGGCCCATTTCATCTCCTTGTGGTTCTCTGATCGTGATGATGCCAAAGAAAGATGGAACATGGAAAATGTGTGTCGATTATCGGGCCTTAAATAAAATCACGGTGAAAAATCGATACCCTCTTCCTTGTATAGATGATTTATTTGATCAATTGAAGAATGTTTTTTTATTTCACTAAGTTGGATTTGCGCAGTGGATATCATCAAATCAGGGTTCAGAACATGATGCATTGAAGACTACCTTTAAAACCAAACAGGTATTGTTTGAGTGGTTAGTTATCTCGTTTGGGATTTGTAATGCTCCGACAAATTTCATGCGTGTGATGAATGAGGTATTCAAACCTTTCCTAGATGACTTTGTGATTGTGTATTTAGACAACACTCTTGTTTTTAGCGGGACTTGGGACGAACATGTAAGGCATGTAAAACAAGTATTGGATACTTTGCAAAGGGAAAATTTGTATGTGAAAATGTCTAAATGTGAATTTGGAAAGACTGCACTTGTATACTTAGGTCATATTGTAGGAGGAGGACAATTGAAAATTGATCCTTCCAAAATTGAAGTAATTGTAAAATGGCCTGAGCCAAAGAGTGTAACCGAAGTCCGAAGCTTCTTAGGTGCAGTCAAGTATTGGAGGAGATTCATTCCCAACTTCTCCTTTATAGTAGCTCCTTTGCATGCCTTAACCAGTGTGAAGAACACTTTTCAGTGGGAAGGAAAGCAACAAAAATATGTCAACACTTTGAAGGAGAAGATCAGTACCACACCAGTATTAGCACCGTCAAATCTTCAATAGCTTTTCGAGATCGAGACAGATGCCAGCAGATACGCTATGGATGCAGTATTGATGCAATATCATAATCCTATCTGTTACCACTCTGAGACTTTTAACCAAGTTGTTGTTAACTATCCTACATATTATAAAGAGTTGTATGCATTAGTCCAAAGCGTAAAGAAATGGAAGCATTACTTGTTAGGGAAGGAAACAATTATACATATAGATCACCAGCCCTTACAGTATCTTCAAGAACAAACCAAACTGCAACAATATCGACACTATAGATGGATGGGTTTCCTACAACAATTTCATTTGGTAATTAAGTACAAGAAGGGTACAAGTAACAAGGTAGTTGATATGCTTTCTAGACCTCCTATTGTTGCTTCTATTATTTTGAAGAATACTTATTTATCTCATGATAGCTATGTAGAGCAATATGCAATCGACAAAGATTTTAAAGAAGTATATGAGAAGTTGAACCATGGTGCACAAGTAGAGAACTATTGTCTACAGGGAAAATTACTCTATCATCTTGGGAAGCTATGTATTCCTACAAGTGAACGAGTCCATGTAATACGATAAGCTCAAACTTCTCTTTTGTCTAGGCATTTTGGGGTAGGAAAAACTATGGCTCATTTACAGAGGTTTTGTTATTGGCCTCAAATGAAAGAAATTGTAACTAAATATGTAAAGGGGTGTGTGATGTGTTCTACTTGTAAGCCCACTAATAGAAAATTGGGGCTATACTCACCACTTCTTGTTCCATCCCATCCATGGGAAAGCATTTCCATGGATTTTGTAGGGGGTTTACCGATGACCAAAAGGGGTCATAATTATTTGTATGTCATAGTGGATAGGTTCAACAAGATGTGTATCTTGATGCCATGTAAAAAGAAGAACACTGCTGAGTTGACTGCTAATCTCTTCTTTTAGTGTGTTTGGTTTCATTTTCGGTTATCCACGTCCATTGTCTCGGATCAAGATACTCGATTCCTTAGGGATTTTTGGACTAGATTGTGGAGAATGATGGACACCAAATTGAAGAGGAGAACTGCTTTTCATCCGCAGATCGACTGACAAACAGAGGAGGTAAACAAAATAGTGGTACTTTTGCTTTGAGACTACTACATTGACGCAGGCGCGCCACCCAGGGCACGTCCACTCACATGATCCTACTCCTTCCTTGTACCGAAGAACTTGAAGTTCTTCTATTTCCCTATCGGGAAATTTTCCTCCCACGGGAAATTCTTCACGAGATCTCCCTTTACTCTATCGGGAAATCAACACAACCTTTTTTTTGTTATCGAGGTTTCCTCGATGGCACTGATATCCTCCACGCGTCCCTTCCAGATGGATGGTCTCGATCACTCCGATGTTTCGAGATTTGGAATGTCTCGATTCTCTTGCCCTCGAGAATCCCGATTCCCGATGGCTGAATTTCCGATGGTTTAACCACCGTGCAGCTCCTGTCCAATCTGATGGCTGACGAGTATCTACCCAGATCTGACGGCTCAGATCCTTTCTTCTTGTGCACTCCTCCTCCAGAGGCTAAAATTTGATCATCCTCTCTCGATCCAATGGCTGACGGGATTTCTACGTGAGATCCGACAACTGTCGATCTCCTTCTCTGTGCGCTTCTCCTGATCTTTCTTCCTTCTGAATCCTCAGTGGATTCTTCCTTCATCTCACAGAAATCAAAGATTTCTTTCCTCTTCTGTGCCTACCTGCACACTGACTCGATGCCCTCCTGGTAGAGTTCCTTCTCTTCCACAGAACACTCAACGGTTATGTCTTCTTTCGTGCACTCCTTGCACTTGCTCGATGCCCTCCTGGTAGAGCTCTCACAGAATCCTCAGTGATTCTGGTCTTCTTCAGACTCACAACAGGGTCCTTCCCCAAATGCACTGCAGTGCATACGCTCAATTCCCACCTGGGAGATCTCTACAGAACTCCTCAGAGATTATGTCTTCTGTCTGAACTCACAACAGAGTTCCTCCAACTGCACCTTGTGCCTGTGCTCAATGCCCACTTGGCAGAGCCTTTACAAAACTCCTAAAAGATTTTGTCTGTAACTGTGTCTTCTCCCACACAGCCTTGCCTCCAAGGTATTCAGCAACCTTGAGTTCTTCCTCCTTGAGTTGTTGACTTCAGTTCCTGTGCCTCAGCACGTCTTTGTCTGAACCCGCAGTGTCCAGAAGTGCAACCTCTATGAACGGCTCTCAAAACCTTCAGCGTTCTGTCACACCCTCCTGGCGTGAAGCCTCAAAGACCTTCAACCCTGAATTCAAACACACTCCCTGCAAATGCACAACTACAGTATACATCTACAATATGAAGAACACTCACAGACATCCATACAATACAAAACTCATGCAAGAAAAACTGCTTCTGATTATATTAAAATGACAAATGCCTGTTTGTACAAGGTGTTCTCGAGCTCTCTCTGGCTCTACAACTCTGCTCATCTAACTCCACTAACTCAAAATGAGATCTCAAAATCTCTTTTACCTGAGGGGCTCATCGAGCGCTTCCCTCCAGGTGTACCTACTCTATTCAATTACAATAAATGGCTATCTAGTCCAGTATCTGGATCTAGATCTCAGTTGATCTAACATTAAAGCCGATCTACCTAACGCCTGCACAAAGGCACGGCTCCTATGGATCACCAGCCTAAGAATTTAATTACATTCAATTCAGATTTTAATGAGGACTGCACCTCCCTTCAGCTTTGAATGCACACGCTTGACGTGGCTGGATGGCTGACTCGCTGACGTGGAGAGATGCTCCTGCATCATGCATCAAGCATCCTAAGTTATGGGATGAACATATACCCTATGTACAACATTCTTATAACCGAGATTTACATTCATCCACTCAGAGTTCACCTTTTGAGACGTGTTTTGGGTACCTACCAAAGGTTCCTTTGGACTTGATGTATGGTAGAGATGCCGATGTGAATGAAGAATGAACAAAGGATAGAGCCCGCAAGTTCATCCAGAGGATTCAACAGATACACCAAGAAGTCAGGGAACAGTTGGAGAAGAGTCAAGAATAGTATAAAGCTCTATATGACAAGCACAGGATTGATCATTAGTTCTAGGTTGGAGACCACGTATGACTTCATATCAGCAAGGAACAATTGAAGGGTGAAGGAAAGAAACTCAAGACCATATGATATGAACCCTTCACTATCTTGGAGAAAAGTGACACTAATGTGAACGTAGAGAACTTGAAACTTTAGAGAATATATGCATATTTACTCCATTGTGAATGTAGAGAACTTGAAACTTTTTAAACATCCCATGATCATGGATTGGGATGAGGAAGTTTCAATACCTTCAGTTGATGAGTTTTCACCTAAGTACTTGGATGAGTTACAGGAAGATATCATCCTGGACATAAGGACGAGGATTTTTCACTGGGGTGATGTTGATTATCTTCGAGTAGGATTAAAGGGCACACATCCAAGCAAGGTAAAGTGGATTGAGAAGGACAAAGTGGGGGGACTATTCCCTCACTTACCAGTTGATTCATGAAATCTTTTGGTGGTCCAAAAAGCTCTCAATGGGAAGGCGCGATCCAAAAAGGATCCAGATAAGGCTAAGAACAACTCAGGACGCTTAGAATGGCTTTAGCGAATAGAGAAAGGGAAAAAATTCAAAGTTCCCAAAACCTAGTTAAAATGACATGGTCGCGAAGAGCGCATCGCAAGATTTCTAACAGATAAAATGACTTGTCAAATGGATTTATGGATCGAAAGACACAAGTGGTCAAAGTTTGGGTCAAACTTGGTCAAAAAGTCAAAAGGTCAAGGTCACATGTGTCACCACTGCAAGGTGAAATGCGGCACGTCCGTACAACTGATGTGGTAGAGTGTTAAGTTAGCATGGGATGGTGTGGGAAGGTCGTACATGTTTGATGGAAAACACGTGGGTGAATTAGGTTGTGACAAGTGTCATTTTCGTGGGAAATTTTTATGGTGCCACGTGGCACAGTCATGGCCTACCATGTGACACCCCTCCAGTCTAGTTGGCAAGTGGTAAAATTATAGGACTCCCCAAGAGTCAAACTCCTAACCTCCTAGCCCAAAGGCCTTACAACTCCACGCTAGCCAACATACCACTATGTAGTTCTTGTTTATAATATGACAAGAATATTATTTAAGTTTAATGTTTTATGTGGGTGGAAAAGGAAAGGGGCTAGGCCTTTGGCCCAACCCTTGGTTATATGCTAAACCACACGACCATGTTTCAAACACACACCATATATGGCATACCCGCCATAGTATCCTCCATTCTAGCTAGTTAGTAACTGCTCGCCATATTTAGCGCATGCGCCAAATATAGTTGCAACCACATGCTAAAAGGGGAGTCCATGGGATTCGATCTTGAGACCTTTGCCAAACAAGCACTCTCTCCATCTTATATATGCATGCATAGAGACACAGAAACCTTTCAAAAGATCAAATTAATCATGTATAAATCAATAATAGATCTAATAATGTATCATAACACATGAAAATATTAATTCTCCACAAGGAAATATAACAATTACATACACATCCAAGTAGAGGGAAACATCTTGTACAAACTTCTATTGATAAAAAAAAATGGATTACACCTTACAAAGAAGTTGATGGAGTCTTTTCCCAAGTTCCTTGCCCAAGATTTGTAATCAAACTGCTAGAATAAGTTTCCTTTCTGATTTCTCCCCCATTTTCCTACGAGAGACCCCCATTATTGATAAGATAGTAGAGATAATATCAAATGTTTTGGATAAGATCTCCAATCCCAAGATTAAAATATTCTTGAGGTTGAACCATGAAAAATACTAGGTCTAATATCATCTCTCGAAACCAATCCTAAATAGGGAATAACATACCCGGACATGCCCTGAATTCTTGTAGGGAGAGATCAGTCACTCCTTGCAAGAGGAAAAGGAGTGACCAACACTTTCTGGTCACTGGCTGTAAAAGGGAAACCAACAACCAGGGAAAAAGGTACTGCAAACTCAGGGGAAAAGTGGTATAATTCAATGGTTCATATTGTTAACCCCTAGATGATTCCCATTAAAGGATCACGTGGAAAATAATTGTATAACATATGACCCCTAAAGTGTGAGTTCAGAAGAGGTGTCTGATGGATTAAATACTTTACAAAATAAATCACAGATATTTGAGGAAGGAACCTGGAAATAAACCATCATCAGTCTACGATAATAATAAAATCCCTTAGGCGGGCATACCCATGCTCAGTAATAGAAACTAAGCATAGCCTCCAAATATACACTACAAATCCATGCATGACACAACTAACTAGATCATGGCCACAAAAGAATACATTGTGGATCCATGTCACAAGTGAGAGCATAGCCACGACCAAGTACAAATGTGGATTTATGTCACAGTATACAAATCAATGAGAACACTCAATGCTTGAGAGATCTCTGAAGTACTCATGAATAACTCCATCACAGCTTGGGAGGGAATGCGATTAAGGAATTAATAGTCCCAAACCAAGGTATTCGTCCCAAATCCAAATGGTATGAATATACAACATGGAAATAAATGAGTTGATGTCGAGCATGGTAGAAACTATCTGATTACTGGTCATTGATGTATATCATTAACAAACATGAGTTAATCCATCGATGATGATGATGGACCCCAAGATACCCATTACAATCTAACGTGTGTGAATAAATGAGTTGAATTCTAACAATCATAGATTCATTCAACAAGATCCAATGATGTAAACCCACTGCTGAAATGAAAGGGAGCATGCCACTAATATTGTCTGTAAGTCCCAAGGTACTGACTCATTTATAGATTTCAAACCTGGATAATGAGTTGAGTCGATGAAATCCATCGAAGGAGGACCTTAATGTATCCCCCGTCAATCGACATGAAACATAGAAAGGTAGATGGTGTGAAGAATGTAATGGTAGAGTACAACTGGTACAAGGATGGTCGGGATAAATAGGTTGAAAGACTGAAAATGGATGACACAGGCTAACTTCCCTTGAATAAATTAGCATGACAAATAACTTGACTTGGTAGTATTGACTCGAGAAGGACCAAAACATGCACCATGGGAAACTGGAAGAGTAACCAGTTGGATTCCAAGAACTCATGGATATGATAATGATTTAGAGACAATGGAGAACCCAACTATTGTACATAGACACAAAACATGTTCTTTGTTCAAGGGTAACTCAATAGACGGTTGTCATTTGTGAATATGACTAAACGAAAAACCCTCCACTCTTTTTCCTTCTTTCATGCTTAACGAGAGAAAAATAAAATAAAAGTATGCTTGATGTTCAAACCTATGGATTTAATGTGAAGCCCGAGGTGGAGAATAGTGCTCAATTTTTCATTTCATGTTTAGAGAGTCTAAAAGGACAAAGAAGACTCCAAGGGTATGTTTTTCCTAAATTTAGTCTCTTGATCCTAAAAAAAGGATAAAACAATACAAGGGAGAACTCTTCTAGTCGAGGTTGGCTAGAGTATTCATTTTTCGTAATTAGTCCATCCAGTATGAAAAAAGGTTAAACTTATATCGAATAGACGTCCATTCAAATCCAATTAACGAGTGTGAAAGGAAACAAACTCACTCGACAATCTTTTCATGTTTAGGGATCTGAAAAAATCTTAAAGAAGACTCCAAAGAGTTCATTTTTTGTATAGTTTTTTACGAGCCCAAAAAAGTGATAAAAGTATACTTGGTAACTTATTCTCATGTATTTGCGAGCACGAGAAAGAAAAAATACTAAGCTCAAAGTGTCTGCTTCATTCTTTAATGAGCTTTAAACATAGAATGAACCTATGCTCGAAGTGTCTACTTGATTTTTACACAATCTTGAAACAGAAAATGAAATTGTTCTCAAGGTTGGTTTCATTTTTACACAAGCTTGAAACTAGAAAAAGAACTATGCTCAGGGTAAGTTTCATTTTTACATAAGCTTGAAACAGTGAAAAACTATGCTTAGGATTGGTTTCATTTTTATGCGAGCTTGAAACTAGAAAATAAACTATGCTCAGGGTTGGTTTCATTTTTAAACAAGCTTGAAACCGAGAATGAAACTATGCTCAGGTGATACCCATTAGCATGTTTTCTTCCCAACATGATTTCCAGAGGTTGGTACTTTTCCCCCACCATGATCGACAGAAGCTAGTGACTTAACTCCAGCATGATGTACGGAGGTTGGAGACATGCCCCCCAAGTTTGGTTTCATCCATTGACTCTTCTTTTGGACCTGATTAGTCCCTTAGATACTAATAGGAATAGGTTCACTAGATAGGGAGGAATAAAGAGGATCAAATGAAACGGGTGGAGTAAATGAAGGTTCAAGTACTAGATCTAGTGAAATATCAAGTAAAGGGGATTTTGTTTCATTTTTTAATGATCTTGACACAGAAAGAAAATTGTTCTCATGGATATCTATTTAATTTTTTAACGATCTTGACATAGAAAATGAACTATGCTCATCTATTTCATTTTTTAATGAGCTTGACACAGGAAAAGAACTATGATCATAGCCCTTAACCATGGATTCTAAGAGGTCTTCATCAAATAAAAGAATAATGCTTTGGAAGGAATACATGTCAAGGGACTCAGTAGAGGTAATGAGGGGAATATCAATCTACAAATCCCATATTGAGTGGTTCACCATGTCAACTATCATATCTAAGTCTGAAGAAGGAAACCATATAGAGAGAGGCTCATTATCATTCAGAGTTGAACACATGGGACATGATGCCACATAATTAACCTGTGGCGAGGGGGATACCACTTTCACATAAGGAACATTCAAAGAATTCGAGTGGTCGGAAGTCAGATTAGGACTAATGAACAAAAGTTGTTCAATGGTCACAATGTTTCCATTATGAAGGAAATTCATCACTTGAAAGTGTGTGGACACGATAGATTTGATAGCATAGAAATAGTCCCACCCAAGGATAAAATTAAAATCCAAGGGACCTTGAACTACCATAAAATCAATACAGACAGTTTTCCCTCCTAAGGTAATGGGGAGCTGAAGAAGGATCCCTAAAGGTTCATTGGTTCTTCTATTAAAATCCATAAGAATATGGGTGACTGACACAAGATGAGGAGAACCAATAGCTTGCCAAGAAATTGAGGATAAATTTTTGATAGAAATTCCTTCGCCTATAATAGTACTATATATGTTCTTATCGTAATTTCACATAATGGTTTGAAAAGGAAGGTAGGAAGGAAGACAAGGATCCACCAATATATTCCAATCAAAGGATGACTTCGGTACTTGGAGGGGGTTTCATTGAAACAGGTGAAATTCCCCTTGTCCAGAGGAATATATAATGATAAGGAGAACCTGAGCAATATTGACTTCACTCTCCAAGGAAAGAGTGGGATTAACTGATGATGGAATCATATCAACCAATTCATCAATGAATGGTGGGTCAAGAGAGGACTCATAGGAAGAAGTTGAAGTTTGTTGTTGGGAAACAACAATGTCTTCCAATAATTTTGAAGCTTCATCAGTACGAGGGAAAAGATAAGTGTGGTGAATTTCCTTGCATAAACAACAAGGAATATTAACCTTACCCTTTTTACCCCTAACCATATGATCATTGGTTTATGGGTTTTCATCAACATGATGTCCAGAGGCTAGAGACATGGGTTTTTGGGAACCTATAGACCACACTTCTAAGACCTTTGGAAGACTAGGGAAATCTTTAAGAAGGTGGTCACCCTTACAAAGACTGCAAGGGAATTTGGGCTTATGACCTGTGTTGATAGGTTTTCCAACATCATCAACACTCCCATCATGATGAAAAATGGTTGGTTGATTTCTCCCTTGCTTATATTTCTTCTTCTTAATCTTCCTTTTCTTCTTCTTCTTATGCTCATGGTTACTAGCATCAAGGCCTTCACCAAGCGAAGAAGAAGAAATGGAAGATGACGCAATGAGTGAAGAAGGAAAAGACTCAACATGAGTTTGATGTTCTTGGGGTGGAGGGATTGCATTCAAAGCACCAGTATCGTTTGGTATAATCGTAGTGGAAAACAACCATTTCGGTAATCCAGGAAGACTCAATGTAGAAATATAGGGAAGACCAATGTTTCCAAAACAAGGAAAAACAAAAGATTCCCCGTGAAAAGGGGTTCCTTTGTCGGTAGTCCTAGGAAATTTTTTCATAGACACAAAATCAACCTAAGTTCTACTAAATCAAAGAGAACACACTACCAAAATTCCTATAAGATAAGAGCAAGCAAACAACTTCCTTGTAACAGGGAAAAAGGAAGTAAGGATCTTCCAGAGACAGGAGATGAGGTTGTCAACAAAGATATGAGAAACAATTACCCACAACTACTATGTAATGGACATCCAGAGGTGCAAGTATCGGATGCAACGAAGTACCCTCCTAAGGATCTAAAATCGTGTGTTACACATCTGTCTCGGGTATTGACAGTACCACCACTACAGTCAACTAGGAAGGTAACCTAGGAAAAGAAACCAGGGCTACCGCTTCACGCATGGTGGTTGGGAGGAATGGTTATGGGAGAGGTCTTCTATGAATGGGAAGGGAACGTAAGACAAAATTATTAGACCTGAAGCAACTTAGATAGTGGTTTCACCCCAAGGACTTGCCACTACTAATATTTCCCCCTTGAATCGTAGAACCCCATCGAGAGAGAGTGTTGGGGACTAGTCCAAGAACTCTTCTCGACTTCTCCTACCACTTGAATTCAATGTTAGAGGATATTTCCTGACAAATAATTCACGTTACTAATGGATTTCCGCTCATTAGTGTTCCTAGTTTGTTTCAGTGGCCTTGAAGAATTTACTTCCCACCCTACAACCTAGATTTGTGATCATTTTCTAATAAAGAAAAAGTCTAGGTGATTTTAGATTAGGTACCTTGTTCCTTTTATGGTTGTTGTTACTTGAAAGGGGTAAATGGAAGTGAAACTTATGATGTGATCACTATGAATCCAATAAGATTTCAACAGAAAAAACAAATGAAGGGAATGCAATCTTTAATTTTGATGAAGTTTATCTATAGAAAGGAGAAAGAGGTTTCAAGAAAAGAAACAAGTGTAACATTCAATGTAAGAAACATGAACTACTCTTTGAATGCAAAAGGTTTTTGGTATATGAGTCAAAGAGACTATAGGATACATGATTCCTGACCCCCCTTGGTCATGTGGGGGAATTTGTTTTTTTAATGCAATTTATTTCGCTTTCAATTGCAAGCTAAAACATGCTCTACCCACTAACTAGAATGCAATTATTGTTTGGTTTTCTAATTCTTTAAAATGCAATGAAATTTTTTTTTGCAACTTCTTTTGTTTTCTTTATTTCAAATGAAATGAAAACAACTAAACACAAATGAAAAGGATCGCACAACAAAATAATGAAAACCAAAAAATGCAATCAAGTAGGTCGACCAACATCAAAAGAACTCAAAAGTTACTACTGGGATAGATATTAGAGAGATCTGGAGGGATGGAAGAAAGGACATACACAGATCTAGGCCCTGTTTAAAGGATGTCCCTTCAAAAATTGGCTTTCAGAGCCTGGTCGCTCCTTGTTAATGACCACAGGGCGACCACACAACTCTAGTCGCTCCTTGAATAGGACTAGGGGGCGACCACAAGTTCATGGTCACTCCTGTTTGTGTAATTATCAGGATGGTCACCCCCTACAATGGAGGAACATGTGACCAAAATGGGGTGGTCGTTCCCTGCAATGGAGAAACTGGAGACCACAAGGTTTTGGTCGCTCTGTGGGCATGGATAACCCGTGACCATGATCATGCAAGAGTGAAAACTAATAGATCTGAGATAGATCTATCAGATCTGGGTCTGAAAACTTACAAATAGTCATGGAAAATACCTATTGACAAATCAAGAACAAAGAATGGGGCTTACAACAAGAAAAGATCTTGATAATATAGATTTAAACATTTGAGGAAGAAACTAACTAAACAACAATAGATTCACCAGTGGTGTTGCAAGTCTGTTGTAGGGTAAATGAACCCTACAGGAGATGACTCCCTTAGGATCTTCCTAGACCTAAGACAAAATATATGTAAACAATAGATTTTCCCAAATATAATTCATACATGAAAAGGATCTACAAGTAGATTGAATGGAAGAATTACCATAGATCTGATGGTTGTCCCTGTACACTCCTTAGCTGCTACCTTCCATGAAGATTTCCTTCACTCTTATCATCTTATATATGCACACATAGAGACACAGAAACCTTTCACAAGATCAATCTAGTCATGTATAAAACAATAATAAATCTAATAATGTAGCATAACACATGAAAACATTAATTCTCCATAAGGAAATATAACAATTACATACACATCCAAGTAGAGGGAAACATCTTGTACATATTCTATTGATAAAAAAAATGGATTACACCTTAAAAATAAGTTGATGCAGTCCTTTCTCAATTTCCTTGCCCAAGGTTTGTAATCAAACTTCCAGAATAAGTTTTCTTTCTTCTTTATCCCCCCTTTTCCCATGAGAGACCCCCATTATTTATAGGATAGTAGAGATAATATCAAAGGGTAGTTTGAATAATATCTCCATGCCCAAGATGAAAATATTCTCGAGGTCGAACCATGGAAAATCTGAGGTTTAATCTCATCTCCTAAAACCAATCCTAAATAGGGAGTAACAGAACCGGTCTTGCCCTACATTATTGGAGGGAGTGATCAATCGCTCCATGCAAGAAGACAAGGAGAAAATAACACTTTATGGTCATGAACTGTAAAAGGGAAACCAACGATCAGAAAAAAAAGGTACTACAAAATCAGGGGAAAAATGGTATAATTCAATGGTTCAGATTGTTGACCCTAGATGATTCCCATCAAAGGACCAGGTGGAAAATACTTGTATAGCAAGCAGCTTATCCAAGGGAGCAACAATTTTTGCATAGCTCTGAACAAACCATTGGTAATATCATGTATGACCCAAGGTGGCGTGCATCTCTCGAACCGAAGTGGAGAGCACTATATCCAGTATGGAGTAAATCTTAGCTTGGTCGACTAACAATCCATTCTTGCAAACTACATGCCGCAATAGTGTTCCAAAAGGTGTACAAAATATGCACTTCTTCAAATTCAGTGAAATTTGGAGCTAACGACATCAATCCAAAATCAAGTGAAAGGATTGCATGTGCCATTTTAACAAGTTGAAATTTTTCCATTCATCCAAATAAACTTTAAGGAACTTGTTGATAAATTCCTTGAAGGTGGAAAACACGATCCTAGAAAATACTGCAGGTGCATTTTTTCAGTCGAAATGACATCACAGTATAAGAAAAGGAACCCCATTATGTCTCAAAGGTGGTTTTGTCTTGATATTCCTCCAATGTCCTAACCTGATGATATCCTAAAAATTTGTTTGTAAAGGAGTAGGCCTCTTGTCCTTCAACATTCTCTAGAACCTCAATGGTGAAAGTTGTAGGGAACAGATCGTTCACACATGCGAAATTAAGGCTCCGCAGGTATACACATATTCGAATGTCACATGTTTTATTTAGTTGCACCAACATGGAACTAATTGATCTAGGTGTACATCGGTGGCCACCATCCTATTCCAGTGGCTTAACATATAGTTTCCATTTTGGCAAATTTTCTACAGTTTTTCAGGTCCCAAACTTCTGGGATCATTTTGAGGCCCTAAACAATGTTTTTTTAATGTGGCAGGGCCCACTAGATCCATGTCGGGATGTATTGTCTCTTTTGGAATGTGTACTTCTTTGATGTACCTTTCCAACGAGGTATCAAGAACCCCAAATGGATATTGTATGCAAAATTTACACCCTGGGGAGTTGACGTATCAACTACCTCCATTGGGGCCCACAAACCTTTTGGTGTTTCATCTTTCAGGATAAGGATTTTGGATGTTTTACATTTTTCTCATTTATGCTTTATGATAAAAAATCTTTTGGAGCCTCATTGTAATCATTTTCTTCAAATATCAATTGCCACCATTCTAGCTAGCTTGTGTGTTTTGCATTTTACAGTCTTTTGTATTCTAGACAGTCATTAATAGAATATGATTTTTATTGTATTACTATATCCCTTGCAATATCTCTGTGTATTTATTTTTTATATATTTTTTATATTTATGCCTTCATGTCATTCTCAAAATAATTTGGATCAGTGGTATCAAAGCAGTCTGTTCCTTGTCATTCTTAGTGCATGTCCTTAATGAATTCAGGGTATAGAGAGTTGGGTCTCAAGCTTGTTTCTCTTGAATACAACTGCTCTCCCCCACCCAATCAAACACCCATGGAAGAAGAAAAGAGGGACGACGAAGAAGGACATGCTATCAAACTGTTTCTCAAGGAATTCCTCGTGTGACAAAGGAATGAGATGATGGATAATTTTTCCCATATCCTTCAAGGGTTTCCAACAACAACAAAGGCACCTTCAACTAGCGATCGCTTCAGAGGTACAATTCCCTTTAAGGTACAAGTTAAATTTGGTATTCCTTTATTTGAAGGCCAAATAGACATCTATTCTTTGAAAAAATGGTTAAGTCTATTGGAGTGTTATTTCTCTATCCAAAATTTTTCTAGCAATGAAAAATCACCTTCGCGCTCCTTAAGGCCCTTCCCCATTTCAGAGATTGGTCGGAGACTTACTGTGAGAAACATGGGAGGCTTTTATTGATGCCCTCAAGGAGAAATACTACCCTATTTTAAACTATGATGACCAATACACAATATGGACAACGTTGCATCAGGAGAGAGAACAGATGGTGTTAGAGTACACCAACATCTTCCATACCTTGTGCACCAATCTTGGTATTAAATACTTCGAGCAACACCTAGTTTTGAATTATCATAGTGGCCTACACAGGTACATCCAAATATATATGGAGTTAATGGACATATCCTCACTAGGATTTGCTTATCGATATGTTGTCAATATCGAGCATAAGTTCAAATAAAATAATAAGTGACATTTCGGTTCTACAAACCCATCACAACAGAAGCCCAGTAAGGGTGGCCCTAACTCCCAGGGAAAAGGAAAGAGAAAGGATGACCAGTCCAAATACAACCAATTCAAGCCACCAACAAAGAATGGCAATGGGAATACACTGGAAAGCAGTGCAAGTTCCACAAAATCCCTTGGCACAATATTAATGAATGTTGCTCCAAACAATCATTGTTAGCTTAGACAAAAGTCTAAGGGAAAAATGTTTACTCAGACTCCGATTTAGAAGCTAAAAATGGAAAATAGATCACTGAAGCAGAACCCAATGTCCCCATCGCTACCACAAAAGTCCATCTAGAGAAATCATAGGATCCTGAAGAAGGGGAGCACCTATTCCACTCATAGATGTGGGTGAAGGAGACCCCGCTCCATTTCATTATGTACAACAGTAGCTATAAGAAACTAATATTAGTAGAGTTCATCACGAGGTTGAACCTCACAATGATGACACATCCTCAACCATACACCATCGATTAACTCAGACAGGGACGAGACATTCGTGTCAGCCAACAATGTCGCCTGCTCTATGGCATCAACCTTCAAAGACAAGGTATTGTGTGATTCCCCCCCCCCCTTGAAGTTTGTGATGTTTTGTTATGACAACAATATATGTGGAAGCATCATATTTTTTATGAATCTAGGCCTCGTAGTGTCATTATTACTTTGGGAGATCAAATCTACAAGATACTACAAGAAGTATGCAAGATACCAGATATATAAAATATGCAGAACAGAAATGAAATGCTAGAAATAACAGAATGACGGTAAAATATCCAGCATAATCTTCACAATACACAGAAATGATATACGAAATAGCAACAGAAATAGCACTTTGATTCAAATAGCAATGTTCATAGGCCTCTTCGAGGGGGAAACCTCCAGTAGAGAAACACTATGTTACAATAATCTCCAAGCTAGGGTTTTCATACCCTCGACCCTTATTT
>ML790776.1:275798-291747 GCA_009831015.1 Picea engelmannii | reverse complement strand
ACAATTACAAAAATTCACAAAGTGATCTCAGAATTGTTTACAACAACAATTCAATCACTTCCATTAATCCAACTATTAACTAGAATGAACCCATCATTCTTTACACATGCATTATCAACCAATATTTGTATTTCTTCTATCTGCCAATATTTCTATCACTATGTTCCCTTGACAGATATTTTCCATAATTTATCATTATATAACTACTCTCACCTGCAACCTTCTTATTGCATTATCTAACAGCTCCTGAAGTGTTTTAAACTTCACGAGTTAGCAATACTCATGTCATTTCAGTTGTTATCATAATCATTTATGTTTTATATAATATATACATGAATTCACCAAAATGCATTCAATAATTCTTGTAATGCCACTTGTAACATTTTTAATAGTTCCAAAAAGTGATCTTAGAATTGTAACAAACAACAATCCAATCACCTTCAACTAGTATTCATATTAAATATAATGAAGATATCCATCATTATGTATTTTCAGCACCACATGATTTTAATAATGCAACAATTAATTACTAAATAAAATAACAATCGATGTACCAATACCCATGGCCACAACTACACAATGCCTTCATGCATTGACTACATAATAACCACATAACTATGTCATGCATTCACCAAGGTGAGTTGGAAGGTATGGCCAACGTCTCAACACATCATCCACAAACTTCCTACTACTTGCCTGACTATTTGGATGCCTTTCTTTTCAACCCAAACACAACACCAAGAATATAATTCCTAAGTGTTATTCATGTCGGCAAAGAGGTTGCAGTACAAACATCAACTATAGAGTAGATACCATTGAGCACTCACATAGCATTATATCCCTTCCATATCCAACCATCTCATGGTCTCACACATGGCTAACTCTATGGATATTTATTGTTATATCAAGAGTAAGTCTCCTGACTTGACTTGGTTATGATCCCATAACCAATCATAACGCAATACGCAACTAACATTTTATCTAAATGCATTCAAGCATCAACAACATTTATAAACTCTAGGCCTTTGGCCATTACCTATCAATTTAAATATTGAAAAAATGACTGAGGTAATTCTTACCTCAATTCCCTTCAACATGTATGCATCAAAAGAAACTAAATGCATACATGCATGGTTTTTATCAACTTACTTGTTGCTATCTGATTAGTTGATATTTGTAGAATCTCACAGACTTCCTCCTTCATCATTTTTATCACCATTCCTACCACCCTCATGGGTCTTCACATAGATGGAAATCATAAGCAACAACAACATCCACATCTTTAACCATGCTATATCATTTTTCCTGAATATATAATCCATCATTAGCCATACTCAATTTCCATAACATCATCATTTCATAATAACAGACTATTCTAAGTTTGCAAGCATTTTATATGCATATCCAAGCATATTCATAAGCACAATTACACATCCATATGCACCAAGCATTCACTGTCAGCATACCTACTAATGCATATGCATTTTAACTTCATTGTATGTCTTGTGCACTCTAATGGATTTTTGTTTCAATTCACTTATTTATTTGTTTATTTATTTTGTAGTTGGTTGTCCTTGAATTCCTTCAGATCATTGTTGCCTTGTGTGCTCCCATTCTTCTCATCTGCACTATTGTTCCCCGGTCTGAATACTTTCCAAACAAGTTTCACTTGTCCATTCTGCAATCCAACCAATGTACTCAATTTGAAGCAGCTCCTTTTGGGCAGTCATATCCAACTTTACCTTTATGAAACATTCCAGCACCCTGGAATGAAGTAGCTCAAACATTCCATCACTCTACTACCACAACATTCTTGAATCAAATACTATTACTCATAGTTGTCCATTAGACTACTTCTTGCATATTTAAGCTTTGAAAATATCTACACCTCTCTTCCTTCAAGGCTAGGAAATCATGTGTTTCCTTTCTATGCCCATTACTGACATTATTCAGCTCCTAGCTTCATATCTTTTGTGAGGATTCTTTCTTTTGTATTTGCAATTCATTCAGATCATGTAGTTGTTGACTAATACTTTTGTTCCATTATTCTTTAGTTCCTTATCCACTTTTCATTACTTTCTTGTAGTTCTTTGTTGCCTCAACCATCTTCTACAAGCTTAGTCATGTTTCCATGACTATGATATCAAATCCTAGACTAGAATTGATCCAATTAAATCTCTATTCCTGCCAATTCTCCAAGCAACCATTTTTGTTAGAATTATACATGTTATGGAAATCTGCAAATTAATGCTACATGTACTTTTTTCTGCCTAATTCATGAAGAAATATATCATCATTCTCCAAATTATAACAATTTGATGTTATTCTTCTCTGAGTAATCTTTCTAGTGATTGTAATCTTGCCCCAATCTAATAACTGAGCTGAATGTTATGGCTTCCCGAAAAATCACTTTCAACCTGTTTTTCTTTTGTTTTGTAGCAGGATCTTGTCGAAAATATTCCACGGCACCTTTAACTAGTACAGAATCTAAATTCTACACAGGCGCTTCCTTCAAACCACTTTTCATGTGACCACGACTCGAAACCATGTTCTTATTCATTCTTTAGCAACTTCCTATGTATTCTTCTACACGAGAGCTTGTTCAAAAAAAATGTTCGAGGGCTTGGTTACTTATAGGCTCTTCATGCCTCTAAACAACTCCTTTACCTTATCATGAGACCGACGTTGGGACCAATTCTTCCGGACTTCGACTATTCTCCCTTTTCAATATTCCAACTTCTGCTAGAGTAAAATTCATCGAACCCTTCTATTAACTCTACTAGCATATCAGACGGTCGATATTTAATCTCCCATTAACTGGACAGTCTTGCCCCATATAGAGGCTTCAACAAGATCAACAACCATGAATTAATCGGGAAATGGGATGGATGGTCCTTAATTTGTTCAGGACTTCGGCACTCTCGGACTCCGGGACATTACAATTCTCAAGTCTTTCAACTCCTTGGAGTTTTACCCGCCGAAGCACTTACCTTATCCTTCCATTGTTTAATTAGACAGTCACGAGGAATCCTGTAGGGTTTTAGATCAACGACCCGCGTGAATTCGTTACTATGGGACTGTGGAACATTACCACTCATGAGTTGCTCAACTCCTCCCAAGTTATACCTGCTGAAGCGGTCATAAAGTGATGATGACTGCTTACCGCCGGTTAACCCCTCCTCTTATGCTATCCTTCCACTAGCTTAATATTATGTCTAAGACTTAATCAAGCATTGGTATGGACGGTCCTTAGTCATTTCAGAACTTCGGCACTATGGGACTACGAGACATTTCAACTCTCAAGTCGTTCCACTTCCCTAGAGTGATATATGTTTAAGTGCTTATGCCATCCTTCCACTACTTGATCTAACGGTTGAGAAAGGTCCTGAAGGGATCTTAGATCGACAGTCTACGTGAATTCGCGACTTTGGTATTTGGCACTTTCGCTAGTAGAGATGTTGGACACCCATAGAGGCCATACTCTCAGAGATGACATGGCATGGTAATGTCACCTATGGTGACATGGACCCATAGTAGGTGTACCATGTGTCACCCAAAAATGAATAGGTTGGGTTCCATAAGGTACTGAATTCAAGTGACATGTGTCCCCACATGGCCCCCCTGCCATGTGGCATAAGACACATTTTCAACCCAACGGATAGTCTACATTCTATGCTCCATATATGACAACCTGCATGATCTCGCGGTTGTGGATTTTCACTTCGCGGCTTCGACACTTCACGATTCGACACTTTATGGTTTTTCCTAGTCTCCAATAGTCGTTGAAGTGGAAAATTTTCGGAGTTCTGAAACTTCTCTATCCTTGTATTTCTTATCTAATGGATAGCATTTCTCTCGAATTCTTCCTTCGATCTGACGATTGGTGAGATTCCAGGGCTTCAGCACTCTGTGACTCTAGTTTAAACTCTCAAGTTATTCAACTTTCCCTGGAATTACACCCGTCGAAGCGGTCATAAAGTGGCAATGACCGCTTACTATCAGTTAACACCCTTGCTTACTTTATCCTTCCACCTTTGTTATATCTTATGGTTAGCATTACTCCTGAAGTCCTTTCCTCGATCTAAAGGTCAACAAAAATTTGGGACTTCGATACTCTGAGACTCTGAGTTATAATAGTTCTAAAATGGTTTGATTCTCCTGGAGTTAAACTTCCTGAAGCGGTCAATGTCGGATGAGCCTGACCAACGATTGAGATTTCACCCAAGCCTCTTATCAGATCAGACAGTTGACGGGATTTCATGACTTTGGCCTTCATCATTTCATGCTTCTTCCTACCTCCCATAATCACCAAAGTGGTGAAGTTCCATATTTTTCTATCTCCTACTGTCTTTGATCAACAGTTGACGATCGACTAGTGCAATATGATAGTTGGGAATTAATCCCACCTAGCCCCTGGTTTCACCTCTATTCGACGTTCCTCGTCCACCTGAATTTAGATCTAATGATCCAGAACTCTTTGATTCAACGGTTGTGATTGCTCCCAAATTCAAAAGGGAATGGTCATGATTCTACAATCCTTTACAAAGGATCTATGGCTGCACGACACTCATGCTTATGTGTGATCTTTGCAATTCTATCACTCCTGAGCTTTAAGATCTTGAGGACGTATTCGTTCTTAAGGAAAATACCATGTCCAATAGTTTCGGCCCATACCAGTCTGTTGTTTCAACCAGAAGCTTTGATACCATTCTATAACATACCCATCCACCCACACATTCGGCACCCTAACCTGCAATGTACCCAACTACCCACAGGCTGACCACGCTACTCCAAAAACTCACTTCTAAACTGATCTCGAATTCTAATAAAATTTAATCTGAAATCAAGCACAAAAGACCCACATGTATTAATCAAGATCCATGCAACAGCATAAAATAAATAAACAACACTCCATGCACATCAAATAACCAACAAACAGGCACATTATAAATACATATCTCAAAGATAATTAAATATACAATGGAAAATACATTGTACAAAAAACATAGAGAGCACTTATCTTTGCAAGTAAACATTCACCAACTATTTGCAGATCGAGGACGTTCATCCCAACCATAGACACTATTATTCTTTTACTCTCAATAGCAGGTCACCCCTGAGCAAGGGCTATGAATCCACAAGGATGGGTCCTAGGACAAATATAAAATGGGTCCTAGGCCAAATATAAAACACATAACAGTTGGATAACTAGCTCTCAGGTTTCCCAATCACACAACAAATATGAATTTCCATTTGTCTTTCCCCCTCAGCCTAAAACACACAACGGTTGGATAACTAGCTCTCAGGTTTCCCAATCACACAACAAATCTGAATTTCCATTTGTCTTTCCCCCTCAGCCTACACAACCCAAAGAAATGAACGTCTTTCTCTGCCATGCAGTCCCTCAGGTTGTTCCATTTCTCTCCAAGGCTCCAGTGCTACTGGTCAAGAAATCTCCCTGCTGTAAACTCTAAGGATTCTCAGTTGTGGACCATTCTTTCAGAACTACCATCAATCTCATGCACACATGCATTCATTCCCTCCTTGAATGATCAATAATTTATTACATCCATCTAGCAATGGATCTCCTCTTCCAGCCATTTGTTTCCATGCTCAGACCAAGAGCACATGAATTAGCAAGAATAAGGCACCAAAAATAAAAAAGTGAGAAGGGTGTAACAATGAATGAATAAGAACAAGTGAACCTCGAACCACCCCCAAAATATCCCACAAGCGATGTTTATATAATTACAAGAATCAAGAACCACATGGCCTCCCCAAGAAGCTCATGTAACCACTTTTCTCCATAAAATCAATTATGGGTAAATAAAATATAATAAAAAGACTCAGCCCCTTAATCCCCCTCTCTCATGGAATCATAGCCCCCTATCTCTTTTGTCCTTGTCCATCTTGCAACCAACAGTGTATTTTATTAATGTATATAGATGTATTACATTTCCTAGGCACTTTGGCCCCTTTTCAACATTATCGGCTCACCAACCTAAGTCACATTTACATAATACATTATAGTTCATAAGGATTAGAACCGAAGTTTCACATCATTTCATTTGCAGAAAGAGTGCGTCATAGGACCCCATTTGAAGCTATGATCACTCCAATATGAGCCTTACACCATCAACAAGGATATGGGTGAGAATCTTTTTGAATTAAGTATTCCTCCTTTCCTTTGCTTGCACTCATTATTTAATGTGGAACTACTTCAACCATATCTTCCACCTCTCCTAGACACTTCAGACGTAGTCAAGCACTTGGATTATATAGAATTCAATATTGATTGCATTGAATAGGATAAAATTGATCAGATCATGGACATTAAGATGAAGGTCACCTGCCAACAAAACATCCAACTCTATCAGGTCGTCAAAGTAGAGTAGTTTCTTCATCAGGGAAAGTGGCTCACCAGGACTCAGATTCAATAGAAGTTTCCCCATATGATGGAGGAACTTGAAGCAATGGGGACCATTTATTCCTAATGGGGGAGGATTGATCCAAGTAGACATTGGTGGTCACCCACCTATTCCACTAGCTCAACATAGAGTTTTCATTTTGACATTTTTTCTACAGTGTTTTGGGTCCCAGACTTTTGGGGTCCCAAACTTGAGGCCCTAAACGACCTTTTTTTAGTAAAAATTTAATGACAAAATCAACAAGTAAATAATTTTGTCATACACTTAGCAACCTAGAGATAATTGTCTTGTATGAACTCTGAAATGTCTAAACCCACATTCAGAAATTACCATAAGCAGAAATACACATTGCTAAGCAATTTAGCAACAGAATAAGAATAAATGACCTTACCATGATGGATTGGAAAAGAACGGATACAAATTGAGAGGTACCAACAATGGAGGATGGAAATGACATTGGCGCCTATTTATTTTTGGAGGGTTTCTCAGATTAATAAATCTAGTCTGCATAGGGTCAAATACTGACTGCACTTTCCTAGATCCATGCACCTACTCCCTCGTAAACAGGACGTTGTTGCATTAGTATGTGGTTACAGGTTTTGTCGAAGCTAGTAGACACTACAAGACAAGAACCCTACCTCCTTCTTGGTAGTTGTAGGGCACCCCTCCCTTGCACAGACACCCAACTTACCTCTAACAAATGACAAGTGGGCACCTCCTTTAACTCCACAGGGCCCACTATGATGGGTGACAGAGTAGGCCTACAAACATGCGGAGAGGTATCTGGAGTCTCGAATTTCTTGGCGGCGGAATGGCTAGGTACAATAACCCCGTTTGACCAGCAGACTACTGGAACGTCCTGCCCGAAGTCTGGGGTGGGAGTCTTCCTTTCAAATCTGAACCAGCCAGCGTCTTTGGAGGTAGCTTGGGTCTTTCGGTCAAGGAATATTCATTGGGTATAAGTGACTCCTTCATAGATTTCATTGATCCCAGGGTTTTGAGCCATAAATTGGGACTACAGTCGATCTCATGGCCACACAGGACTTCTCTCTCTCAGACTTCTTGGAGGTCACCGAACATCTGTAGGTTCCGACTATCGGGTTGGATTGCGGCTCAACTAACCCTACTATTCGGCCAAACTGGTCACCGGCCTCACCCTCTTCTCTCGAAAAGAACTCCCCCTCCATCTAAAAGGGAGATCAACCTCACAACACACAACACAACCCGGAAGGCCGACGGATGAAAGCTTTTCGGTGTACAAAGGAAAGACCGGGTATAGGGAGACTCACTTTCGGGGAGGAAGTGGCTATGGACAGGGTCCTGGACTTCTTGGAACATGCAGTAGTGGGTCGAGTCAGAGGGAAAAAACTGGGCATAGCATACCTCAAAATCTAGGTACACACTAACTAGCTCCCAAAACTCACCAAGATGCCCCATATCATATTACTCACCAGGGGGTGGTTTGGATTTGTATTTTCTTCTTCAACTGAGGTGGATTGAGCTCTTAAAAAGGTATGGAACTTTTCTACCACCCTGACCCTCCTCAAACGTTGGATGCCCACCTACGATGCAAAACATGAGAGGGTAGACAAGGAACCCATTTGGTTTTGAAGCAATTGGAAATCTTCTGGGTCATTATCTTGAGGCAAACATGTCCTTTGAAAACACTGAGATCATGACTGTGGCTTGCATTTCAGTACAGATCAACCTGCAGAAGGGTTTATATTAGGATCTCATCGTTCAATCGACCGCAGGGGAATTTGTACAGACCTTAGATTACGAAGGAATCCCCTTCCGTTGCCATAGATGTCATGTATATGGACATGGGGTGGTGCACTACCCAATCACCTCCAAAGGAGAAACCTAGAAGACAAAGGGATTTAGCTCCCCCAACTCTCCCCCGTGGAAAAAGTGGGAAGCCCAACAGGCAGTAGGGGCCATCATTAGCCAGGCACAACATACTTTGGGATATCGAAGCTTGGACAGACAGGAACCAGCCATTGAACATAACCAGGGCTCGAGGCCGCACACACTTCCAAAAAACACCCCCCTCACCTCACCTTCTCTGGAGAATCTACTTTGACATGAACTCACTTTATCGGGTATGATATCTTTGGCTACTTCACTTACTACTTTGGATTTTGCAGTACCTTTTTTTTATTCTAAGTCTGTCATTATTCTGGGTGGAAATTTTCCCTCTTGTAGCAGTCTGGCCCCCTCCCTGCTGACTGACCCTCTACCCTTCACTGACACTCCTCCTCTCCTCACTACAGTTAACCCCCCTTTCTTCACTACCCCACTCTCCCCAACCCTTCGGGTAACCTTTTTACCCTCCTCTCCCCCCTTTGCCCCCGCCTCTCCCTCAGCCTCTCTGGACTCCACTTCAAAAGACAACAAGGTATGATATCACCTTAGGAGAATATCTGTGATCAAAGAGGTCCCCCAGGAAAGTGGCACAAATTGGGCCTTAGGTAGGGGACTTGGAACACTCTCTCAAACACACTCACTCAAAAAAGGTAGAGGCCGCAAGTCACACCTATACCTAGCACAAGACAGAGCAAGAATCAACCTGGCATATGGCAGACAATCTTTGATTGAATGGGAACTTAGAGAAAATCCACCCCTGGACGAAGTTACCTCATGAAAATTCTCTCCTTCAATTGTCGGGGATTGGCGAACCCCATTAAAAAATAGTCCTTACGAAGATTGGTTGACCTCCATCTACCAGATATATTACTTCTTCAGGAAACGCTCGAGCAAAACATCACCGTAAGAAATACCCTTGAATCCATACTCTCGGGCTAGTCGTTCACAATAGTTGATGCTCGAGGACGTTTTGGGGGGTTGGCCACTAGGTGGAAACAAAGGAATTGTAAACTGGAAAATGCTTGGGGCTTCTCCTCAGGGATTGGCCTTACTTTCTACTCTACTGACCTGGGTTGGTCACTCACTGTCATTAATATATATGGACCACACCAGAATAGGCAACTCTATTGGAAATCCCTAACTGATTGTGAATGGTTCCAAAAAAAAGGCTTTATCTTGGCTGGCGACCTAAATTTATCCTTAGGAACCTCGGAGGTATGGGGCCCTCGAGCCACACCAGATCCCTTGAACAGTTACTTCCTCAATTATCTAGAACAGTGGGGGCTGGTGGATGTAGAACCACAAAAACTCTCCCCTACCTAGTGCAATAGACGGGTAGGACTGAACAGAGTGGCCAAACGTTTGGATAGATTCCTTCTCACAGATGATCTTCTGGATTCGTTTGTACATGTTTGACAATGGGTAACTTTTGGGGGACAATCCGATCACCATACGATTTTGTTCGAAATTGGTAACTCTACTAGAAGGTCGTCCAACCCCTTCAAATTATTTGAGGGTTGGTTAACTGATCCAACCTTCCTGAAACTAGTAAAGGTGAATTGGGTTATTTTTTCAGAACCTTCCCAGACCCCTGCAATTGTTCATTTTGTCAAAAACCTAAAGAGACTCAAGTTAGCAACCAAGCAGTGGGCCAAAGAAAAAAAACAAAAGGATGAACAGACTCTAAAGGAAATAGAACAGAAACTAATAGAACTACAAGATGGGACCGGACGGGGCTACCTTAGTCAGGACATAAAAAATCTCCTCTTTGGACTAGAAAAAAGACGCAGGGTCATTATGGCCAAGCGAGAAGCACAATGGAGACTAAAGAGTCGGGCCCTTTGGCTTACTTGCAGAGATGAAAACAAAAAATTATTTCAATATTTTGCCGAAGGCAGGAAGTTGGCCAACACAATCTGGAGCCTTCGGAATCAGAGAGGGGAGGAAATAACCAACTACAACGATCTGGCTGACCTGGGCATTAACCACTTTAAGACTCTCTACAAAGATCAGGAGGAGACCTCCATAGAAAATATTATAAAAGTGGAACAGCTCTTTCCCATATTCGTAGAAGAGGATGCAGTTGCACAATTATCAAGCCCGTTCACTAAAAAAGAGCTACTAGAAGTACTAAAAACGTTCCAGAAAGGAAAGAGCTCTGGACCTGACGATTGGCCAATTGAATTCTACCTAGGATGTTTTGATGTACTTGGACCTGACCTTCTGAGGGTAATTAAGGAATTGAGGAAAATGGGCCATATACATAGTCCTATTAATGCTACTTTTATAGATCTTATACCTAAATTTGATAACCCAACCTCCTATGAAGACTTTCAGCCCATCTCACTCTGCAACTGCTTGTACAAGATCATTTCCAAAGTTATCTGCAGAAGGCTAAAGGCAATCCTCTCAAAACACATCTCGGGGGAACAATTCGGATTCCTTGAAGGCAGACAAATCCATGAGGCTATCGATGTAGCACAAGAAGGCCTACACAGTATCAAAATAAAGAAGATGAGAGTGGCAGTGATTAATATAGACCTATCCAAAGATTTTGATAGGGTCAATTGGATATACATCAGAATGCTTCTAATTCACCTGGGCTTTGGCCTGGATTTTGTCAACTGGATTATGGCTTGCTTAAACTCAGTCTCCTTTTCCATTCTAATAAATGGCTCTACCACATATGTTTTTCAAGTAGGGAGGGGGCTCCAACAAGGTTGCCCTTTCTCCCCCCTACTATTCCTACCTGTAGCGGAATGCTTAAGCCGTTTCTTGTAAGAGGCAAAATTGGGCGGACGTTTATCTGGTATCAAAATTTCTATTGGACTTGCTATCACTCACCTACTCTTCATAGATGACATACTCATCCTTTGTGATGGATTGAAGAAGGATGCAAATCTAATTTCCGAGGGCCTCACACTCTTCAAATCAGCAACTAGAATGCTCATCAACGATCAAAAGTCCAATATACTCTTCTCTCGGCTTGAGAATGAGGATATCTGATACTATTTAGACCTTTTTCCCTTTCATTCACTGGAACTGGATGAAGGCCTCAAATACCTTGGTTTCCACTTAAAGCCTAACGATTATAGGAAGAATGATTGGGTATGGCTCCTAGCAAAACTGGAAAAAGATTAAAAGTTTGGTGCCACAAATGGTTATAAAGGGTTGGTCGACTGGTACTAATTAAGATGGTCTTGGAAGCAATCCCAGTTTACTAGATGTCCCTCTCTTGGATTCCAAAGGGAATACTTGAAAAATCAAGAAAATTGTGTTTCTCTTATTTGTGGAGGGGAAATCAGATCACTGAGTCTTGCCCTAGGTACGCTGGGAAAGAATCTCAAAGCCAAAGGATTTGGGGGGATGGGGTCTCAAAAACATCTTTCTCTTTTCAAAATCTCTGGCAGCCAAATCCGCCCGGTGTTTAATCACGACAACAAGCTTGTGGACCCAAGTGACACAACAAAAGTACATGGCACCACTCTCTATAATCGATTGGATTCGGATCCATGGAACCAAATCTGTTGGGATTTCTGTAATGTGGAAGGAGGTTCAATGGGCCTTTGATGTGGTGGTAAATTCCTTAGCTTGGCAAGTAGGATCGGGAAACTCCCTCCATATCAAATGAGATCCCTAGGCAGGCTGCACGAGGGAACACCTATTACCAGACGACATTTGTACAACTCTTGAAAGAAACGGATTTTTCCACCTTGCCCAACTTGTCGATCCCACCAACACAACCTGATGGCAACAAGGATGGAAATCCGGGGGAACCTTGGGACTTAGTGCCCCCCAAACTTTACATTGGGACCAATATCTCACCAAGCTAAGGAAGGAAAACATACACTTAACGAATGGAGCGGATGAACTCATCTGGGATGGAGACCCACGAGGCACATACACTCCTAAAGTAGGTTATGTACTACTCAATATAACACAGGCACAACAAGAAGAAAAATGGTGGTGGAAATGATTGTGGAAGCTACAATGCCCAGCCAAGAGCAAGCTATTGGTATGGTCAATCCTAGAAAAAAAAGTCCCCACCTGGGATATTCTACAGAAGAAGCTCTTTCATGGGCCTAATTGGTGCCCCCTCTGTCATTCTCAAGAAGAAATGATAGATCACCTTTTCATGCGCTTCCCCTTCACTTGTTCTGTCTGGTCGAAAGCCTTCACCTTTTTTACTGACCTCGGCAATTGGCACAGAGACACCTTTGAAACATCTCTAAAGAATTGGCTAAAACTGACAACCCCAAATTACTTAAAAGCACTACCAATACTAAAAGCTTAGGGGATCTGGATAGCTAGGAATAATACTATTTTCCGGGATGCACCACAATATCCACTATGGGTGGCCACTTCTTCCATAAGTATTGCAAAACTTTTAAAATTTAAACACCCCTCGAGATGGGACACGAATCGACCTCTTAGGGAGGAACAGATCAATAAAGAGAAACCCTGGGCATATTTTGATGGTGCATCCTTGGGTGATCAACTCCACTGTGGGGGGGGTGGTTTCATATACCTTTTGGAACGACACTTCTTTCTCCTTCGAGTTGGGTTGGGGCCTGGATCTAATAATTGTTCCAAACTACAAGCCTTGAGATTCCTTCTACAATTCGCAACAGAAAAAGGAGTAACCAATCTAAAAGCCTTTGGGAACTCATTAACTGTTATACAGTGGGCTACACAAACACAAATTTGTCACATAACTAGGCTTAGACCCTTACTGGCAGATATACTGAGGAACATTCCTACTTTTGACACTTTCTCTCTCACACACATTTACGGGGAAAGGAACACATTGGCTGATAGGCTTTCCAAAGAAGCATCGCACCTAGCTTTCGGAAGCTGACATATCACAGAACATAATGAGGCTAGAAGTTTTGAGTACCATAGGTTGTTCCAGGAAGAACACGCATAAATGACATACAAATGGCAGCCATTTTTTAGTACATAAGTAGGAATACTATGTAGAAAATCAAAATACCTTTTTTGAAAACTCACTATTTTTTGAATATACAGCCACTGTTGAGGTGGATGCTCACACATAATATGTAATATTTTGTATGGAAGTTAGTATACTTACTGAAGCTTCACAGAATTGTATGAGATGCTAACAGACAATATATATTCATGCTAGCCACACAACAAATATATATCTACGAATGTAATTTTATACCCCTTGTAATAAAATTACGACTTTTTTCCTTGGAAAAAAAAAATTAGAAACAGAATAAACACAATGAACAACAACAATTTAACTCAGAAAAACTCAGACATTTAGGCAATGCCAGGGAACCCCAATGTGGGGAAACCCAAAGAGAGAGAGATATTTTATTAGCTTCATGAAAGATATATCAGCAACAACAATACATTTACAACTAAGAGAAATAACTTGCATCCCCCAATAGTCCCAAATTTCTTCCTCGATTTCCATGCCCAAAAAATCCATACTGTTGTATGGATTTTCCCTCTTACAACACCTCGAAATATGTGCCAAAATAATTGTTGTACAGACAGCAACAAAACTGCCCTCTTCACCAACAAAAAACACTGAAAAAGTTGCCTTGAAATGCAGGGAGAAAGATGCCTCGAAATCTATGCCCTCCTAGCCTGGTGTATGGATTGTATGAATTGTACAGATCCATACAATACAGTCTCTCTAACAGAAAAAAATTTACAGCACACTCACACAGAAAACACTTTTGGGATTTGTGCCCAATATCTCTTGGTAAATGTGCCCTCCTTTCTTCCCTTTTCTCTCTCAAACTCTTCTCAGAAATCTCTCTCAAAATCTTCCTCAATGTGTCATGCACACTACCCAATGTATTATGTTATAATCTGAAAGTGATCCTTCACCTTCTCCAACCCTAGATCTAATGGCCAAAATCTAATCTTTCCTTCACAAGATCAAGGGTCATGATTCATTCCCTCCAAAATAAATCACTTTAAAATATTTAAGTACATTTTCAGTTTATAACATAAGTGCACTTTATGAGTTAAAGTCACTTTAATATTAGAAGGTACACTTTATTAAAAAAGTCACTTTAATAAAAGAACCACTTTATCACAACTTTATAAAAATCCATTACAAAGTCAAGTGTCTAGTAGTGTAGGTACAAGGTAACTTCTGCATACAAGGCACATATGTTGAGTACCTCCCGAGCTAAAAATATAACACTCCCTCTTAGTGAGGGACGTACTCATTTTCATCACCATCATCTAGTCCCATCACATTGTGCTTAGTATGAGCTCCCTCTGAGCCTAAAGCCATCCTCAACGCCTGCACAGAACTTGAACTAGAAGATATTCTCCTGACAGCTACTATGAACCCTGAGCTCCTAGGAGAATCCTCTCCACCTTGAGCATTGGGTCGATCACACCAGCTGAGCCTCCTGTCAGTTCTCAAAAGAGACTCCCTCTCTTCTCTTAGAATGCAATACTAAATCCTTGGGCCCACCGTAGTCTCAGGAGCCTCCTGCTCCTCATCCAACATTGAATCATATCCTGAATTTTGTCATTGCAACATGTACAACCTACCCACCTAATCACTAATCAGTTGTGGTTCAACCGGGTCCAATCCCTCCCTGTAGATAAATACATGTCCCCTCTTGAACAATGTACAATATCTATCATCCTCGAAGGCTGAGGCTGAGATAAAGTTAACCCTCAACCCTGGAACAAAGAGAACTCCATCAAGCTTCATGAGTCCCCCATACTCGAGTCAGAATATAACCCTTCCAACTCCACATATAGCTCGCGCCATACCTCCTTCCAACAAACAATCAAGTTTCCCTCTTCAACCCTTGCCCAAAAATCTCACTTCTCACTGTCACCCAGAGCCCAAGCTCTGATACCATGTAAAAATTTAATTACAAAATCAACAAGTAAATAATTTTTTCATACACTTAACAACCTAGAGATAACTATCTTGTATGAACTCTAAAATGTCTAAACCCACATTCAGAAATTACCATAAGCAGAAATCCACATTCCTAAGAAATTTAGCAGTGGAATAAACACAATGAACAACAACCATTCAACTCAGAAAAACTCAGAAATTTAGGCAATGACAGGGGAAACCCAAAGAGAGAGATAGATTTTATTAGCTTAAGGAAAGATATATCAGTAGCAACAATACATTTACAACCAAGAGAAATAACTTACAACACCCAACAGTCCCAAAAAATTGTTGGAAATGTGTAATAGTTAGCATATGCTTGTCATTGATGGCAAGTACAACAGTGAAGATGATAGGCAAACAGAAGACAAAGGAAATTAAGCTCAGGAGGAATAGCAGTCTTATATGCGCAAGAAGCATAGGAAAGAGACCGAGAACCGTCGGATCTCACTCGGAAATCCCGACAGCTGTTGGATCGGGAGAAGCTGCGCAGATGTTAAGCGCAGAAAAGAAGTGATCTAAGCCGTCAGATTGGAAGCAAACCCCAACAGCTGTCAGATATGCAGAAGCTGCGAGGGAGATAAGCCATCGGAGAATCGGGGATTGCGATTTCAAAATGCAAAGAACACTTGACAACGGAAACTCCGATTTCGCGATATGATCGCAGCCGTTAAAGCGAAAAAGAGGTCTGGACCGTTGATCTCATTCATCGGAGAATCGGGGATCGCGATTTCAAAATGAAAAGAAC
>ML790776.1:246028-268016 GCA_009831015.1 Picea engelmannii | reverse complement strand
TGTTTCTCATATGTGTGACTGATGCTGAATTTGCCATTGTCTATTTCCCTGCATTATTGTGATTATCATTTAGTGTCTCAGCAAAGAGTTTAAAAGAAGCATAATTGTTTAAGCCCGGTAACAACTGATTCACCCCCCCCTCTTAGTTGTCCAACAAAAATTTCCTCGATTTCTGTGCCCAGAAAATCCATACTATTGTATAGATTTTCCCTCTTATAGCATCTCGAAATGTGTGTCAAATTAACCATTGTATTGACAGCAATGGAACTTCCCTCTTCACCAACAAAAAAAACACTAAAAAAGATGCCTCAAAATGCATGCAGCAAGATTCCTCTAAATCTGTGTCCTCCTAGCCTGTTGTACAGACTGTACAGATCCATACAATACAACCTCTCTAACAGCAAAAAATTTACAACACTCTCACATAGAAAAATCTCTTGGGATTTGTGCCCAATCTCTCTTGGGAAACATGCCCTCCTTCCTGCCCTCTTTCCTCTCTCAATCTTTTCTCATAAATATCTCTCAAACTCTTCCTCAATGTGTCTTGCACACTACCCAATGCATTCTCTTATAATATGAAAGTGACCCTTCACCTTCTCCAACCCTAGATCTAATGGCCAAGATCTAATCTTTCCTTTACAAGATCAAGGGTCATGATTCATTCCCTTCAAAATGAATCACTTTAAAATATTAAAGTACATTTTCACTTTGTAACATAAGTGCACTTTATGAGTTAAAGTCACTTTAATATTAGAATATACAGTTGATTAAAAAAGTCACTTTAATAAAATAACCATGTTATCACAAATTTATAAAAACCCATTACAAAGTCAAGTGTCTAGTAGTGTAGGTACAAGGTAACTTTCGCATACAAGACACATATGTGGAGTACCTCCCGAGCTAAAAAACTAACATTTTTTAGATGGCATGAGCACGCACTAGATCCTTGTTGGCATGTATTGGGTCATTTGAAATGTGTACTTCTTGGCTAGACCTTCCTGACCAGGTAGCAAGCACCCCAAATGAATATTGTATGCAAAAGTTACACCCTAGGGAAGTTGACATATCAACTACCCCCATTGGGGCCCACAAACATTTTGGTGTTTCATCTTCCAGGGTTAGGGTTTTGGTTGTTTATGGTTTTTCTCATTTATTCTTTATGTTAAAAATCATTTTGGAGCCTCATTGTAATCAAATTATTATGAATGAGTGTATCTAACACATCTCTCTTTAGAGATCAGCTACCACCATTTTAGCTAGCTTGTGTGTTTTACATTTTACAGTCTTTTTCATTCTAGAAAGTCATTAATAGAATTTGAGTTTTACTGTATTATTGTGTCCCTTACAATACCTTTGTGTATTTCCTTGTTATATATCTATTATATTTCTTCCTTCATGTCAGTCTCAAAATAATTTGGATCACTAATCCAATCCAACTCTTCCACGGGAACAATGATGTCAGCATCTAGCATATGATCCAACTCCTTGCACACTTTTTCTTTATATTTGGGATTTAATTGGTAAGGTCATTGCTTGACTAGATTTGCATATATCTTGAACTGAATTTTTATAACCCCCAGGGACCCTGTGATTCCATTCATCTCTAAGAAGCTTCAGAGAAATAATTCCTCGTAATCTTTGAGTAAACCTACAACCTAGGTGACAGCCTGTGTGTCCCAATAGTCTACAATGATATCCATATTGGGCACTTCCTCAGTTTCGATATTATATATCTTTATCTTAATTAGATGGTCATAGTCCGGTGCATCCATATCTGCCACTTTTCCCTCCGTTGCATGCTCTCCCTCAAATTCTTAGATATGTATGCCTCTTGGGTCATCATCATCAATATCATCAACTTCGACCTTCCAACAATGGATGACCTCTTTCATTTTTTCCACTGGATGATCATATGAGCATACAACCTTTGGTGTGGCATCCTTCAGTTGATGGTGAAAGTTAAAGTTTTTTCACTGAAGGAGTGCATCCATCTAATTTGGATCTTCTACTATGAAGCAGAATGTGTAGAAAAATTATGCACTTACATGAACTCAATCTATCATTTTCCTCCTAACATCCTCTTGAATATACCATATCCATGGTATGAACGAATAGATGGACCCATTGGGTGGGAGGAATATGATTGGTATTCTAGTGCCTTTCATCGTAGTGAATGTGTTCCTAAGGAACTTCAGTGCCCTTATATTGATTGGCCAATTGAAAGTCGGATATTGGATTTGGAATCTAACTTTTATCAACTCATCCACTTGCGGCCAATCCTGTATGTTTGCATGATGTGTTTCCCACCATTGCATAGGTGCTCCTCATACTAAAACATCCATGGTGTGAACCCTTCGATCTTAAGGAACAATATTCTCCATATGTACTAAGAATTCCTCTAACGACCCTATCCCATCAAACCATGGAGCATCATATATCTCAAAGCCAATCCAGTGCAATGATTTAGTTATCCTTGCACATATTCAGGTAGATACCTCATACATCTTATGTTGCCACCTCTCCACAATGTCTTTTGAATCATCATATGACTTCATGCTCCTCCAACTCAGTTCCCCATCTGTTGTGGGATTGACATAATATTCCCTACCCCCCTAATCTTGAATATATTTTCAATAAAAAATCTCTGCACATCCTTATCTACCATCTCATTGTATATATCCCCTTCATCAAGATCCAAAGGTTCAATCACGCGTAGGGTGTATCTTTCAAATGACATATGTCGCTTCTTCAGATTCAACACAGTATTGTTGTCAAAGTCCCAATAAATTCCAAGTAGGGAAAGGTATGGATTAGAATCATTTGTGATCTCTATCACTTCAAACTATTCCTTCATATTTACCCCCTCTATTTTCACTTCGACTTGCTCCAATCAACCTATAGGGTAGATTTTGTACTGATTTTCCAATCAAAGCTAAATGGGAGACCAAACCAAATTTGGTTTACCCATCAATTCCCATGAGTTCTTTGTAAATATGTTCATGTCAAAAACCAAATCCAACATGACCCTATCCATCTCATAACTTTTGAGTTCAACTGTCATCTTAAACTCTCTTCCTATGCGCTTCTTCTTTCCAACTTGGCACACATCCCTTTCTAGCAGGGGGGATGATATAGCTCTATATATCATTTCTTCCCCCATGCAGGTTGATAACATATGTGTCAACCTCCGTATATTATCAAGGTCACTTAACAATCTTAAACAACAATGCAAGAATTTACTAACTTGATCCCGAGTTTCTATTTCAGGACCTAGGTTGTGCTGTGATTTTTCTCATGTGGTGCTTCTGATCTCGCTATGCATTTCAAATATTCATGTACATGTTCCTCTATTTCCCTTTATTCGGTGCATCAGAAATCCTCTTGTATTTGTGCTTCTTCCAATGGCCTTTGTATCACATGTATTTTCTCACATACCCGAGCTTCCTCCAAACACATATGTGTGACACACTGCAATTCTCCATGGGTGTGGGCCTCTTTCAGCGACCTCTTTGTCGCTCATTGTAATTCCTCATGGATTTGAGCCTCTTCAAGTGACATTTGTGTCACATGTTGCAGCTCTTCTTGCGCTCTTTCTTCCTCTATGGCCATCTACGCATCACACATAAACTATTTTTGTTGAACATTATCAAATTAGGAGGGGGTTTTGTTTCCTTTCTTATATTCCCCTCCATCCTTTGACCAATATTTCACTATGCTCAAATTCCATGCATGTCTTTGCTCCACCTTGGTTTATCACCCATACATCAACTGCATCATCCTTTTTTTGATTCCCATGTGGATCTCCAGTCACCATATTACAATGTGCCTTCCTCTCTTCCCACTTCTTCAACAAGTTAGGAAAATCCTTTGTGGCGTGCTTGAGGTTGTAGCAGTACCCACAAAGAACTTGCAATTTGGTACAAAACCTCGTCACATGGCCTATATCACCATAGTTAAAACAAGTGGAGGGTCTACCTCCACCTCTTCCATATCCTCATTCCTGACTGTGTCCATATCCACCTCTCTCAGTGTCTCCACGGTCACCACCCTTTTGTTCCTATTGAACCTGGAATACATCGTGGGTATGGTATTGCATCACTGGAATGAATAGCATTTGTTCACACCGTGTCCCATGGACTTGTAGAATTCATAGAATGGAGTATGATGGTTTTTATGATATTTATCCAATTTTGGGAACGTGATATATGGCCCCATTGTCTAAAAATTTCACACCATTCCATCTGAGGTCTAGCTAGAAATGGATTTAGGGCACTCGTTTCCATATATTTTCCTCGTGTAGGAAACTCATCTATATAGTGCCCCTCTGACCAACACATTGTACATCATACGTGCTCACGCACGAATTTTTTATTTTCAATATATTTTAATTGCATCATCATGTTGTCCATTTGAGACTGTACCTACACCAAACATGTTGATGTCTCTCCTCCTCTTGGTGTAGCCTCCAAGAGCATTGCAATATCCATTGCTACTACCTAATTAGTCACCTTTTGTTGGGTAAGCAAGACTCGGATATGGTGAAGCAACCCTGCAATGAACCATTCTCTATGTTGCACATCCTAGATCTAGAACATCAGCTTATCCAACAAAATCTTGAACTATTGTTCATAATCCCACATGATTTCTCCAGATTTTTTCTTAATATTGTTAAACTCCATAATACATTGAGATTATAACTTAGGTTTCTAGAATTCCTTAAACATATCTTACTTGATTTCTTTGAGGGACCTCATTTGTCCAACTGGTAGAGTGACCTTTTACTTCATGTACCATGTTTATCCATGAACATGGTCTCCAATTGCACAATCCTTGATTGCCTTGTTTGTGATCCTCTTCACAAACCATATTGCCTCACATGTGAACCAATCTTGTTTTACATCACTTTATCGGTCCCATGGAAGACAGGTAATCTCAAGGTATTGTCCTGATTCACCATCCTCGATCTTGAACTATGTCCTCCTAACTAACTGTTAGGTGTCATGGATCTTGGTATTGATACTCTTCTTGGTGAAGTAGTACTAACTTGGGGGGTCCCTTGTCCCACAAACAAGGGGGTCTCATACACCAATTTGGTGTGGCTTGGTCGTGACCTTAAAAATAGATTATTATTATTATTCTCCTTCACTCGTCACTTCTCTTCTTTCTTCTCCTACCCTTTCTTCTCATCTAATCACCATGATGTTCATTGTTATTTATTCTTGGCTAAAAATGTGCAAGGCCGATGGTTCAATGTGGGGGTAACTCCATCTTCTCCTAAAATTTCTTGTGAGGGAACCCAAAGAGTTTCCTACTTGCAATCATGCAATACAATCCACTATTTCCAAATCCAATTCCCCTCCTCTCATGATTCATTCATCTTCCTCTCCTACCTTTGCACCTCATCTTCCTCTAAAGTTGTGATACTTTGCAACAACTAAGTGGTTCATATTTCGTCTTCTTGGCCCCTACTACCACTACTATTGTTATCTCTACTGGATACCCTAATCTCAATGCCACACCTCTTCTCTAGCCTATATTAATATGCTCTCCTCTCTATCACAACACACGCTCCCACACTTCCTCTTGGTGTGGTCTCCTTCCTCTTCATTTTGGGCCTAACCCCTCATCGTGCACCCCTTACTATCTTCCTTTCACTTCTTTGTTCCACTCTCCTTCTTGAATCAACTGTTCTTGCATATCTTTTGACTTTGCCTCTCCTTTTCTCTTCTAGGTCTATCATATTCCTCACCTCATTTCACCAAGTTCTAGATCATCCTCAATGGATCCATCTCCTCTCTCACTTTTCCCCTGTCTTTCCATCCCCCCACCCCAACACTAGGGGATTCTACTCAACCGTTCTTTTGAGATCCATGCGCATCAACCCCTTCTCCATGAATAGCATGTTTTTCGAGAGCAGGATCTCTTCTAGTGGCCTTTTTTGAGGACCTTTAGCAAAATTCCTCTCAGCCTCACTAAAAGAATCAATGTATTTGACAAAAAAATCAATTATATACCCTTCCTTCACCCGAGAAAACAAAAAATGAATGGATTGGTTCCACTTGTTATCTAATGTCTTCAGCCTATCAATCAGTGTCTGATCCCAGAATAATGGTTCTTGTTGGCACAGAGGTAGACCTAGGGTTCAATGCTTCATCAACGCACCAACAAAACCCTAACTACCGGCCCTTTATGCAACACCTGGGAAGCAAATGAAGTCTCACCTGAGGTAGAAGAAAGGGGGGTTGAAAGACTCAAGTGTCTACAACCTAGCTGGGACACAAATCTGTGATCACAATACTTAACAGAGAACTTAGCAATTAACATTCATTAGTCTTTGACCCTTATTCACATCGTAGGTAAAAACCCTAATTACAGAACAACACAGTACTCATCAAGATCTAATCACATCTGACCATTCAACACATAGCATGAAAATATATCTAACCTTCATTCATATTATCAATCACTAAGCTAATACATTAGATGCATCTAACATAAATAAATATTACAACACTAATCATAAATCAAATCATTCACACAAAGCAACCACAACACAGGATATATGTGGTTCACCCCAAGTGTGGGGCTACGTCCACCAACTCTTCTTCTTTATTATCTTCTTCCAATCTTCTTACATGCAAAGAGCTACAAAACCAACTCCACATAGGATAGGATATATGTGTGCACTTCGCCAGGTCCTCCTTCCCCAAGCTTGGCACAACATAGAGCCTTCTTACAATCACTTGCACTTAACTCTGCAAGTTCTCAATACATAGTATGCACAAAGACTTCACAACTATTCGCACTTAGCAACCTTTACATATCTTGCACAAAGCCAACTTAGATCTGATAGATCCAAATACTTCATATTATCTCACTCTAAGTCCTATATACTTATTTATACATTACAAAACAGGCCTAAAAATGGATAAGAACCATGGGCTGACATCCCATTCTCGTTACATAAACACTAGACCCAAAAATCCCATAAAAGGGGGCTAGATCCCATGATCTCCGCTTCACCTGGGCGCTCCATCTTCTACCAACCTGTCGAAGTCCCAAAAATGGTCAAACATGACCAAGGTTCTCCAAAACTTGGTCGAGGGCCAACAGGCCCCCAACACTCACCTATGATTCATCTTGAGTCACTCTGATCTATAAAATTATGCTTCAAAGGCCTCGATCTTGGCTCGAGCTACCTCGACTTGTTGTTTCACCGGGGCCTCCTGCTCAGCGAGGTCCTGAATGACTTTCTCGGTGACAGGTCCTTCCAAGCATTGTTCCATTGTGGTGACCACTTGTTCTAGCTGTACACCTTGTCCCTCGATCTCCTCAAAAAGTGTGCAAGCTTCGTTCTGTACTGGCTGGAGCCTCTGGGTCACTTCAATGACTTTACTCTGGATGGCATGGACCTATTGTTGAACTGCGCATTGTTCCTACAACCTTTTCATATTCTCAACTACTGAAAGAGGTTTCAGCTGCGCTTTCACTGTCGATGCTTGTTTCTTCACTTCTTGGAGTTGTGACTCCAATGTTCTTAGTTCTAGGTCCTCTACAAGGCACTCACAGGTTTGCACACTTTGATTACTTAGTTGTTTGAATTCTAAGTCCAATGCCTTGATTCTTTTGACTATTCACCTGGTAGTTTCTTCCCTCTAATCTCGCACTTCCTATGGAGTGCTAGGAACTGCTTGCAATTCCAATTCTGCTACTCTTGCTTGGAACTATTGAATGGCTTCAATGAGCTTCCCCACTTGGCTCTCAGTTGTTTCCTCTTCCATCTATGCTAGGCCCGACACATAGATAAGTGCTCTAGTTATTGCTTCTTTAACTCCCACTTGCTCTGCGAGCAACTATTCTTTTTCCTTCTGGATTTGTGCTCTATCCTCTGCAAACTTCGCATGGAGTGTTGGCATGTTTATAGGAAGTGTGTGCTTGTCATTGATGTCAATATTAGAGTGTGCATTGATGGAAAAACATGAACAATGTAAGCTCAGGTGAAGAATAAAACAATATGTAGAGATCAAAGCTCAGGAGAGATAGCGTTCTGAGATGCACAAATGAGATCCCATACATCAAGGCTCACGGAAGGATCAAAAGTCATGGCCTTTAACACTTAAAGATTTGATAAATCCAAATATCAAGAGGAGGATAGACAGTGGTCGTTGGATCACCAATCCTGAATACCCAATATCCATTAGATCAGAGTCTAGTGACCATAGGAAGCGCAGAGGAGAAGTACAGATCTTATCCGTTGGATCTGAGCGCCAAGGACCAACAATTGTTAGATCAAGTAGAATTGTGAAGAGGATAATGGCCGAGATCCATCCTCCAACTCCGCGAAATGCGAAATCGCGATGAGATATGAACCGTTGGATCCAGAGCACAAATGGCGAGAGATCATCATTTCGCTGACTTGTGAACTGAAAAAGTCAAAGGTGAGTAGTCCTCCAACTTTACGAAATGTGAATTCTTGATAAATCCAGACCGTTGGATCATAGAGGGTTGTGGGTCATTGATCTGGAGTTCGAAGAGTCAGGGTTTTCTCACGTTCAAACACCCGACACATGAACTCGTGATTTGATCACAACTATCAGATCAATTTCGATTCGAAGGATAGGATAAGCTAGAAAAATTGCATCACAGAAAGATTGAGTTGTCGATCCAAGATCCTGATCAAACGAACAACATTCACTTCGTATATAGAGATGTGAGGAATTTACACTTAGGAAAGTTTGATATTTGAAATCCCTAGAATGTGAAGTTCCATCAACCGTTGGATCTGGAGATCAGACAATGATTGTTAGATCATGGCAGACCATGTTAGCAGACCACGTTAGAAAGGAAAGGTGGCAGACTATGTCATCAAGGACACGTGGTGCAATCACACAATGACAAGTGTCAAGTTGATTTGACATTTCAGGTACGTGGAAATCACAAATCTGAGTGACACATGGCAGTTGCTCGGCTCATGACACGTCATCGAGTGACGCAAGAGTTGCATCACTCTGGGAGTATTGCTTCAAGATTTTTACCACCAGTACTTGACCAAAGACTCGAATTCCCAAAGGCCGAAGTCCCGGAGTGGAGGATAGTCATTGGATTAAAGAGGACACGCGTCAGTGGATTGTCAACTCTGGGAAAAATCAAAGGAAGGATGAACAACAATTTGAGAATTGAAATATCTGAAGTTTGAAGACACAAAGGAGATCTCGACTATTGATCCGAGAGGAAAATGCGTCGTCGGATCGTGGACTCTGGGTGAAATGCTCCGGGAGCAAACGAGAACTTGAGAATTGAAACACCCGGAACCCAGATCGCGAAATCAATCTCGTCCATTGGTTTGGAGGGATACGTATCATCTAATTACTGAGACCAAGGATTACAAATGGTCAAAGTAAAGAAAGCAGAGTCTTCGATTGAAGAGGATAGATGTCAGCATATATTCCATTCTAGAAGATATCCAGTCAACAACAATAGGGTTTGAGAGTTGAATCTCCCAGAGCCTAGATCACGAAGGAAACTTCAGTCGTTGATGGAGGAAGGAAAGATTTCTTCCATAGACTTGAGAGGACAGATATGAACCATCCATTCAAGATCACTGTCAAGATCATGAGATCAACATTCATGCTCCATTGCAGGGACAAAACATGCTTGGGCCTTAATTTTTCATGAGCGGGTCATAATTGAAACCATGGTTATAGAGAAAGGACGCATGGAGGCTCGTGGTGAATTGCGGGGTGAAACACAGTTTGGTCTAAACCAATTTTGGACATGCCTGCAATCGCTTGGTCACATGAAGCTCATAGCCCAAGTTCATATCGTGAAATGGAGTCAGTGCTCACTAGACAGAAATCAGGAAGCGCATTTTGAACAAGCGCTTGGTCATCGTTGGTGGTCACACGAAGGAAGGGGCTAGAAGCCAAAGAAGACATAGTTGACTGGTTGTAACTGATAGAGAAGATGAAGAGTCTCGACTTCCATAGAAACTAAGGAATCTCAGCATATCGGCCATTGATGATGAACTCATAGGCAACAGAACTTCCCGAGAAGATGAAGAGTTTCCATGATGATCAAGAGATGACTCAATGTGAGAAATTCATGCAGAACAGAGAATTGAAGTGATTATATTGTCAAGCTATGCAGTAGCAAGGAAGAGTGGTAGTGAACAACCTGAAGGGCAGAACAATGATGCTATGAAGAGCATACAGAGATTTTCGCATGAAGTATGAAGAAGGTGCATAGAGAGTATAAAAATGTAGAACATAGAAGAGATGTGTGCTTCTGTTGAGATTCATTCATGCAAGTAGAAGCACACGGTGTGCAGGATCTGAAGCGCAGAAGAAGAAAGGAACATAAATGCATATATGAGAGAAGAACAGAAAGCGCAGCAGATGTGAGAAGAGAGACACGAATGCAGGCAAATCAGAGCAGGGCAGCAGAATAGTGATGATACTGGTAAGCCATAGATAAATGTTGTATCACTATGATAAAGTCATAAAAAGCAAAGATTTATATTTTCGGGTGGTAGGGAGGTGCTAGAGAGGACTGGTGTCCTCAGAGTTTCAAGTGGGTGATTGAACACAGGGAGTTGTATCTTCCATCTGATTGCAACCAGAAAACTAGGGTGGCAGGGTGGTGCAAGGGAGAACTATTGTTCTATGTTATACAGGTCGGTTCCTGTGTGACTGGAAGTTGGTGCTTCCATCCAGTTGGTGTTGGAACACTCAGGGAGTTGGTGCTTCCTTCTAGTGGGTGCTAGAGAAACCAGAGAGTTGATGCTCTCAACAAGTTGTTTCTTGTAAAACAGAGGTTGTAGCCTCAAGAGGACTTGGAGCTCATAAGAATGATAATGTAAAGAAAATAAATATTACTTATCATATCAAGAAGAAGAGGTTTTTCCCTTTATGGGTTTCCTCGGGAAATATCTATCTTTGTGTATTTCATGTGTGTGATTGATGTTTAATATTCTATTGCTTACTTCCCTACATCATTGTGATCGTCATTGAGTGTTCTGTGAAGAGTTCAAAATGGGCATAATTGTTTAAGCACAGTAACAACTGATTCACCCCTCCCCTCTCTTAGTTTTCCAACAATTGGTATCAGAGCAGGTTCCTTTTATTTAAAGGTAGATCAGTAAGCTTAAAAATTTCAAGACATGAAGGAACTTCAACCAATAAGGCCCTTATGTTCATTAGAACAAACTTTGCCTTCTATAAAGTTAGGATGAGAACCTACATAATGGCTTTAGGTGTAGATGCCTGGGATGTGGTAGAGACTGGTTATGTAAAGCCAATCGTACTAGCTAATAAGGATGACAAGCTAGAATTCAGCTTCAATGTTAAGGCTATGAATGCTATTCTGAGTGGGATTGCAGAAGCAGAATTTGTAAAATTTATGCACTTAGAAACTGCCAAAGAAATGTGGGACAAACTCATTAGCAGTTATGAAGGTAATGAGAAGGTAAAGGATGCCAATATTCAAACCTACAGATTACAGTTTGAACAACTAAAGATGAAAGAGGATGAAACTGTTGGGAAGTACTTTCTGAGAATTGAAGAACTAGTGAATGTTATGAAGAGTCTTGGTGAGAAGTTTGAAGACATATTTTTAGTCCAGAAGATTTTAAGATCTTTGCTAGATAGGTTCAAACCAAAGGTATCTACTATATAATAACTTAATGATCTAAAAACTATGCCTTTTGATCAACTTCTAGGAACGTTGACTGCATATGAAATGAGAATAGGTAAAGGTAAATCCACCTCTAGAGAAGCATCATTTAAAGCTGATAAGAATGAGGATTCTGAGCCAGATGAAATTGAAGAAAAATTTGTGAGAAGACTAAAGAAAGGATCGGGCAAGTACGAAGGCAAATTTCCCTTCAAATGTTTTAACTGTGGAAATATAGGTCACTTTGCATCTAAGTGTGCACACAAGAAGCAGGATTAGAATTCTGAAGGTGAAAAGAAGTTCAAACCCAAGAGATTTGGTAAAAAGAAAATTTTGTGTGTAAACAATGATGACTCTTCAAAAGACACAGATAGTGACTCCTTGTGTGAAGATAAGGTTAATGACTTTATGCTTATGTCCCAAGAGGATTATGATAATAAAATTACAGGAAGTAATGCTGAAGATGAAGAAGTTATGGTTGACCTAGAAGGAGAACTGATCAATGGTCTAGAAGAAATTTCTAGACTCAGATCTAAGAAGAAAAAGAAAAAACAATTGTTGATACAGTTTGAGAAAGACAATAAAGAACCTAATGAAGCCTTTTCCCTGACAAAAGTGGAATTAGAAGAGGCAAATAAAATAGAGGACATTTTGAAACAATAGTTATCACAAAAGAAGGCAAGATGTGAATCCTTGGAAGAAGAGGTAGTAAAAAACATAAAAGAGATGGAGAAGTTTAAAACATTGTATCTTCAAAACCTTCCAAGCATTAAAGACACAATAGAACTAAATGACATTCTGAGAAAAAATAGATCCCCGTTGTTGAATACTGGTTTAGGTTATGTAAATGGTTCAAGTAGCAAACAACCAGAAAGCAAAGAGCCAGTAAAGATGATCAAGTTCCAAGTCAGCAGACAATCAGACCATGAGATTACTCTGTCACCTAAAGCTAATAAAGAAAAGATGATCCCTGATCAGAAACAAAGAGATTAGAAGATGGAGCAACAAATGCCAAGAATAATGTCATGCTTCAGGTATCGAAATTTCTTTCATGGATATTGTTTTTACTGTTCTAATTTTGGTCATAGATTTTAAGCTGTCAAATTAAGTTTAAAGACATGTAACTGAGTAGGTCAAGAAATAGACAATATTTACAACATAGAACCAAGCATCCAATGAATAGACAACGTAGCACAAATCACTTTGACCTACTGAACAATGAGCTCAGATGTTATAATTGTCATAACTTTGGCCACAAAGCTGCAAACTTCCATCTGAAGAAGTATAAGGCAGATCCAAGGATAAATCCTTTAGCTAGAAATGCCAGCACATGGAAAAAGAAAGACAATGAAAAATGTGGTCTAGTACTTTCATATCAAAAATAAAAATATCCCTGGTATATAGACGGTGGATGTTCCAAGCACATCACTGGAGACAAGGATAAGTTTTTGTCTATAAGTAAAAGAAAAACAGGAAATGTAACCTTTGGAAATGATGAACTAGGTAAAATATAGGGTAAAGGGATGGTGAGTTTGAGTAATGGTAAAGGAAAATCCCAGGATGTTCTTCTTGTAGATGGGATGAAACATAATTTTCTCAGTGTAAGTCAAATGTGTGACAGAGGATGTGAAGTGGTGTTCACTTCCAAGGATTGTAATATAAAGTCTGTAAACTCGGGACAAGTGGTGGCTAAAGGCATAAGGACAGAAAACAATGTATATGTGTCGAAAGAAGATAAAGAAGAGTGTCATCTAAGAAAACATGATGAGAGTTGGTTATGGCATAGGAGACTTGTACATCTAAACTTTGAACACTTAATCAAGCTCAAAAATCTTGAGGCAGTAAAAGATCTTCCAAGAATATCAAAGCCATAAGATTCTGTGTGTAAACCCTGTCAAGTAGGAAAGCTAACCAGGACACATTTTAAATCCAAGAACTCTACTTCAACAGAGAAACCACTCCAATTAGTTCATATGGATATATTTGGACCATCAAGACAGGAAGGTACAAGGAAGGAAAACTACTTCATGTTTATCATTGATGACTACTCCAGACTCACTTGGGTCACTTTCCTCAAAGAAAAATATGAAGCATTTGAGAAATTTAAAATATTTAAGGCTTTAATTGAGAATAAAACAGGAAACAAATTAAAGGTTGTGAGATCAGACAGAGGAGGGGGATTTATTTCAAGCAATTTCAAGGAGTTTTGTGATAAACATAGGATCAAAAGAGAATACACAATCCCAAGAACCCCACATCAAAATGAAGTAGTTGAGAGGTAAAATAGAACAATTCAGAAAATGTCCAGGTCAATGATGAATGAGAAGAATATTGGTCAAACCTACTGGTTAGAAGCAATACACACAACAATCCAAATTCTTAATAAAGCTCACCTCAGACCACACAGTGACAAGACACCTTATGAGTTGTGGCATGGAAGACCTACTACAATCTAACACTTCAAGGTCTTTGGGATTAAATGCTACATCAGGAATAATAATGAGAACCTTGTAAAGTATGATGGCAGGGCTGATGAAGGAATATTCTTAGGGTATGCTACAAACAACAAAGGATACAGATGCTATAATAAGAGGCTGCATAAATTGGTTGATTGTATTGACATAAAAGTTGATGACGGAGTCCCGGTAAGAAAGGTGAACAATATTGAATCAACAATAGAGGATATAGGTGAAGTTGAAGCTGAACAATTCCAAGAATCAAAACAAGAAGGCTCTGAGTCAGATGAAGATGCAAATACTCAAGCAGACTAAAATCAGCAGACAACATCAATTTCTTCCTCCAAAATTACTCAAAAGAATCATCCTGCAAGTTAGATAATTAGTGAGAAAGACAAAGGTGTACAAACCAGGAGAAGGATAATCAAAAACACCAAGCAATCACATATAGCCTTCATATCCATGGTGGAACCCAAAAACTTCAATGAAGCCAGTGAATATGTAAATTGGTTAAAATCAATGAACGAGGAACTGGATCAGATTAAGAAAAACAATACTTGGGAGCTCGTTCCTAGACTGACAGATAAGAATGTAATTGGCTCCAAATGGGTGTTTAAAAATAAAATGAATGAACAAGGACAAATTGTCAGGAATAAAGCCTGATTGATCTGTAAAGGGTATGCTCAAATAGAAGGACTAAATTTTGATGAAACATTTGCGCCTGTAGCAAGATTAGAATATATTAGAATGTTTCTCACCTATGCTTGTCATAAACAATTTAAATTCTATCAAATGGATGTCAAGTCATCTTTTCTAAATGGAGATCTAAAAGAAGAAGTCTATATGGAACAACCAAAGGGTTTCCAACTGTCAGATAACCCTAACTTTGTCTGCAAGCTGAAGAAATCCTTATATGGGTTGAAACAAGCTCCTCATGCCTGGTATCACAGACTGAATACATATCTACAAGACAAAGGGTTCAAGAGAGGAACAATTGACACCAATCTATATATCAAAACAGAAGATAATGATCTGCTCATTGTGTTGGTCTATGTAGATGACATCATCTTCAGTATTAATAATGCTTCATTTGTAAAATGGTTTTCTTTTGACATGTAGTCTGAATTTGAAATTTATATGATAGGGGAACTGTCATTTTTTATTGTCCTACAAATTACTCAGAGGTCTAAAGGAATATTTATTTCTCAAGAAAAATATCTAAGAGAAATGTTGAAAAGGTTTCAAATGAAAGATTTTAAGCCTATGAGCACACCTATGGTCACTAGATGTAAGTTAAGAAAGGATGATGATTCACCTGATGTTGATCAAAGTTCATAAAGGTATATGATAGGCAGCCTATTGTACATCACAGCACCCATCCAAACATAATGCATGATGTTGGAATGGTAGGAAGATATCAGGTCGCACCTAAACAGAGTCATTTGTTAGCTGTCAAAATAATATTCAGATACTTGAAAGGAACAATGGACTATGGCCTATGGTATCCCAGGAATCAAAATTTTCAACTATTAGTCTATTCAGATGTTGATTACGCTAAATGTGTGGATGAAAGGAAAAGAATGAGTGGAGGTTCATTCTTCTTAGGAGATTCCCTTGTATCATGGTTGAGAAAGAAGCAAGGTTCCATTTCCTTATCAACTACATAAACTAAATACATTGCAGTTGCCACATGTTGTACCCAAGTATTGTGGATGATTCAGACACTTGCAGAATTGGAGGTAAAATGTATTGTATCGATCCCAATTCATTGTGATAATACCAGTGCAATCAATCTATCAAAGAACCCTGTGTTTCACTCCAAGACCAAGCATATACCCATCAAGTATCACTTCTTGAGGTAACAGGTGACCAAAACTGTTGTTTCTTTGCATTATATTCCTTCCAAAGATCAGATTGTTGATATCTTCACTAAACTTCTTGCAAAATCTTAGTTTGAGTATTTACATGAGAAGTTGGTCGTGAACCCATTATAAACCTAAGAGCGTCCATCCTGTCAAGGGGCGTATTTATTGGTTGAATATTTGATACCTCCGACAAGTACTGCAACAGCTCAGGGGGAGCATGTTTTCTTTGACATTGATGTCAAAGGGGGAGAAAAGGTGTGTTATGGATGCTACAATTGGAGATCTAAGTAGAACAATGTAGTCCTTCAAGGTTTCCATCATTGCCAAAGGGGGATATTGTTGGCATTTTTATAGGTAGCGTGTGATTTTCATTGATGGCAATATTAGAGTGTGCATCGATGGAAAAATAGGAATAGCGTAAGATCAGGTGAAGAAGCAAACAATATGCAGAGATCAAAGATCAAGAGAGATAATGTTCTGAGATGCACATACAATATCCCATACATCAAGGCTCGTAGAAGGATCAAAGTTCATGGCCTTTGACACTTAGATATTTGAGAAATCCAAATCTTAGGAGGAGGAGCAATAGTGTTTGTTGGATCACCAATCCTAAATACCCAATGTCTATTAGATCAGATTCCAGTGACCAAAGGAAGTGCAGAGGAGAAGTACATATATGATCCGTTGAATCTGAGAGACGAGGAGCAACAACCGTTGGATCCATTATAAATGCAAAGAGGATAATGGCGGAGATCCAACCTCCAACTTTGTGAAATGAGAAATTGTGATGAGATCTGAACTGTTGGATCCAGAAGACACATGGCGAGAGATAATCATTTCGCTAACTTGTGAACTAGAAAAGTCAAAGGTGAGTAGTGCTCCAACTTCACAAAACGTGAAGTCCCGATAAGATCTAGATTGTTGGATCATAAAGGGATATGGGCCATTGATCTGGAGAAATTTTTAGATATCGGGAGTTGGAAGAGTCAGGGTTTTCTCATGTTCAAACACCCGACATGCGAAGTCACGATTTGATCACAATCGTTGGAGCAATTTCAAGTGGAAGGACAAGATAATCTAGAAAAGTTGCATCATAGAAAGATTGATCCATCGATCCAATATCTTGATCAAATGAACAACATTCACTTCGAATATAGATATGCGAGGAGTTTACACTCAGGAAATTTTGAGATTTGAAATCCCTGGAATTCGAAGTTCCATCAACCGTCGGATCTAGAGATTAGACAATGATCTTTAGATTGTGCCAAACCACGTCAGTAGACCACGTTAGTAAGGACAGGTGGTAGACCACATCAACAAGGACACGTGGCACAATCAAACAGTGACAAGTGTCATGTTGATTCGGCATTTCAGGTACGTGGAAATCACAAATCCGAGTGACATGTGGTAGTTACTCAGCTCATAAAACATCATCGAGTGATGTAAGAGTTATGTCACTTCGTCATTTTTTCTTCAGGAGTTTTACCACCAGTACTTACCCAAATACCCGAAGGCCGAAGTCCTGGAGTGGAGGATAGTCGTTGGATTAAAGAGGGCATGCATTAGTGGATTGTCAACTCGGGGAAAAAGAAAAGGAAGGATGAACGACAATTTGAGAATTGAAATATCCGAAGTCCATAAACATGAAGGATATCTAGACCGTTAATCCGAGAGGGACACGTGTCGTCGGATCGTGGACTCTGGGTGAAATGCTCTGAGAGAAAACGAGAACTTGAGAATTGAAACACCTGGAGCCCGGATCGTGAACTCGATATCGTCCGTTGCTTTGGAGGGATATGTTTCATATGACCACTGAGTACAAGGATTGTGCATGGTCAAAGGAAAGAAAGTAGAGCCATCGATTGAAGTGGACAGATGTTAGCATATGTTCCATTCCGGAAGATATCCAATCAGTAGCAACATGGTTTGAGAGTTGAATCTCCCGGAGCCCGGATCATGAAGGAAACCTCAGTTGTTGATGGAGGAAGGAAAGATTTTGTCCACAAACTTGAGAGGATAGATCTGAACCGTCCATTCAAGAGAATCGTCAATATTGTGAGATTGACGGTCATGCTAAATTGCAGGGCCGGAACATGCTCAGGCCTTAATTTTTCATGAGTGGGCTGCAATTGAAACCATGGTTTTGGAGAAAGGACATGTGGAGGCTCGTGGTGAATTATGGGGCAAAAAGAATTTTGTTCTAAACCACCTTTGGACGTGCCCTCAATCGCTTTTTCACATGAAGCTCATAGACTAAGGTCATATTGTGAAATGGAGCCAGTGCTCACTAGACAGAAATTGGGAAGTGCCTTTTGAATAAGAAATTGGTCACCTCCAGTGGTCACGAGAAGGAAGGGGATAGAAGCCAAAGAAGCCATAGTTGACTGGTTGTAACTGACAGAGAAGACGAAGAGTCTCAATTTATAGAGAAGCTAAGGAATCTCAACATATCGTCCACTGACGATGAACTCACAGGCAACAGAAACGCCAGAGAAGATGAAGAGTTGCCATGATGATTAGGAGAGGACTCGACATGAGAAATGCATGTAGAATAGAGACATGAAGTGATTCTGTTGTCGATTTATGCAGTATAAAGGAAGAGTGACAGTGAACAACCTGAAGGGAAGAACAGTGACGTTGTGAAGAGAATGCAAATATTTACGCATGAATTATGCAGAAGGTGCACAGAGAGTATAAAAACGTAGAACATAGAAGAGATGTGTGTTGTTGTTGAGAGTCATTCATGCAAGTAGAAGCACGCAGTGTGTAGGAGATGAAGTGAAGAAGAAGCAAGGAACATAAATTCATATCTGAGAGAAGAACAGAAAGCGCAACATATGTGAGTAGAGAGACATAGATGCAGGCAGATCAAAGCAGGGTAGCAGAATAGTGATGAGACTGGTAAGCCATAGATAAATGTTGTATCACTGTGATAAATTCATAAAAAGTAAAGATTTGTATTTCAGGTTGGTAGGGAGGTGCTAGGGAGGACTGGTATCCTCAGAGTTTCAAGTGGGTGATTGAACACAGGGAGTTGTAGCTTCCATCTGGTTACAGCCAGAAAAACTAGGGTGGCAGGGTGGTGCAAGGGAGAACTATTGTTCTCGGTTATACAGGTTGGTTCCCATGTGACTAGAAGTTGGTGCTTCCATCCAGTTGGTGCTGGAACACTCAAGGAGTTAGTGCTTCCTTCTAGTGGGTTTTATAGAAACCAGAGATTTGGTGCTCTCATCAAGTTGTTGCTTGTAAAACAGAGGTTGTAGCCTCAAGAGGAGTTGGAGCTCATAAGAATGATAATGTAAAGAAAATAAATATTACTTATCATATCAAGAAGAAGAGGTTTTTCCCTTTATGGGTTTCCTTAGGAAATATCTGTCTCTGTGTATTTCATGTGTGATTGATGTTTAATATTTTATCTCTTACTTCCTTGCATCATTGTGATCGTCATTAAGTGTTCAGTGAAGATTTCAAAATGGGCATAATTGTTTAAGCATAGTAACAACTGATTCACCCCCCCCCTCTCAGTTGTCCAACATGGAGGTCATCTTTTTCTTGTTGCGCAACCCGATGTTGCTCTAGGGATTCCGCCTTTGCTTGCTTCAAGGCCTCTATGGCATGTTCTTTTTCCTCCTGTACTTGATAAAGGTGAGCCTATGTCGCATCTGCTAATCTACGTAGTTGGGTAGGCTCATCACCCAGTTATATACCTTCTGATGATGATGGCATAGTAGACACTGTGCATTTCGAATATAGGGCTTGTTGTACCCCTTTCAGCTCTGCTTTGATCCAGTTATACATTGTCTCTTGTTTGGCTTCACTTCACTGCAAAATTTCCTCAAAGTTATCTGATACAGCTGCGATGATGAGGTCAATATCATCCACCATGAGCACAGTCTGTAACTGGGGCTTATTAGCATGTGACTTCTTCCACATTGAGGGTTTCTTTAGAGAAACCTTTCTTTTCCTTGATGCCTCAGCCTCTATAAGGGGATATTTAGGTGGTGTCACTTCGCCCTATTCATGTTTGTCTTCTTACCCTTCCCCTCTTGGTCTACTTCGTCACCTCCTCCTCCTTCAGGTGAATCTGGTGTAGTCTCCTCTGATGTGTTGTTCATTTCATGTACTTCTTCATTATTCTTCTTCTTGCTATCGCCTGGTCCATCATGATCTTCACGGGTGACTACAGGACTTCCAATGAGGTCGGGGTCAGAGAGTTTTGTCTGTTCGACTGGTACAAGGAATTTTGCAAGCCATTCCTTGGTTATTTCCTCCATATCTGTTAAGCCCTAATATTGGATCATTACCCCATAATTGGGGCATATTACATTAGTAATGTTATTTTATTTATGTCGGCTTTATTCCATTAGTTGTAATTATACCTCCTAGTCTCCTATATATACCAAGGAGACATTTTCATTTGGAATCATCTTGTACTTGAACATTTAAGTGGGGTAAAAGGAGGTTGCCCCCTCGAAGAGGCTTATTATCTGAAATTATCTCTTTTTCAAGTCTTTGAGTACTTTTTCTAAGGTTTTTCTATGCTATATTGATTTTTGGTTCTTAACATATGGTATCAGAGCTCAAGGTCTTGGGGTTTTGCTGCTACATCTGAGACACCTTGGAATTTTCGCTATAAATTTTTTTCTACAATGTTTCAAAAGGAACAGCTTGGAAGATATTTATAAGATAGATCAAGGTATGTTGGGTTCAAATTTAAGCTCCTGAAGCTTTATACGTTCGACGATATAGCCTGTACAAGATAGGGTTTTGTATTCATCCTGAAATGAGTCATTGCGGAATTTTCACTATAAAAAAATTTCTGTAACGTTTCAGACCCTGAAATCTAGAGGCTATTCATAGAAATTAGTAAGGTATCTGTGGTAAAATTTTTAGCTTCTGGGTCATCTAAAATTTGTAGATACACCCTGTGTAAGATAGGGTATCTGACTAGTCCTATTGACTAGTCTCAAGAAGGTGTTCCAGTTAAAACAATCATAACTTCTTCCTAGAGTATCCAAATTGAGTGGGAATGGTTTCATTGGATTGTGGACAGTCTGTAGTATTTCGGGTACGAGTTTCAGAATTTTATATGAATTATTTGTTGCGGGGCACGCTATACAAGTGAGATCTCCTGGAAATGCCAAAAATTGACAAGTTGTGGGGAAGTTACCGTAAATTCCACTTGGCACATAAAAAATTTATCAGATCTGTGGCATTGTAGATAAGAAATATCAGAGAACTACATAAAAGAAATTTGCATACCCAGAAGGGATGAAACTTGGGAGATACAATAGAATAAATATTGTCTAGCAGAACCACCTCAAAATCAAGGTTCAAAAGTGATACTTGGCCAACATGCCACCCAAAAAGGGAACTTCTACACAAAATAGGCCTCCAGACAATCCTACTTGGACTCTTGATGAAGGTGAATAAATGCGTAGGGACATAAATGATTTACAAAAGAAGATAGTAACAAAATATGAACTATAAGAGATGGAAGCTAAGTTGGAGGCAAAGATGGATGGTTTAAAAGAGGAGATCATGGAAATATTGAAAAATTTTGTAACAAAGAAGACACATGAAAGTGAAAATGCATCTCATTAAATTCATGATGAGGACACAAGGAAGGTGAATCCAGAATGGAGAAACTCCAACTTTGGGTTGAAGACCAACCACATTCCTAAGATCAATATGAGGAAGTTTGATGGAAAGGACCCAATCACATGGATACTTCAGATGGAGCAATTCTTTGATCTACATAATGTGCCACATACACAAAAGGTACGAATTGCTTCTTTATATTTAGAACCTAATCAATTTGTATGGTATCAATGGCTTTGTTCTCGCAAATCATTCGTCACTTGGACAATTTTCACGGAAGAAATGATAGCACACTATGAGGATACAAGAAGCAATACCTTCTTTAGCCAATTGATAAATCTCAAGCAAAAGGGTTCAGTTACCGAGCACATTGAGAACTTCCAAAGATTGAATATA
>ML790776.1:181032-242342 GCA_009831015.1 Picea engelmannii | reverse complement strand
ACCACCCTCCTTCCATCACTTCTTCTCTAAAATAAAAATCTAAGGTTCAAGCAGTGGAAGATCACATCAAGAATCAACAACAAGTTCTCCAAATCTTAAAGGACAACTTGACCATGGCACAAAATCGCATGAAACAACAAGCATATCAGCATCGTAGTGAAAGAATTTTTGAATTAGGGGATTGGGTGTTTTTAAGACTACAACCATACAAACAGATGCCCCTCAAGAAATCCAAGAAGGATAATAAATTATCACCAAAGTACTATGGCCCTTATAAGGTGTTGCAAAATATTGGTACTATGGCATACAAATTGGAATTGCCTGCATCTTCATGAGTACACCCATTTTTCCATGTTTCATGCTTAAAGAACGTTATAGGTGACAAGATCCTAGTTCAAACTATATTGCCAGAACTTGACAAGTAAGGAAAAATCATATTGGAGCCTGAAGCCATCACTGACACAAGAATTCACTAGTTGAGGAATAGATCCATTTCAGAGTATCTCATTAAATGGAGGAAACTATCGGCTGAAGATTCCACTTGGGAAGATGAATCTTTTATACAGAAGCATTTAAATTTACTCAAGCATTGCGAACAACACTTGTCTCAAGGGGAGGGGCATGTTAAGCCCTAATATTGGCTCATTACCCCTTAATTGGGGCATATTACATTAGTACTGTTATTTTATGTATGTCGGCTTTATTCCATTAGTTGTAATTATACCTCCTAGTCTCCTATATATACCAAGGAGACATTTTCATTTGGAATCATCTTGCACTTGAACATTTAAGTGGGGTAAAAGGAGGTTTCCCCCTCAAAGAGGCTTATTATCTGAAATTATCTATTTTTCAAGGCATTGAGTACTTTTTCTAAGGTTTTTCTATGCTATATTGATATTTGGTTCTTAACAATATCTTCCTCGGTGAGTTTGTAATAGGACTGGAGCTCTTCCTTGCATTCGTCCCCATGTGCAATGATGTAAATGAAGCGCCTATCTGCATGGAACTTCACTATTGGCCTAAACCTATGGAATGTATTTGACGTCATGCAAGGGAAGGATTCAATGGAACAGGGGAAGACCCAGGGTTCAACGCTTCATCAGTGCACCAACAAAACCCTAACTACCGTCCATTTCGACAAAACCTACGAAGCAGATGAAGTCTCACCCGAGGTAGAGGAAGGGGGGGTTGCAGGACTCAAGTGTCTACAACCTAGTTGGGACACATATCTGTGATCACAATACTTAACAAAGAACTTAGCAATTAACATTTAGTAATCTTTGACCCTTATTCACATCGCAGGTAAAAACCCTAATTACATAACAATGCAGTATTCATCCAGATCTAATCACATATGACCATTCAACACATAGCATAAAAATAGATCTAACCTTCATTCATATTATCAAACACTAAGCTACTACATCAAATGCATCTAACATACATAAAGATTACAACACTAAGCATAAATCACATCAATCACACAAAGAAACCACAACACAGGATATACGTGGTTCACCCCTAGCGTGGGGCTACATCAACCAACTCTTCTTCTTCTTTATTATCTTCTTCCAATATTATTACATGCACAGAGCCAAAAAACCAACTTCGCATAGGACAAGAGATCTACGCGCACTTTGCCAGGTCCTCCTTCCCCGAGCTTGGCACAGGACAGAACCTTCTTACAATCACTTGCACTTAACTCTGCAAGTTCTCAATACATAGTATGCACGAAGCCTTCACAACTATTTGCACTTAGAAACCTTTACATATCTTGCAAAAAGCCAACTTAGATCTAATAGATCCAACTACTTCATACTACCTCACTCTAAGTACTATATACTTATTTATACATTACAAAACGGGCCTAAACATGGATAAGAACCATGGGCTAGCATCCCATTCCCATTACATAAACCATAGACCCAAAAATCCCATAAAAGGGGGCTAGATCCCGTGATCTCTGCTTCACCAGGGCGCTCCATCTTCGACCAGCCTGTCGAAGTCCAAAAAATGATCAAACATGACCAAGGTTCTCCAAAACTTGGTCGAGGGCCAACGGTGCTTGAGGCCTTAAAGTAATATTAGTAGTAGTCTACCTCTTCAACCATTCATACAAGAGACAAGAAAATTCAACAAAGAAATTTTCATTCATATCAGTGTAGATATACCTATTCTTCCATCACTCCGCATTAACATTCATACCTTCAGTTTCCTTCCAAGCAAACTCATCTTCCTTCGCAATCAACCAATCCTGAATTTATTTCCGAGATGGATAACACCTCATTATTTGCATTCTTCATTCAATACAAAACCTTCAAGTTCTAGTGATAGAACCATTGGTTGGATCATTACTACGCTTGCATGCATCCTTCTTAACACTAGGGGGTTGAAGACTGAGGGTTCATCCAGAGTTGACTAAAAAAAAGCCCAAGGTGTTGGCATATTAATCCTTAGCCAAAGACTAAATAAGGTCTCACCCAAGATGCCATGAGAATCACAGAGACCATATGGTCTTATGTCGGTGATGAAGGATTAATTACACGGGAATCCATTCAGGATGGAATTCATACATTCCATTACATTATATTTAACCATTAACAACATGTAACATCATCTCGTACATTCTTTGACACATGACCAACACATCATAAGACAAGAATACCACCCTCCTTCCATCACTTCTTCTCTAAAAGAAAAATCTAAGGTTCAAGCAGTGGAAGATCACATCGAGAATCAACAACAAGTTCTCCAAATCTTAAAGGACAACTTGACCATGGCACAAAATCGCATGAAACAACAAGCAGATCAACATCGTAGTGAAAGAATTTTTGAAGTAAGGGATTGGGTGTTTTTAAGACTACAACCATACAAATAGATGTCCCTCAATCAAGCCGAGAAGTATAATAAATTATCACCAAAGTACTATGGCCCTTATAAGGTGTTGCAAAAGATTAATACTGTGGCATACAAATTGGAATTGCCTGCATCTTCACGAGTTCAAACAAGGGAAGACCTAGGGTTCAACGCTTCATCAGTGCACCAACAAAACCCTAACTACCGGCCCTTTCGACAAAACCTGCGAAGCAGATGAAGTCTCACCCGAGGTAGAGGAAGGGGGGGTTGCAGGACTCAAGTGTCTACAACCTAGTTGGGACACATATCTGTGATCACAATACTTAACAGAGCACTTAGCAATTAACATTTAGTAGTCTTTGACCCTTTTTCATATCGCAGGTAAAAACCCTAATTACAGAACAACGCAATATTCATCAAGATCTAATCACATCTGACCATTCAACACATAGCATAAAAATAGATCTAACCTTCATTCATATTATCAAGCACTAAGCTACTACATCAAATGCATCTAACATACATAAAGATTACAACACTAAGCATAAATCACATCAATCACACAAATAAACCACAACACAGGATATACGTGGTTCACCCCCAGCGTGGGGCTACATCAACCAACTCTTCTTCTTCTTTATTATCTTCTTCCAATCCTATTACATGCACAGAGCTAAAAAACCAACTCCGCATAGGACAGGAGATCTACGCGCACTTCGCCAGACCCTCCTTCCCTGAGCTTGGCACAGCACAAAGCCTTCTTACAATCACTTGCACTTAACTCTGCAAGTTCTCAATGCATAGTATGCACGAAGCCTTCACAACTATTTTCACTTAGAAACCTTTACATATCTTGCACAAATCCAAATTAGATCTAATATATCCAACTACTTCATACTACCTCACTCTAAGTACTATATACTTATTTATACATTACAAAACGGGCCTAAACATGGATAAGAACAATGGGTCGGCATCCCATTCCCATTACATAAACCATAGACCCAAAAATACCATAAAAGGGGGCTAGATCCCATGATCTCCACTTCACCTGGGCGCTCCATCTTTGACCAGCCTGTCGAAGTCCCAAAAAATGGTCAAACACGACCAAGTTTCTCCAAAACTTGGTCGAGAGCCAATGGTGCTTGATGCCTTAAAGTAATATTAGTAGTAGTATACCTCTTCAACCATTCATACAAGAGACAAGAAAATTCAACAAAGAAATTTTCATTCATATCAGTGTAGATATACCTATTCTTCCATCACTCCACATTAACATTCATACCTTCAGTTTCCTTCCAAGAAAACTCATCTTCCTTTGCAATCAACCAATCTTGAATTTATTTCCGAGATGGATAACACCTCATTATTTGCATTCATCATTCAATACAAAACCTTTAGGTTCTAGTGATAGAACCATTTGTTGGATCATTACTACGCTTGCATGCATCCTTCTTAACACTGGGGGGTTGAAGACCGAGGGTTCATCCAAAGTTGACTAAAAAAAACCCCAAGGTGTTGTCATATCCATCCTCAGCCAAAGACTGAATAAGGTCTCACCCAAGATGCCATGAGAATCACAGAGACCATATGGTCTTATGTCGGTGATGAAGGATTAATTACACAGGAATCCATTCAGGATGGAATTCATACATTCCATTACGTTATATTTAACCGTTAACAACATGTAACATCATCTCGTACATTCTTTGACACATGAGCAACACATCATAAGACAAGAATCATTGCGTCTTTATTATCTTCATGCAACCATTCACATAAATGCATTAAGCAACTCATCAATTGGAAACAACAGAGCCTTTCACTCTTATACATTTCCCCCATATCACGTCACATAGCGCCATGTGGTTTCTCTTGAACTCTACAGATATTACAGACCCAAACTCCCAACCAAACACATTGGAAAAACATAGGCTCAAAGTGAGCTCAAGGACATTGACAACAACCACCAATCATTGGCTAACCACCTAAGTAGCTAAAATGACTAACTCTCTTTCTTTTGTCATTGCTCCCTTTTTTATTTTTCTCGGCTTTGACACTCTATCACTTTCAGTTCTTCCCAACTCACTCCTCTGACTGCCAGTCCCACATGCTTTTATCACCTGTATGCATTCCACATAGCCTCTTTGGAGTCGTGGAAATCTTAACTACCTTTCCATCTCATCTCCTTTATTCTCCACGATCTCTCATGTTACTTGAAGTAATCATTCGGGAATATTTCCCAAATATTATTGTCTTGATTCTAGCACAAATGTGGTGTCTTATTAATTTCTGTCATGCGTCACAAAACTTGGACCGGCACGCATTGGTAGAACTTGAACTAGCGCACATTAGAAAAACTTGAACTAGCATGCATGTGCCTCTTGTCACCTATTGTGTAGTTTCTTGAGTGTGCACAAACACTAGAATAGGCATGCACAAATTCATTTGTGCGCACGCGTGATCTTTAAACAAAAATTTGGGTGCCAACATGCTCATATGTGAGATTTATTGACTATGTTTTGATTGTTAAACTATGAGTACATGTGATGATGTCTAGGAACCATAACAAATGCAATTAGAACTATAATTTTAGTAATTTTTCTTCACTTAAATGGCGCAACAAAATTGTAATGTATTATGGGGATGTTACATTTTCCTCCTTCAATCTAAAGTTCATGTCAACTAGTTGGTGTACTAGTTTTTTAATAAACTCTAGTTGACACCAATAAATTTAACAAAGAATGCTTTGCACATGCACAGAGTTATGCAGAATAATAACAACATACACAACAATAATTCATAAATATAATTAATAACAGAGATTCCATAACATAACATCATAATTCATAACACAATATTTACACAACCACATAGAGACACTTATATTTTATGAATTAAACACCAATTGCATGTAGACCTTCCATGTTCATCTGAGCCATAGACCACACTGCTCATAAATTTTAGCAGTGGGTCACCCCCGAGATGGGGCTAAACTCTACCAGGGCAAAGGGAATCATAAGCCAAACTAAGGTCTCTCAGACAACAACAAATCTCAGACTCAGGTGCCAACTCTAGAAAACAACCTATAGTACCTCATCCCCCACATTCATGTCCCACCCTAGGAAGTGTTCCCCTTCTCTACTCAACATTCCTTCGACTACCCCACTTCCCTTCCAGAGATTCAACAACAGGGTAGATAGGGAGTCTCAGAGCCCTGTAGATGTAAATTGGAACCTTGGGAATCAACTCCCAACAATTTTCTCACCTGGAGATAATTCTCACAGGACTAACAAATCACTTCTTCAACAACCTGCCTCTTCAACAACAAACGGCCTTGACAACCCACTTCTTCAGTCCAATTTTACCCAGAAAATGCTCCCAGGCTTGCCCAATCTAGGTATGACTCCATAGTATGGATTTCTTGTACAAAGGATGGGAAAAATACCCTGGAATAATGATGAAGGAATGATCTATATTTCCCAGATTTATGTCCATGTGCCTTATGTGACACTTGGAACCCTAGGGATTAACTTTTTCCCTACATGTAATTTGTTCCCCCTCTTTTGGAAACTTAGGATAATATCTTATCATAAGACTTAGGACATTTTTGAAATAATATTATATTATTTCTTAGGCTTAAGTCCCTTGATTTATCCCCTTAACCTTGGACTCATAGGCCCCCTTTCCCCTTCTAGTGGAGTTTATCCACCCATACTCTTTTGTATCGTTGGTATGCAACAATGGTGTGATTTCCATTAGTAGTATGCTTGATTACATGTTACAATAATAGGCACTCTATCCTTTTAGCATCTAGGCTCTCCATCCTAATAATGACATAGGCACTTTGGCCTATAACATCCTGGCTCACCAGCCTATAATCATATATTTACGATTACACTGGGGATTAATCTGGGGGTATTACATTCCCCTTCCCCTGATTTATGCATTGTATTCATTTCATTATGTACAATGTACATTCCAAAATTATTCAAAAAGATCCATGCCTCTACTATTTGAGGCTTGTTTTCTTTATGGTGCTCTTTTTCCGAGCACCAAATACATGTCTTCATACTTCATCTGGAAGTCATTTTCTCTATTCCATAAAGTTGCTTTACGCAATAATTCTTCTCACTGTGGAATTCTTGATTTTCCTCTTACTTGTTTCACTCACCCTTCCAATATTAGGCATCCTTTGACTATTATAAAGTCCTTCAAAAATCCATCTTTCCAAGGATTTCATACACAAGGAGAGAGGCAGCTCATTATCAGACCCACACTATGGATCTACAATTTAAGTTCCAATGTCCCAACAATAGCCATTCTTCCTATGCATTCCAACTTCAATACCATCATATCATCTATACCACACACATGTAGTCAACATGAGACAATGCCATATCAATTTCCTTTAGAAATTCATTTGTTTTTGTTTCATAAGAAAATTCAAATTTTCTCCAAGTATGATATTTCATCTCATAATTTTCTTGGTTGTTGCAACAGTAAGATGCAACATTTCTTATGGATTTCAGTGTTGGGTATGTGTTATATTCTTTGCATGACTAGTGTTATGAGGAAAATATCTCTGTGGCTAGGGGTAAACCACAATAGATGGAAATGACTACAGAAATCAACTCTAATCTCAGGTATGCTATATAAACAAATATGCTAGCAAGAAAAGATAAAAGACATACCTTGTCCAGGAGTTCAATGAAGTACATCGTTGAGCACTTGACTAAAATAAATACACCTGCAAATTGTCTTCAACAACCAAGAAACACAAGCATATGGTGATAATATATAATGTTAGCACATTCAATAGAACAATCCATCAACATTCATAACAAATACGCCCATGGAATACAAATTCAAATATTTGCAAGATCTTAATTGGAAGAGAAAAGAGTATTTCTATTAAAATGTAATCAACAAAAGTGAATGAATTACAAACTTTTGTGTCGGCACGATTCAAAAATGAGAAATTAAGTCCCTTCCATCTAGGCCTCCACCACTTCAATCCTCCACCAAAGGCAATCTCATATAAGAGAGACAATGAGGTTCTCAATCATGTAGGGAAGATCTTGGGAGTTGAACAATGTGTTCAAAATTAAAAGGACAAAGGGATCCAGACTCAATATGAAGTGAATAATTTCTCCAGCGTAACTTTTTCTCTCAAAATTGAACTCTTCTCCTCTTTTCCATAGCTCGAATTTGGCCTATTTGTAGCCTTCAAGTGGAACTGAAGGGTCTATTCAAAATGTTTCTAGTTTATGGAAGGTCAAGAATCATGGATCTCGTGATGTGACATGAAAACCTAACACCATTTTTTTTAATTTTGGGCACAAATCTAGATGTATGTGGGATGTAGTGGTGCAACCTATGTATACGCATGATGTACTATAGGTAGGGCGCGTATATGTGGAAAAATAATGTTTTTATCTCTAGGATTTGCAAAAAGATACTTCAAGTTTGCATAGAGAAATGGAAAAAGGCCTTATGTGAAAGTTTTCATAGGGTGAGGAAAATCTTACTATAAAATATGCCCCCTAATGTGTGAGGTCAGAGGAGTATCTCCAATGGTTGAAATGAATTATAAGACCCAGAAGTAGAGTAATGGTGACCCAATAGGAAGAACTAGTTTCTCATTACAATCTGTACTGACTTTGCACACATGGCTTCCAATTTAAATTACATTGCAGATCCATGTGAAAATATACCAAACAGATTTCCATGGCCATGAATAGGAAATACAAAGGTGGCTACATGCCAAAGGCTGTAATAGTCACGAACAAGGCCCAGTAAAACCAGTCTCAAAATCAATCTAAAGATATTTGTATACAATGGAGTACAATCTGATCTCCCATGATCACTGAAGTCATATAGGTATTGGTCCAATGAAAGGTAGTAGTAGCTCAAGAAAGCTGCGACTATGGAGTGATGTCTTCAATTCTTCTAGACAATCCACCAAAGGTGCAAGTCTACATCATGTGAATAAAGGATTTGAGGTCGAACACAATGAGACTTCATTTGATTACTGGTCATTGAGGTATACCATTAACAAATGAAAGACAACCTACAAGTGATGAAAGTAGGTATCAAGGCATCGAGTACATTCTTACAAGTGTGAATACAGGTGTTGGGGTCAAACACTTGAAGAATTCATCAATCAAGAGACATTGATGTATTCCCAACTGTCTATGGCAAGAGAACCTGCCACTAATGACTGCAAACCTCTAGGTACTCATAGGACTCTAGGTCTCGTCTCCAGAATAGATGAGTTGAATTCGATGGAAGGAGACCCGCTAAAAAGAGATCATTAAGGAATATCTCATCATTTAGCATGAGGTGCAAAGCAGGAGCTTGATGATTTAGAGGAAATTGTAAAAAGAACATGTTCACAAACCAACGACCTTGTGTGTCTTTTGAATGCACCAGATGCAAGCGGTACACGAAAAAGACCCTCTGAATAACATCCAATAAGGAAAATTGTTGACAAAGGCGAGGAAACCACAAATAAGGATAATGGCATCCAATACACTACACGAATCCCAATGTGTGAATATATTTCTTGTCGTTGAACACAAGGGAACCACCTAGTCAACGACCAATACAAAAATGTCATTTTTTGGGTTCAAGGTTACCTACCAATGAGGAAAGTAGGACCAGGGTGCGCAATAGGACTATAACTTCATGTGATTCTAAGACACACTGAGGGTATGGCCGAAATGCAAAGTCATGAGTTCTGAGGAGTGGCCGACACAGATTGATAGACATCCTTTGAACAAGAGCATGAGACATATGGAAGACTCTAGCAACATAGACTCAATGATGAAAATTTGAGATGCAAGAAGCATCAATCAAACTCTCCATAGGGACTGGAAGAGCAACCAGTCGGGGGAGTAAACTGTATGTAACGAGATCAGCTTCCTAAGTTCATGCTAAACCAAAAATTTTCATGACAAGTGGACTCAAAAAAAAAATTCTATGTTCGAAGGCGACACGACTGCTTCCATTATAAGATAATATTCCTTTCCCACCCATATTTTTTTGTTTTTTCATATTCAAATGAATGTTATGATACAAATGAGGAAACGAGTGTTGCAAGTAATAAAACTAGCTCCAGTAGTGGAACATACCTATGCTCAATGCAAGGAGGTACATGCAGTAGATGGACACTTGAGGGAATGTTTCCTCTTAGATATAGGGCGTCAAGATGCAAAGGATATAAACAAGGCTCTGCTTGGTTGATGATGCAAATTGTTGAGGTGAAAGGCTTATAACGCAAAAGCGAGAACCGACAATAGGCTCAATACTGCAAGCAAGGGCATGAGATGCAATTACAACTTAACGCCAAAAAATGTCCTTTTTCATAATCTTAGTCTACTTGGTTTGAAAAAGGGATAAACTTGCACCAAATAGACATCCTTTCAAATCCAATTTAGGAGTGTGAAAGAGACAATTTCACTCGACAATCTTTTTGTTTTTTGAAACAAGTTAGAAAAGAGCTTAAATCAAACTCGATTGGGAGTCCTCTAGGTATAGGTCAGCATGTTTATGAGTAAGGAATGAGGTTCAACATAAAGTCATGTATTAACTATAAGGGACACCCGGGACAAAAAATCTATGCATGGGCACCGAATGAAGCAGAGGATCTAACTAGGGTGCCCATGTTTGGTAAGTCTCTACCATTCAATAACGACACTTCTAGTTGAAAATAGAAGGTTTTTTGTTGCTATAAAATGGGTTTGTACCTAAGGAATATGAGTGACATTCATAGGATGAAGCAAGTGTGCATGATGGATTGGATACCTATCCTATATGCTAGGTAATGAAACTACATGTCAAAAGTTACGAACGGGCGACATGGCACTGAAAACCACAAGAATCCCTAGATAAAACTACAAAAACCAACTCCATCCACTGTCGTATTAGTCCATTGGGCCAAAATATTGGACGAAACTATGCAAAGTGGGTAAACATTTTCTATAAATAGTAAAAAAAAAAATTTACTATATCATTTGTATTTTTTACCCAAATAGTGGATTTTGGACCAAATTACCTTTGAACTTCAACTGGTGATTGCGGGAGCTACGAGTGATGGAATCGAAGACTGTCTAGACCAGGTAACTCATCTTGCTCTCCTCTTTCTTTTCAGTGGATTAAATTTTGTAATTAGGTTTCATTTTTTAAGTTATTTAGGGTGCAATTTGAAAACTTAGGTGTGCGCGGGCTACAATTTATTAGGTTGTGTATACGCATGCTTATACGTTGTTGTTTAGAAAACAACTAGTGTATAAGCATCCCTATACATGACTGTGTACACTACAACTCACGTATATGTCCATGGAAAATGTTTTTTAGAGGTTTCTAACTCAAAAAAGGGTTTGACTCTTGCAGGATGGTGCTAGAGTGGAGAGGAAGAGAGCATGAGCAGGTGGATGTTGCAGTGGATAGATATCCATAGGCCCAAATGGCCTTAAGAAGATGTGGGCTATACAATTTTTCAGCTCTCAAAGGTATGAGGGACCAAGTGATATTGTTACAGTTGCTTGTGGACTATTGGGATACAGATAGTAAGAGCTTCAACCTTGATGGACAACCATTAAGGATTGAAGTCGAGGACATATATTTCTTGAGAAAATTTTCACGTCGGAATGAGGTGGTCAACCTCAAAGACCGGGGAGATGGTAGTGCCATGAAAATTGAGGAATACATAGCTTCTCATTGCATTGCAGGGACCGAGAAGGTAGGGAGCCAAATCCCCATTAGAGCGATAAACAATCTAAGTCTCAAGATTGTTGTCCTCATTTTGACACAGCTCTTTGCACCAAGCATCGAGGCCACTTTTTTTCTACTCAGTGGAGTGCTTGAGACCCACGGTGCATGACTAGTGCACCTCACTATTGGCCAACATGAAGATCCAACTGATAGAATGCAAACATGGTAGTAAAAGGAACTTCAAGTTCGCTTCTATCCTTTGTATTTTTTCCTTCGAGTGGGTTCCAGGCTTGGAACCTAGAGTTGAGATTATTCCGCTTGGACCTCGCGATCCAGGCATGGCATGGTGGACCAAGGTGATGAGGCAGCAAGGGAGAGGTAGGGTGCCAACACCCTACAATGATGACTTCTTCTTCTAGTGGAGATGGCAGGTGATAGCTCTGGATGACTACCCTTACGCAGGGATTAACTTTAGAGGATATCCTAACATGATATTATCACCAGATTCCACCTATGAAGACATAGGTATGTCACATTTTTTTAAATATTTCATTTTTTTTTGTATTTTTGTATAAGGAGACAAAAAACAATTTGGATGATGTTAAGTACTAATTAAACATGTATGTGACGCAGATGTAGGTCCATGATGGCTGGTCAAAAATCCATGACATCATCAGAGGCACCGAGGAGATGAGGAACCAGGAGGGGACACAGAGAGAGTCCTTCAAAACGTGCAGGGAAACCTGTCTCGTTTGATGCAGAGGATTCCTATGGTTCATGTGGAGGATCTATCGGAGGCTATGCACTGGAAGGTGGTAGGTGTGCCATGTGATTTTTTATGACTCTTTTAGCATCTCCTAAACGTCGTAGTCTGTTATCATGACACTCATTTGGCGCCACAGGTGTAGATGGTATGACTATTGTATGATTGGTTGTATATGTATATTGAGGGTGTTAGCCCCAATTTTGTACTATAAACATCATATTTTTTGAAATATATATAAAAACATGGTTCTTCAGCTTAACTTAAGTTACAATGTGTACATTGATGAAAATGTTTTCTTTTCTTTAGTTATGTGACAAAATCCAATCTAAAACAAAATTAGCATATGCATCAGATACATAATTAGAACTTCTAGGTATGTGATGATAAGTAATAAAATCAAACCATCGTTCCAAAACTTGTACTCGTAGGAATCATCGGAGTAAATTAGGGTCATGCACATGGTAACTTTCATTCCACTGACATACTAATAACTGGGAGTCCAAGTGAACCTATAAAGAGAAAATTCTATGTGAAATGGCATCGTGCAAAAGTTCTATAATGACACTATATTCAACCACATTATTCGTGGATGGACCTAGGAATACGCCACCTAAAGACACCAGTAGACCCTCGGGTGAGAAAACAACCCAAGCGGTGGAAGCCAATTTCTGTGTATGACAATTGGCCCTGTCTGTGAATCCTAAGTAGATCGAGGATTCCGTTGACATCTGCCAACCAAGGGAAAACTTGATAAGCAAGTTGAAGATAAAAATAAAGGGAAAACATATATACACTAAATTACATTAGTATACAAAGAGTTTCACCCAATATTGGGGCTCAAGAGTAATATTTTTTCAAATAAATCTCGTTCCTAGGCTCAGCCAACATGTTCCCTTTATAATCTTCTAATTCATAGGCTCCTTTTTCTAAGACATGTCACATGATATAGGGGTCGTGCCACATGGGTTTGAACTTGCCTGCCCCCAGTGGTTCTTTGGCTTGATAATATAGAAGGACCAAGTCACCCTCCACGTATAACCGAGGACAGACAAACTTATCGTATTGGCCCTTGACATGTCTTTTAATCGCTTTGATAGTCGTAGAGGCGTCTCAACGCTGCTCATCTAGACTCTCTAGGTGTACTAGGTGTTGTTCGATATTGGAAGTGTCAGGTAGGAATGCAACTACCAATATAAGAGAAGGGATTTCACATTCAATAGGTAACATTGACTGCACACCCTGTACTAACTGGAAAGGATAAAAACCAGTGGAAGTCTTAATCGAGTTTCGGTATGTACACAGTGCAGGATACAACATGATATGCTAGTCAGATTTTCTCTGGCTGACAGTTTTCTACAAAATGGTCTTGAGAGACTTGTCCACGGCCTCTACTTTTGCATTTTCCTGGGGGTAGTAAGGGGAAGAATGGCCATGCTTAAACCCTAGTTTAGATGCTATTTCTTCCATCATTTCATTCTGAAATTGACTTCCATGATCTATGAAAATATCACTTGGGATTCTGAACCTAGCTATAATTTGACTGAATACGAAGAAGGCGACAGTCTTCCCATCATATTTATCTATAGGCATGGCCTCGGTCCACTTAGTAAAGTAGTCTACAACCACGATAATGTGTTGATGCCCCCCAACCAAAGCTAGGTTGCAATCCACAAATTCCACCCCTCACTTGGTGAAGGGACCGACAGTAATGACTCAATGGAGAGGGTTTGGATGTAAGCACATTTTCTAAGTGAACACCTGGAAGGGGTGACACTTCTTAACCGATTCGATGCAATATATAAATATAGATGGCCAAAAATAATCAGCTCACAAAATTTTTTGGGTCGTCACAAGCCTGAATAGATGACCACCACAAGCCCCACTGTGGCAGTCATTTAGAACAAACTCAGCTTCTTCGTGAGTTAAACAACAACACATGATATTTTCCACTCCTTGATGATACAATGTGTCACCGACGATAAGGTAATTCTTACCTTGGTATCGTATACGTTGTTAGTCATCTTGCAATAGATGTTGAGGGAACTTCAAAGTTTGAATATAGAGAACAATGTCTCCATACCAGGGGTATGACGATGAGACAAGGAAAATGTGTTCATCCACAAATGAATCAACATGAATGACATCCTCATCTAATCGAGGGAAGTTAGATATTAACTTTGCAAAAACTAGTGATTTTTTGGACTTCGTAGAAGCGAAATCGAGATCGAACTCTTGTAGAATGACAATCCATTTATTGTACTTTCCCCCTATGATACGCCTCATAAGTACGTAATTAAATGGATTGACATCGACAGCCACAGTAGTTTTGCAAAGCAATATATAATGTCGTAATCTTTAGACTGTGTGAACGACATCCAAAGATAGATTTTCAACATGATAATATTTGAGTTCAAGGCCGACTAAGTTTCGAATAAGATAGTAAATGACGTGCTCATGGAGCTCATCATCCTCCTAAACCAACACCATACCAATCATCTCTTTGGAAGTGGAGACATAAAGCAAGTAATCTCTTCCATTGTCGGAAGACTTCAGCAGAGGCGTCGATACTAAGGATTTATTCAAACCATCGAAGGACTCCTGGGCTCGCTCATCCCATATAAAAGGAGTGTCCTTCTTCAAGAGATACATGAAACCCTTAGTAATATTGGCATAGTTCACTATAAACCATCGTAAAAAGTTAGCTTTCCCCTGTAAACTTTGAAGTTGGCGAATAATGTGCGGGGGAGGCAATCAAAGTATTTCCTCAACCTTTAACGAATCTACCATGATCCCAGTCTCAGAGACAAAAAATCCTAGAATATGACCTGACCTAATGTAAAACATGCATTTATGAGGGTTCAACCGGATGCGATAATGGCGACATCTTTCAAACACTAGCCAAATATGCTTAGGGTGATCCATTCTCTTACGGGAGTGAGCAGGAAGATCGTCAATATAGGCTTCGATTATATGCTTGAGATCATGAAATGAAAAGGTCATATCTCATTGGAAGGTTTCTCTGGCATTTTTAAGGCCAAAAGGCATCTTTCAATATGTGAAAGTACCCCAAGGAAAATAAATGTCGTCTTATGTTGGTCTCGGGTTTAATCTGAATTTGGTTATACCTTGAAAATATGTCCATGAAAGAAAAAACTTTGCTTCATGCACACTCGTCAAGAATATGATTGATGAAGGGTGTCAGGAAGTTGTCTTTAGGATAGGCTTTGTTTAGGTCACAAAAATCCATGCATACGCAGATGGTTCCTTTCTTTTTATTCATAGGAACAGGATTGGATACCCATTCAGTCAAGGGAATCAGGTAGGTAAATCCAACATTAAGTAGTTTTTCTACCTCTGCCTTAATAGCAGGGGCCTTCCTCAGATTGACATCTCTAAGACGTTGTCAAATAGGATTAGTATCTGGGTAAGTTTTAATCTCATGTTCGACAATTCAAGGGTTGATCCCTGGCATATCTTCCTATGACCAAGCGAATACATCTTGGAATTTCTTGAAGAGTTCAGTGTAGATCATAATTTCTTCTAGCGAACAATCTGCACCGATGTATCCATTTTCAATATTGCTAGGGATACGAGAGATATTGATCATGATGGTAGGGGAGATACTCGCCATGTTTCCTTCGGCATAAATTCCATGTGTATCAAGTGGAACCATGGCATGACCGACTATCTCGCTCAAAGTAGATCTAAAATCATCTTTCTCAATTCTGGAAAGCTCTGGGAGGAAATAAGTGTGATGATGCATATCATCCCAGGGTCTCTTGAAACCAATCATGGTCTCAATGATATCTTCATCTGAAGGAAAATTCTCATCGAGGCAGTCACATTAACAAGACGATCAAGTGGCCCACATGAGCTCTAGAACAAGATCCTCATCATCTGTCTGCGAGGTAACAGAAACCAGATCGGCATAAGAGTCAAGAACAACTTGATACACAATATTTTTTTTCAATAATTGCATGGCCATTCCAAAATGCAACTTACCTTCACAAGACGTCGTCGAGGAAGGTAGGGTCCAAGGATCATTAAAATGGGAAGTGCAAAAAGGAACAGACCTCTTTAACGAAACGAGCCTACTGGACATGGCGTAAATATGACGAATTGGTGCCATGAAGTCAAAGGTACCCATAAGGGATGAATACATTTCAACACCGATATTCTCAGTTGTCGATTGAGAATTGTCGATCACAGGGATTGATGGTCCAATAGATGCACTGGGACTACCATGCGCAAAGGACAATTGATCGATCGTCACAATATTCCCATCGTGAGGAAAACAAAGAGTACAGAAGACAGAAGATAGGATTTCAGTCATAGCTTAAGTCCAATTGTGTCCTAGTAACAATTTATAGTTCAGGGGTGCATCAACCACCTTGACATCCACCTCCACTGTATTCCCACCTAACTGGACTGAAAAGGCAAGAAGAATACCATGAGGGTGGAAGGAATGATCGTCAAAAGCAGTTAACATGGTCAGAGATTGAGAAAGGATCGGAGAACCGAGGGATTTCCAACATACCAGGGACATCACACATGTTGGAACGCCTTCATCAACAACAGTATGCTTGGTGGTATACTTTGAGTAACCCACGTGGATTCGAAATGCCACATGGTAAGAAAAGTGATGCTTCACATCTGTGATGTCAAACATGATAACTTTCAAGCCACAAGGATATAGAGATACTAATGCAGATAGCAAGGCATTCCTCTATGAAGGACACGTCTAAAGTACCTCTAGAGCCGACATCGCACAAGGGGTTTGACCTAGGTCCTCAATAATAGAGTAATTATGGGCAGCTGTAGCCTTAGGATTGTGGGTAGATAACTTGAGTACTCCTTTTGGAATATGAGGTGGAGGCTCTATTTTTTTATCTGTAAGGGCATCTTCGGAGGAGGGGGAGACTCTAAACCAGGTACAGTCTATGGAGAATTGAAATCATGAGACTGAGTGGCTACATTAACCTCGGATTTAACCATATTGATGCATAAATGGTCATTTTCTTGCATCGATGGGTTTTGACTCCCACTCGCCACATTTCCATCATTTGAGAAGCTTGAGGCCATGTGTTGGTTATGTGGAAAAGGATTAGTCAGCACGACAGGCAGTAGATATAAAATCCTCGTAGCTTCTGCAAGTTTGGGGCATAAATGGGTAAGGTGATCGTCTGTACAAAGCTTATAGGGAAAATTCACCTTCCGCCTTTATTTCTTTCCCTCACCAGCATTATTATGCGTCTTCTTATTATTACCATTGTCCTTGGGTTTATTATTATTTTTCCCACTCTTATGATTATTACTATGTCCTTTCTTTTTATTCCTACCTGGTTGTTGGTTACCATTCGGGTTGGTCGACGATTACACAGAATGTACATCCGTCGATTGAGTGGGATTGGAGGACACTGATGAAGTTGGCTCTCTTATAGATTGTTTAGAGACAACTCTTTCAAATGGCTTTTCATCGAGTCTACATATTTCACATTGGTGGAGCCTACAATGTCATCGGCATGAGACCCGGGCTTTTGTCTAGGGTCATAGTTTGACCTTGATGCATCAGGAAGAATATATTATAACATCCCAGATTGATCATATATGATATCTAACTGTTGGGCTTTAAAAATTGCTTATTCCTCAGATGTAACCCCAGATGTAGAAACATCCTTTGAAATATAATGCAGGAGATATTTGAGGAACTAATCTAGCAAGAATTTTGGGGGTATGCAGGTCTTGATCAACCTCTTCTGTCTACGCCACTCTTGGATGTGATCTGAGATATGGGTGGCTTTTTCCTAGCGTAAGGTCGACATTAGTTTTAATCCAACATCGTAATGAACCGAAAATTGGAAGTGGTTGAGGAATACTAATACCATATAACTAAAGGTTTTGTATGACCCCCTAGGTAGCTCAATATACCATTTCACGATGTCCCCCGTAAGGGTGCATTGAAACAATATTAACTGAATAGAATCGTTGTTAAGGGAATTCAAAGAGCAGTAAAGGTGAAAAGTAGTAACATGATCACCAGGATCTTCACCATTCTTGCCTTCGAATTTTGGAATATCAGAAGGAAGCTTGGTGGGAATGGGGAGGCATGTTGGATCATGACACACAGGATCATTCATTAACTTAGACAAGTCTAGCAAATTGAGCGTGGCCAAAAAAGGGAGACGGGGTTGCGGCATCTGGCCCCAAGCTCCCTAGAAATATTTTTGTTGGGGAATCATAGGCCATCTAGGGTTATGGTAAGTACCATGGCCCTGTCCAAAATTGTTAGACCCTCCTCCAAACTAATTCATAAGGGGTTGTTTGGGAACCATTCCAGTAGGAATCTGATGAGGGTTGTAAAAACTGCCCCTAACCGTAGTGGCTCCAGGTTGGGAGTTTCCCAAGGTATGAAATTGACCTCCTTTAGGTGTGAATCTGGAGGATAAAGGTGGATTCATCATGCCAAACATGTTGGTTGGAATCAGTACAAAGGAGGTGGGTGTAGAGGATGGACCATAAGCAGTAGCTTGTCCTCCAGGTTGGTTACTACATCTATAAGTAATAAGATTAGATCTAGGGTTAATAGGATGAAAGCCTCCAACGATAGGAGTCATTTTATGGATGTGAGTAACACCAAATGATAATGGAGTATGTGGAGGATTTGTGCCCCCAAGTCCAATGCTAGTATTTGTACCAGCCGCTGGGATGGAGTTTTAAAATTGCGATACCATAGGAAAAAGGACTAGAGGCCATAGGGATGGAATGAACATTATAGCCTAGTGAGTGACAAAGAGACCTAAAAGGGTTCATGGCTATAGGTTGAGTATTCACTATAGGACAGGCAGAGGTAATGATAGGCACCTCCGGCACTACAACCATTGTAGTTGAAGGCGTTGAAGGGGTATTGTTAACTATAGTAGGTATGGGAGTCGAAGGACTCCCAGAATCTTTCTGACTCGATTTAGTACCCCTCACAAGTCTGATCACAAGTCTAATAAGTGGAGGTGTATGTACCACATTTGATAACTCTACGCCTTTTAGAAGGAAAAGACTCAAAAAGTGGTGGTAATTGTAACAAGTGGTGAGACCTACGAGGAAGTTGGTATGGCTCCATGATGACTCAAGACTCGAGATATAAAAGAAATACTAAGGACAACTAGTAATTAAAGATCACACCAAAATAAAATCAAAAGTCCAAAATGCACACAAACAGGGTAAAGTGGTTGAAAGGGGCCTCCCTCCCTAAAGTAGGTATGCCTCGCCCAAGAGGGGCCTGAGACTCCTTGCTAAATATAGAAGGTATCAGAATCAGTTATAAGGGCCCTCATGGGCTTAACAACCAGTCGGTTAGATCCCCCTAGAGAGGTAATCCTCCATAAAGGTTGTGTGTTGTCCAACCCTTATCTGACCCAGGGTACCTGCAGAATAACCCCTGCAAGTAACCTATGTGGTACTTATGTCAAGCAAATAAGAAACCACGATATAACTGATGCACAAGTGAACAGTCGTAAGTCAGGTCCACCGTATGGGCAAGGTAACAAAACTCGAAACCTTGAAAGCACTGCCTCTCATAGAGGTAAATGTACTAGCAAGATCCCCATATACAAATAGATCCCTAGAAATATATCTAACGCTAAGAAGGTATCGAGGGGATATCCCTTCAACCAAATTCACGTGACCTCATGCTTAACTTTGGTGTAAGCCGAGCCTCCTGATATTATTGATTATACAATGTATTTCTCCACTCCCTTAGTCAGACACATATGTTGATTTAATAGCCTTGGAGAATTTTACTCACAAAATCCTATTCCAAGGCTCTAAATCCTAAGCTAGTTTGAGCACCCTAGAAAAATAAAGTCGTTACTAATCAATTTTAAATTATAGTGTTACTTTTAGTTTCCTTGCTTACTCAAAAAAGGTGCGGTCGTGAAACCAATGATATTATGACTCAGCAAGTAAAATAAATGAATGTGAATACAATGCAAATTCCTAACTTCAATTCCCAATAAATGATATGATTTTGAAAATGTAATTCTCAATTTAGTTCTGCAATTCCAAATAAAATGCAATCTTTATTTACATGTAATAAGATCAATGATAAGGACTCAAAAGATCAAATGCCAACAATGTAAAATGCCTAATATTTTTAAATTTTCAATATAAAAGAAATGAAAATGCAAGAATTGAACAACAGCTTGATATAAAAACTCTATTGTATATAAAAAAATACAAACCAAGTAGGATATCAAGAAGCAAACACCTAGCCCAAGATGCAAGGACAATCAAATGAAAAGGATGATGAGAAAGGCACCGCCCAAAAATTCAACCAAAGAAAGGTTTCATGTCATTCCATAGACAGTTAACAATCATAACAGAGACCCAAGAAGACTCATCAATCATCAAAACCTACCTAGCAACCAAGCAACAAAGGGTGATGTACATGATTGTTCAGGGAAAAAGCGTGTATATACGCCTCTTGCAGAAGGACAACATGCGTATGTACGCAAATTTCAGGAAAAAAACCTGCGTATATGTGTTAAAACATAGCCAAGCTAAGGAGAAGGCTAAGAAAATCAGACGCAAAATGAACAGATGCTATCAAGCAACCATACGACAATAAACTCAATATAAACGAGAGAAATCTAAGGAGAAAAACAATCCAAACCCCGAAAAGAAGATTATATCCCTATTATGGTCGACAATTTTGTTATGAGGAAAATCTCTCTATGGCTAGGGGTAAACCACAATAGACGGAAATGACTGTAGAAATCAACTCTAATCTTAGGTATGCTATATAAACAAATATGCTAGCAAGACAAGAAAAAGGGCCTACCTCGTCTAGACATTCGATGAAGTCCATTGTTGAGCACTTGACTCAAAGCAATACACTTGCAACTTGTCCTCAACAACCAAGAAACACAATAATATGGTGATAATATATAATGTTAGCACATTCAATGGCATAATCCATCAACATTCATAACAAATACACCCATGGAATAAAAATTCAATTATTTTCAAGATATTAATTGGATGAGAAAATAGTATTTCTATTAAAATGTAATCAACAGAAGTGAATGAATTACAAACTTCTGTGTCGGAATGGTTCGGAACCGAGAAACTAAGTCCCTTCGAGTTGGGCCTCCACCACTTCAATCCTCCACCAAAGGCAAGCTCATATAAGACAAACAATGAGGTTCTCAATCATGTAGGGAAGAGCTTGGGGGTTAAACAATGTGTTCAGACTTAAAAGAACAAAGGGATGCAAACTCAATATGAAGTGAATAATTTCTCCAGAGTAACTTTGCTCTCAAAGTTGAATTCTTCTCCTCTTTTCCACAGCTTGGTTTTGGCCCATTTGTATCCTTCAAGTGGAACTGAAGGGTTGATTCAAAACGTTTCCAATATATGGAAGGTCAAGGATCATGGATCTCGTGATGTGACATGGAAACCCGACACCATTTTTTAATTTTGGGCACAAATATAGATGTGCATGGGTTGTAGTGGTGCAACCTACGTATATGCATGTTGTAGTATAGGTAGGGCACGTATATGTGGAAAAATAATTTTTTTAGCTCTGGGATTTAAAAAAAGGGATTTCAAGTCTGCATAGGGAAATGGGAAAAGGTCCTATGTCCAAGTTTGTATAGGGTGAGGCAAATCTTGGAATAACAACTAGCCCCAGTGTCTACTACGTTGTGTCGAGTGCACAAATTGGTTTGAGGGGGGGGTGCCCCCTTCGAGGGTTGCAGAGGGCGATATCACTTCTACATGGGGGTTCGAGGGCAGTGCCCCTGAGAAAAAAAATTCCTCGGGAAACATGTCACATTTTTGCCTCAATTTTCATGTCCATTGTTGGGCGGTTTTTCAGCACATGGTTTTTGCCATTGTTTTTTCATTTTCGGTTAAGGAATTAAGGTTGTTGACGAATCCAAGTCATTGGGTTAGGGTTTTGGATGTCAATGGATCCTATATTTATATTGTATTATAAACAATGTATCACTATGAATGAATATAAAATATGTTGGTTTTCCCGGTTTGGGTTTCCAGGGGAAAAATCTATGTGTAATGTGTGTGTTTTCCATTGTATCTTATGTTATTTTACTGAAAATATGTTTGCAGTAAATATTGTACAAGGTTTAAATCTACATTTAGTATTAGAGTTTTGTTGGCTTCAAGGGGATGCATTTGTGGTCAAGGGTTTGGATCGAAATTGTGATAAGCCTAGTTATAGTGGGAGATATGTGGTATTGATTTTTCAGGTGAAAAGAAATGGCGAGCAGTTCAAAAATGGAGATAGAGAAGTTTAATGGGAAAAATTTTGAGTTGTGGAAGCTCAATATGGAATATCTATTGATGGACAGAGATCAGTGGATTATGGTGGATACAGGTACTGCACCTATAGAAACTTCAACAGATGACTAGAAAAATTTGGATCGGAAGGCGAAGAGCACAATCCGATTGTGTCTCTCAGATTCAGTATTATTGAATGTGTTAGGGACCTAGCCAACCTAACCCATCAAGTGGGTAGAATATATTATTTCCATGTAATAAAGGTCAATATTAATAAGTCCTAGCAATAAGGAGGAATAAGTCAAATGTAAGAAGACCTAATAGAATCTTCCACTTCGAGAAGGATATTCCCCTAGATCGTTCTTTTGGATAGATAGATTTAGTATAAATAGGAGTAGAGGGTATGAGAAGCTTTGTCTAGAAGAATTATTGTAATAGAGCTATGCTCTGCTAGAGGTTTCCCCCTCGAAGAGGCAAGTGAAGCTTGCTTCCTATCAATAAAGGTATAATTTTGGTGTTGTGGTTCCATATAATTTGTTGTTTCGTTGTTATCTCTGCAGTATTTTTGTATTCTATTGCTATATCGGTGTTATTTTATGCATTATTTCTTTTCTTTGCTAATATAATAGACCTGGTACCTTACAAGTGGTATCAGAGCACTTTCCTCAGCATAAATTTGTGGGTTAATGTTTTTCAGGGTAGAGACGTATTCTGGCATCTTAAAGCTACAAAGATTTGCAATTACACACATAAACTTGTGGCCAGGGACTAATATACACAAGAAATACAAGTGGTACTCAAGTGCACATTTTTTTTCCACCCTTGTAACCCCTGTTGGTACCCCTTCGAGTGGTAGTACATCAGACAACACCTGTATACGGATCATCCTAGATCTTTTGAAGCCATCTATAGATAAACAGATTGGCCACCTAATTTCTATAGTGCCACTGAGAACAACACTCGAGAAGATACTCTCTAGTACCTGGGTAGTTGGGTAGTATGGATAAGGGAATGGTCTAGCCTCAGTTGGTGCCCTGAGATATTGGGTTGAGTACTACATTTGGACCCCACACGTATATCAAAGAGATATATCATAGGACAAACCCTTGTTCATAGAAACCCTGAATACCCCGCACCTTGGGATGGAAACAACAACAGAACAAACAAGATATATTGTCGCGTAATTGTGCCTTCTGCATTATGGTTGCGAAACTACTACACATTTCTTCTTGTTAAGCATTAGGGAATTTCATCACTCCAATATCATTCAGGCCGAAGTATAACTCTGTAGGAGTAAAAAAAAAAACAAGTATAGTGGTCCCACCGACACACTTATTTGGGACTTATCCCATTGGATTCCCCTTTTCTCCCTGATCAAAGTCGTACCTTTCATTTTTAATATTTTTTTTCAATGGACCGCACCCCTTCCCAACTTCCCTATTTTGCCACCTATTCCATTATATTTCCTTTCTCTCCCTGATCATCATGGTACCTATCACTTATAAGTCCTTTTTTGTGGTCCCACCCACCCCTTTTCCCTTACCCTCTCTCCCCCTCTCCAAATGGCCACCACTCTCAACCAAGACCTACAAACTTCCATCAATCAATCCCAGGAATCCATCCACCATGTGACATTGGATATTGGCTCTACCAATTCCTACATTGCACAATTCGAGACCCTAGTCAAGCACAAATTTGACACCATGGATGCCAAATTCATGAACCAATTTAACACCCCCCAATCTTTTGTCAACCAGTTGTTGACCCAGGTCCTTCCTCCTCAGACCAACCAGATGTTATTGATTCCTCTCATTCTTTGCATTTTCAATCCAAATCCTTTCATCATGACCCCCATCTTCCCCATGTTGAGGTCAATAAATTTGATGGCTCTTATCCTACAGGTTGAGTCACTCAAATGGAGCACTATTTTTCTATGCATGGTATTACTAATGATTTGGTCAAACTTTGTTATGTTGTCCTCTATCTAGATCTTGAACAATGGAAATAGTGGAAATGGCATAAAAATTCACATCAAGGGTATATTGCATGGATCCAGTTTTTTGCAGAGCTCTATGAATGCTTTGACATTGATACCCACTATCTCGGTCATTTGACCAAGTTGAAACAGTCAGGCATAGTGGAATAATTTATAATTGCTTTTGAGCATTTGGCTTTTTGAACAAAGGGCAGGTCAGATGCGTTCTTCTATGAATTCTTTATCAGTGGCCTAAAGGATGAAATATGATCCCAGGTTCTCATGGCCCTCCCTCAGACTTGGGTGGAAGCTACTAAAAATGCTAAAGAGGCTCAACAAGTTTTTTTTCCCAGAACAAAAAACCCTCTTTTGTTCCTCTCCCTCAACCCAATAATACTAACCCTACTGCCACTCCCCTCAAGGTCCAAAAATTAACTAGGGATGAAATGGTTGAACGCCAACTAAAGGGTCTTTTCTATAATTGTGATAAAAAATATTTTATGGGGCACAAGTGTGAGGAACAAAAAAAAATTATGGCCATTTTCGACAATGTTCTTGAAGAAGATGTGACAGCTCCCCTTGTTGAAGAGCCCTCCCTTCCCGATGCTACCTAGGAGCCCGTTGACCCACCTGAAGTTGACCCACTCATTTCCTTTCATGCGCTCACTGGCTTCTCTTCTCCACAAACCCTTAATCTCATTGGCTATATTAAGCATAGGAAGGTCATCATCCTTGTTGATAGTAGTAGCACCCACAATTTTATTCATCATCGCATTGCCTAGGAAACCAATTGTTATATTTGTGTTGTCAATAATTTTCAAATCATGATAGCCAATGGTGGGTCCATGAAATGTGGTGGGCGTTGTGAAAATGTGTGTCTTCAAATTGGACATTACCGCCTGAAATATCATATGTTTTCCATTGAAATGGGTGGTTGTGATATTGTGACGCAGACCCCCTGCCCTTGGGCCAAGATCCGCACAGGATCGATCTTCTTCGAATCCGCAAAACTAAAATAGTTCTTTTGGGCCCTCACTGGAACCCCACGAATCTGATCCATGGGTCCTTCACAAAAACCCCATATACACAACGTGCACCAGGCATGATTCTTCACCTCCACACGACCACCAGATATGACCTCCGACCAAGCCAAGAGACGCTTTTCTCATTTCGTGACTCAACAATGCAAGAGAATCAAGTCTTTTGACTCTTCAAACCTCGAAACCCAAAATCACTCCCTTAGACGATATCAACGGCTATGAGCCTCCCTCAATCCAATGGTCCTGGCTATATCGGGATTTTGGTAACCGAGAGTTTGAAATGCAGCAACCCCAACCACTGGTCACTCCATTCCCCGAACTCTGAAATTTCTCCTTTGGCGAGATCGATGGTTGTGGGCCTACCTCAATCCAACGGCTTACGTTCTTTCGGGATTTTCTCTGAACCTTGACCACTCCTTTGACTTCTGCCACACGTACCCTCTCACTGATACTTGGGACCCACCTTTCAGCATTTCTCTCTTCATGATTTCGAGAGTTCTGTTGACCATGCAACTCTACCTCTTGAGTCCCAAAACCTCGAAACTCGATTGGGGCCCAACGACTATTGTCCCTCGACCTTTCGGGAATTTTTCCTTTCGCTCTTCGGGATTTCGTGACCTGCAAAAATCCACAGCAGAGAGTTTCCTTACCTTTTGAAACTCTGATTCCTGAATTCACGAAGCCTCACTTCCCATAGGATCTATGACTGAGATCTTCCTCCACCCGACAGCTCTAGATCTTTCGGGATTCCGCGAACCGGGAGTTTGAAACTCTCGATTCCAAAATCACAGCCTCCTCTACTTCCTGGACCCCGAAATGCCAAAATTCCACTCCAAAGACACATCTCGTTTCACGACTTCAGGGTTTTCAACGCAAAGTGCCCCGGCTCCTTGTCATCGGAATTGTCGAAATGCCGAACCTCGAAATGATGAAATGTCAAAATTCTACTTCAAAGGGGAATCAACAACTCCTTTTGTTTCTCATCCAATGGTCACTACTCCTCATGAGATCCTAAACACTAAAAGACACTCAGCCTTAACCTTCTCACAGATCTACGAGATCCAACGGTCCCCGAGATTTTGGCACTTCTTCCACGAAGAAATTTCACCATTCGTTCACTCTTCTTCAAGGATCTCTTGGCCAAAATGACTTGGAATCCTTCCACCTGAAATTGACTTCTGCGATATGATTTCAATCTCCACCTCCCTTTGAACACTTCAAAGGTGTTATCCCTCTTGAGCTCTCACTTGCAAACTCAAGCCCCAAAAGGAATCCTGCTCGCACTCCTTGTGGCAAATTTCAAATAACCTCTGGTTATTTGAGTCTTCGACCCTATGCACTCTTTGCAACAGTAGTCCTTCAACCTTCACCTTAGTTGATAAGTTCTAAGGCTTCAACCAGCTTGCGCACACCTTGCATGGCTTTGTGCCTCACCTGCACTTTTGTTGGTTATGAGAACAACGATATCTCTCATGATATTTCTGAGATAAAACTCAGATCCTCATCAACGCACACCTTGCGGACATTCACTGAACTCTTTGTAGGAATTCTCAGGAAGAGAAACAATTGAAACTCATTCTTCTCCTCTCTCAAACTTCATACACTTAACATGAAATCATACACCCGACACAGCATTGAAACAAATGCATAACAGAGAAAATAAAATAACTGTAAACATACCATTTAACAAATGTAAACAGTAAGCATCATAACACCCTAAAAATTGAGTCAAAGATTCATATATTAACTCAAGCATTCATGTACATGGGTTCTTCTCTACAACTCTCTACTTCATCTCTACAACTTATGAATTCTGAATGATCATAAAATTACAATGATACAAGGATGAGGGTGTCTATATCTGTTTTCCCTCCTACACTTCTAAATTGTCTAATCTATTAAATTAAATCTACCTACTTGCATTCATTACGCATAAATGCCTCTATATTCGACAGATGAGAGCAACGCTCAAGATCTGTTTACAACATCTAGATATAAATGTAAGTACACTTCCCCTAGCTATTACATTAATATCCGCTCATTAATTTTTCAAAACATTTCAAAATGTGCGTTGGTGCTTTTCAAGTTGTCTTCTGCCTTTGTGCTTGCTTGGCTGGCTGCGTACAATGCTCCTACATCATATTGTGCTAGGTGTTGAATGGTTATGCAATTTGGGTCCAATTCTTATGAATTTTAAGGAATTAACCATGAAATTCCAGCATGAGGGACAAAGGTATCACTTCCAAGGTCTCACAGCTAGTTCTCCTGAGATCATCAATTCCCATCACATGGAAATCTCCTTAAGAAATTCCACTCTAGTATTATTTCTCAACTCCATTCTAGTCAAGTGGTTGAGACACCCTTTGTGCATCCTAACCTCCAAGCTATCATCTCCAAACATCAAGTTGTTTTTTCCACTCCTCAAAGAATTATGCCTTCTTGTGGTGTTCATGATCATTCCATCCCCCTTGTTCCCGGAATTATTTCTCCCAATGTTCACCCTTATCGTCATCCCTTTGCCCAAAAGAATGAAATTGATAAAATAGTGCAGGAATTGCTCCAAGCGAGTGTTATCCACCCCAATACTAGCCCTTATTATTCTCATGTGGTCATGGTACTTAAGAAAGAAGGTACCCGGCGCATGTGTCCTGACTTTTGTGCCCTCAATAAACTCACCATCAAGGACAAGTTTCGCATTCTTGTTATTAATGATCTCTTGGATGAGTTGAGTGGTGCTCGATACTTCACTAAACTTGATATGTGTTTTGGCTACCACCAGATACGTATGCAAGAAGCTGACATCCCCAAGACTTCCTTTCGAACTCATGAGGGTCACTATGAGTTCTTGTTCATTCCCTTTGGCCTGTGTAATGCCCCCTCCAGCTTCCAAAGCCTCATCAATCATGTCTTCCATCCTTTTCTCTATCATTTTGTCTTAGTTTTCTTTGATGATATTCTAATCTATAGTAAAACTTGGCAATCCTATCTTGTCCATGTGGATCAAGTTCTCCATCTACTCTCTCACCACTAAATTTTCCTCAAACACTCTAAATGTTCCTTTGGAACCTTGGAAATCAAGTACGTGGGTCATATTGTTGGCAAGGATGGTGTTTGGGTGGATCTTAAGAAGATTGAAGCAATGCAGGATTTGCCTCGCCCCAAGACTATCAAAATCTTGCATGGTTTTCTAGGTTTAACGAGATATTATCACAAGTTTGTTTAGAATCATGGAAAAATTGTGGCACCTCTCACTTCTCTCCTTAAAAAGAATTATTTCACTTGGGATCCCGCAGTTGATCAGGCCTTTCAAGCCTTGAAGGTGGTTATTTGTACTACTCTGTTCTTGGCCCTTCCTGATTTTACAAAGACCTTTGTCCTAGAATGTGATGCCTTCGGGAGAGGAATTGGATAAGTCCTTATGCATGAGGGTAGACCTTTGGCCTTTACCAGCAAAAATTTGTCTGAATTCCATTTGGGCCAATCAATCTATGAAAAGGAAATGTTGGTTATTCTTCATGCAGTGGATCTCTGGTGCCCTTATCTCTTGGGGTAACGCTTCCAAATTAAGACAGATCATCAAATCCTCAAGTATTTTCTAGAGAAATGAACTTCCTCTCTAGAGCAACAAAAATGGGTAACTAAGCTCTATGGATATGATTATGAGATAATTTACAATAAAGGCAAAGAAAATGTGGTTATTAACGCTCTTTCTCGAAAATATGAAGATGAAGGGTCCCTTTTCTCCCTATCCTTCATTGTAACAGATTATCTCCAAGCTATTCTCTAGGAATGGCTACAAGATCCTAAAATTTTCATATCTGATCCAACAATTGCAAGCCAATTCTCAAGTTTCCTTAGGGTACTCTTGGCACATTGATGAGATTTGCTACAAAGGTCGTGTGTATTTAAGTAAACAATCACAACTTAAATTCATGGTTCTTTCTGAGCTTCATGCTACACCCACATTTGGGAACTCGGGGTTTACCAAAACCTATGACTGGGTCAAACGTTCTTTTTTCTGGGATGGTATGAAAAAGGATGTTCTCACTTTTGTGGCAGAATGTGATGTTTTTCAATGTAACAAGGGTGAATCAATAAAATCTCCTGACACACTCCAACTGCTTTCGATTCCACCCACTATTTGGAGGGACATCTCTATGGATTTTATTTTGATTTACCTAAATCAAGCAATAAGTCAGTCATCATGGTGATAGTCGATCGTCTTTCCAAGTATGCTCATTTTTGTTCTCTTCAACTCCCATTTACTGCATCCATTGTGGCTCAACTTTTCATGGATCATGTCTTCAAGCTTCATGGCATGCCTCATTCTTTTGTTTCTGATCAAGATCCCACTTTCACCAATAATTGTTGGCAAGAAATTTTCATGCTATAGGGAACCCAATTGCATCATAAACCACCTATCATCCCCAGACTTATGGTCAAACTGAAGTTTTCAACAAGTGTTTGGAGGCTTATTTGAGGTGTTTTGCCTCTGAAAGGAAAAATAAATGGGCTCAATGGTTACCATTAGTTGAATGGTGGTACAACACTTCTTACCATACAACTACTCGCATGACTACTTTTGAAGCAGTATATGGAGAAAAGTCACCTTCCATTCTCTCCTACACGCTAGGTGTCACGAAGGTCCAGGCGATTGACCAAACGCTTACAGTTCGAGAAGCTATTCTCCATACCCTCAAAGAGAATTTGGTCATGGCTTAGAATTGCATGAAGCAACAAGCTGATAAGGGTCACTCAGAACGTCAATTTGCTGAAGGAGACCATGTATTTCTTCGACTGTAGAAAACTTCACTCAAGGTCGAACATTGTCAGAAACTAGCACCCAAATTTTATGGTCCTTATACAGTTCTCAAGAAAAAAATAGATATAAGTCCTAGGAAAGAAATAGATATAATTCCTCAAGTGGGATATCTAATTCTAAGTTTATATATAAATCTCCCGGAAAATTTGTAAAGTTATGTTGGAGATGTGGAAAAGAAGGGCACTACAAGAAGTAGTGTAGATCCAAAATTGAGAAAAAGAAGGAATCTGAAGAAGTTCCTTCTACAGAAGAAAAAAATCACAAGGAAGAAGGAGGGGATGTGTACTTGGATTCTTCATGCACACGTGAAAATCATGAGGCATGGTTAGTTGACTCAGGTGCATCCTTTCATATGACTCCCCACAAGGAGTGGTTATGTGAATATGAAAGGTATGATGGAGGTAACATTTTCCTGGGTGATGACTCGACAACCAAAATCATAGGACGAGGAAAAGTCAAGTTGAGGATCATAGATGGAAGGATTATAACACTACCTGGTGTTCTGCACATCCCAGGTTTGGCCAAAAAATTGATTTCTGTAAGAAAAATGGATGATGCAAGGGTAAAAATAATATTTGAAAAGGAAACCTACAGGATGGTTCGAGGAGCAATGGTGTTGTTGAAGGGAGTTCGGTTTGGAACTTTGTATATGCTGCAAGGAATAACTATTAGTGATGGGTGTAATAGTTCCATTGTTCCTGATATTGGAGTTGAAGAAGAAAGAACTCCTACAGTCTTTGGAGAAAAGGTTATGTTGTGGCATCAAAGACTGGGGCATATCGGAGAGAAGGGTCTTCGAGTACTACACAGTAAAGGTATGGTTGAAGGTATGTCTAACTGCTCTCTGGATTTTGATTTATGTGAACATTGTGTATATGGGAAGCATAATCAGGTAAGATTCCCATCTGGTGCAATGAGGGCAGAAGGAATTTGACAGCTAGTTCATAGTGATGTGTTTGGACATGTGTCGGTTCCATCATTGGGAAAATATGTGTATTATGTCTCATTTATAGATGAATTCTCGAGGAATACTTGGATATATTTCCTCAGGAAGAAATTTAAGCCTTTGACATGTTTAAAGAGTTTAAGGCTCTTGTTGAGAAAAAAACAAAGAAAATAATTAAGGTGTTGAGGAAAAATAATGGTGGAGAGTTCTGCGGGAATGAATTTGAAGAATTATGTAAGAAGTGTAGTATAGCAAGGAAAAATACTACTCCATATACACCTCAGCATAATGGAGTTGCAGAAAGGAAGAACATGACGTTGATGGAAAAATTAAGGTCCATGCTCAATGGTGTCGAGTTAGGGCAAGAATTATGGGCAGAAGTAGTGGGTATTGCATGTTACCTAGTCAACAAATCACCCTCATCAGCATTGGATGACAAGACTCCACAATAGGTATGGAATAGTAAGAAACCTTCTCTCACACATCTCAAGGTATTTGTCTTTGAGGCCTATGTTCATGCTCCAAAGGAAAACAAGAGTAAGCTACATAAGAAGGTTGAAAAGTGTACCTTTATTGGGTATAAAGATGGTCTCAAAGGTTATAAGCTTTGGAACCCAGAAAATAAGAACGTTGTGTATAAACTAGATGTGGTATTTAGAGAAATGACGGATGTTTATAAATAGGAAATCCTACCAAGTAAGGAAGAACCAGAGAAAATACAGTTTGATTTAAAAGATGATCAATCAGACTCTACAGAATAACAGGAATCAGAAGAAGAAGATCCTCATACACCATTATTGAGGAGATCGGTTCGAGAAAGAAGGCTACTGGAAAGGTATACTCCATCTGATTTTCGTTCAAAATTTTCTTTGTCTATTACTGATGATGATTCTAGAACTGTCAGGGAGGTAGTGGATTCAGAGGATGGAAATCTCTGGAAAAAGGCCATGGATGAAGAAATGGCAGCCTTGGATAAGAATGAGGCTTGGGATCTAGTGGATTTGTCGACTGGAAGAAATACCATTGGTAGAAAATGGGTATTTAAAAAGAAGCTAAATGCAGAAGGCAAAGTGGAGAAATGAAAAGCTCGGTTAGTAAAAAAGGGTTATTCCAAGGTTGAGGGAATTGATTTTTGGTGATATTTTTTTGCATGTTTCCAAGTTAACTTGTATAATATTTTTGTTATTTGTTGTTGTTGCATTTGATTTTGAAGTAGAACAGATGGATGTGAAGACAACATTCCTACATGGGGATTTGGAAGAAAAAATCTATATGAAGCAACCAAAAGGCTTTGTTGTGAAGGGAAAGAAGGAGTTGGTATGCAAGATGAAAAAGTCTTTATATGGTTTAAAAAAATCACCAAGGATGTGGTATCAAAATTTTAATACTTACATGTTGGGACTTGGCTTCACAAGAAGCAAAGAGGATCATTGTGTGTATTTTAAATGAATTGGAGATCACTTGATTTATTTGGTCTTGTATGCGGATGACATGTTACTAATAGGAAATAGCAAGGAGATTATCCAGGATGTGAAAACTCAGTTGTCCTCTAAATTTGACATGAAGTATCTCGGTGCTTCAAGCTTCATTTTGGGCATGGAAATTAAAAGAGATCGGAAAAAGAGGAAACTCCGGTTAAATCAAAGAAAATATGTCGGGACAAAATTGCAAAGGTTTAATATGCATGAATGTAAATCGGTCAAGGTCCCTATTTCTGTTGGTGTAAAGTTATTTGTGGATTAGTGTTGGCCCTTGACCAAGTTTTGAGGATCCTTGGTCACTTTTGACCATTTTGGTACTTCAACAGGCTATCAAAGGTGGAGTGCAAGACAAAGTGGAGATCGCGGTATCTCGGCCCCTTTTTAGGGATTTTTGGGTTTTGGGCTTATGTAACGGATATGGGGATGTCGGCCCATGGGTTTACCCATGCTTAGTCCTATTTTGTAATGTATAAATAGATGTCTAGGAGATGTAAGAAGTGGTATGTGTATGGGTGTATGAGATAAGAAGGGCATCTATGTGATGTTGTGCTAAGTGCTAAAGTGATAAGTGTGAATTGTAAATGCTTCATGCATACTGTGTTCAGACTTGCAGAGTTATGTTCAAGTCATCTATAGTGCTTTGTGCACAGACTGTGGAAGGCTTTGTGTTGTAACTCAAGGAAGGAGGATCTAGTGAGGTGCGCAGATCTCTTGTCCTCTTTGGAGTAAGATCTCAAGGCTCTTTGCATGTAGTTGATTGACCGAAGATAATAAAGAGAGGAAGAGTTAGTGGATGTATCCCCAGGGTGGGGGTGAACCACGTATATCTTGTGTTGTCATGCTTTGTGCAATGTATTGATGCATTTATGTGTTTACTTGCTTAAGTGCTTTGATATAGATGAATGATAGATAGATATGTTTATGCTTTGTGCTTAATAATATGAATAAGTGCTAGATCTAACCCATGTGAATTTGCTTAGTGCTCGACTATACTATATCTGGATGAATAATGCAATGCTCTGTGATTAAGGTTTTACTGTGAAGTAGATATTGGTTAAATACTGAAGGATCATAATTGCTAAGTGCTCGGTTAAGGTACTACAATCACAGATCTGTGTCCCAGCTAAGGTTGCAGACACTAGAGTCCTGCAACCACCCCTGCCTCTACCTCGGGTGAGACTTCATCTGCTTTGCAGGTGTTTCCGAAAGGGCCAATAGTTATGGTTTTGTTGGTGCGTTGTTGTAGCATTGAACCTTGGGTCTACCCCTATGCCAACAGATGTTTCTATTACCAGGACCTAAAACTATGATTGCTAGGAACTTAGAAAGAATAATCTATGTGCGAAGATCTGACCTGAAACTATGATTGTTGGGAACTTAGAAAGAAGAATCTCTATGCAAAGATCTGACCTGAAACTATGAAATCTATGTGCGTAGATATGTCGCCCTAATGCACAGTATTCTACTTAATCTATAAGGCTCTGTGCTAAGAAGAGAAATCCAATATGAAGAAAAGAGGTAAGATCTTGAAGCTTTGTTCTCTAAGAAAGGTAATAATAGTGGAAAGTTTTTAGATCTGGAAGCTTTGTGCTTTGTTGAAAGTAAGATTAGTGGAAATTTTTGTTTCAAGAGTATGGATCTAGGTATGTTTGATAAATTTTGTCCTAGCCTTAAAACTAGGGCACAACTAGAAGAAAATAGGTTTGATATGAGTAGATCTGATAGAAATAATGAAAGATATGTTATTCCTATGCATAGAAATAATGTTTGGACTAACAAATGGATGCAGGATCCTAGAAAGAATTTTTTGCAAGTTAGCTACTATGATTCTAGTGCGCAGTACAGGAAGGGTTGGGGATCATTTAAAAGAAAGAGAGGATCAACTCTTTGTTACAGTTGCAGAAGACTAGGACATATTGCTAATGAATGCCCTGGTATAAGACCTAGTTGTCTTTGTTGTAAAGTTGTGGATCGTGAAGTTTTGGATTTCCCTAGAATCATTGCTAAGGTTGAAAGAATGAATATGAGCCAAGAAGACCCTGATGAAGGTTAAGACACTAAGACCGTGGAAGAACCCCAGAAGAATCAGAGACTGTATTGCTACAAATAAAAGAAACCCTGAATGACCATAGAAACATCAACTTATCAGAGATCTTCAAAGAGAAAGAATGCATAAAAGCAAGAATAGGAGACTTCAACATAGACTGTGTTCTGGATGAAGAAACATAGGTGAATATCATGACAGAAAGAACTTGGGAAATTTTAGGAAAACCTGTTATGATTCCTACATTGGGAGGAATAGGATTATTTAGAGGAAAGTTGATAACCCTATGTGGAAGACTTACCCAGATATCTACGAGTGCTCATGGAACGTCAACATAAGAAGATTTTGAGGTTGTTAAATTTATTGAGAACAACGCCCCATTTGCTATGTTACTAGGAAAGGCTTGGATCAAAAAGGATCAAGCCAGAAGAAAAGAAGAGGAAATCTTAGAGCAGAAGAAGTAGGAATTAAAAGATTTCATGACTAGGAGGATTGCACAATTGATCGAGGAACAGGAGAACATGTCGAAGTTATGTAGAACTAGAAACTTTGACATCAAAGTTGAAAGGAAACACGAGGACTCGAGACACCTATCTGTACAGGAAAGTAGAGAACCTACACCAGACAAAGAACAAGTATTTCCTTTGAACCCTAGTAAAGACCATCAACAACGCGAAGTTACTATGCCACGGGGAGATAAGAATCAAAATGGAAAGAGGAATAATGAGATGAATCTCACTGGAAAGAAGGATAGAAAACTAAGTAAGAAGAAAGAAAAGATAGAAAAGTTACAGAAAGTTCCAGGGGAACTACGCAAAAGGAAAGACTCTAGAATTTGAACTTCATCAGGATATCAGTACAATACAGCATGTCACTTTGCCATAGAGAAGCAATATGACCGTTAGAAACATTATAATCGTTAGCCCGAAGACCTGGACGGTTAGAAAAACAGTTATGGCTAGAGAGCTCGCCATCAGACAGCTGGGACTGTGCCATAATGGACAGAACTGAGTTAATGAAGGGTTCTCGCCCATTGGAGAGAGTTGTTGCCTAGCCATCTACTTATTCCATCAAGCCTTGCACCGAGAGCACTTTTTCCACCTCTAATTATCTGATATCACAGATTAGTTGATTTCGCGCAGTGATCATCGAGCTATCGTTATCCATCCCGTCACATTGAGTTGTTTCTTTTCAACCCGAGATAGTCAACCACGAGCATGTATGTCCGAATAACTTAGCACAGTCAAAGAGTATGTGAAGGAGGTACTCATCGACCTTATGACTGAAAGAGTAATGTACGTGGGTGTAAAAGCATCATTGATGAGAGGAGTGTGAGCCTCTTTGTCGACCACACGTGGATCCGGGCCCTTCCGAGTCATCACATAAAAGAGAACCAAGCACAGATATTACCTAGAAAATGTGAAGCTAATCTCGACCATCCTACCTGAATACATCCCACCCCTCGTTAGTCTAGTAAGTCACGAAAGTGTCCTGAGGGACTTCGACTACACTGTCATCATTGCATACCTCCTGAAGGGGATACGCGCAGTTATACCACAACTAGAAAGAATTCCAACCTTGAACATTAGTGACTATAACCTAGGAGACCGTAAGAGTTATGGCATGCTCGCACCTTACAAATATATGGCCAAAACGAAGCGAAAGAAGATGAATATCATCCCTCAACCATGGACGATGAACCTCGTGCAGACCACCCTGTTAAATGTAATGAAGATTCGACATTTTGGAAAGCACGAGGAGGTTAACGCCTGTTTTAAGCTCCTGTTATCATGCTTCCATGGTGGATATCTATGGTTGGACAAACATATCATTTTCGATCTGGTGTTGATCCATAGGATCACCGGACTAAGCATGCAGGGACCCGAACCATAAGAGTTATACCCAGGAAAAGTTGCAGACCGCGCCTTGGCACAGACAATTAAAGAAACATACGATGATGTTGAGAAGGGGACGTGAGGCTACAAGGTAGCCTCCATACATAATGGCACAGTGCACCTAGCATGTCCATTAATTGCAGGAAATATTGTGAGGAAGAACAGACCCACATAGGTTACAGGGTTTGTTGTTGACCTCGCTGGGAAATGCATGGAAGGCCTACATATGAACTAGGCAAAGTACCTAGTTAATCAGCTCGAACTGGATTTCCGCAAAGCCTAGGATCAGGGCTATGAGTTTCACTTCAGCTAGATCTTGATCCGCAAAGCCCTGACATCCATCCATTTGAGCCACTTGTTGCGAAGTTCACCACGCTCTGGTATTCGAGTGATATGGGGAAGCAGTGGCAGTCAAATGCAGTATTTCATACCTACTACCTGTATGTTAGGAGATCTATTGATTCCTTTCCTCGTATGACATCGAACACCCTGGACAAGTTTAGGCCTCTTATAAAGTTCCACGCAGATAGGAATTTTATTTACATTATTGTGCATGGCGATGAAAGAAAAGAAGAACTTCAGTACTACTACAAGCTCACTACAGAGGACCTAGATGAAATCATTAAAGACCGGTCGACATAATTCCTTATCCCTATTGACCCCGTAGAGATGTCTGACCCAGACCTCATTGGAAATCCGGTAGTTACTCGTGAAGAGTATGATTCCCCAAGTAGCAGCAGGAAGAAAAATAAGCAAGATATACAGGAAATACACAACACGACATAAGAGACCGCATCTAAGTCACCTAGTGGAGGAGGTGATGACAAAGTAAACAAAGAGGAAAAAGAACAAGAGGAAGATAAGCAAGGTGAAGTAACATCGCCACAGAACCCTCCTAAAGACACTAATCCCTCTAAGAAAAGGAAGGTTTCCCCCATGAAACCTTCATCACGGAAGAAGGCCGAAGCCAACAAGCCAAAGATGCAGAGTGTACTCATGGTTGATGACTTTGATTTCATTATTTCATCTATAGGAGATGCCTCTGAAGAGATAGTGCAAAGGAATGAAGAAAAACAAGAAGCCATGTATGCTAGAATTGTAGCAGAACTAAGAGGTGTACAACAATCCCTTTACTCAAGTTGGGCAGTGTCCACTGCGCCCCTACCCTCGGAAGAACTAGAATTGGGAGATGAGCCTTCTCAATTATGTAGACTGGCTGATCTGACTAAAGCCCACCTTCATCGAGCATAGGCTGAGAAAGAACAGGTCACAGTGGCCCTGAAACAAGAACATGAGGAAGTTATAGAGCAACGCAGGATTGTGCAACAGGAGAAGGAAGCTCTTAAAGCAAATTTCGAAGAAGAAAGAGCGCAGATCCAGCAGGAGAAAGAAAATTTGCTTGCGGAGAGGGTCAGAGTGAAAGAAGCAGTCAACAGAGCACTTCTCTCTATGACATGCTTGGAGCAGAAGGAGGAAGAACCAGTAGAACACCAAGTAGAGTAGCTCGCAGAAGCTATAAAATAGCTTCAACAAAGAATCACAGATCTTGAGCTAAGAATAGTACCCAATACTCTGCAGGATGTGCAAGATCAAAGAGAAGTGACTGCTCGAGGCATAGTTGAGAGAATAAAGGCCCTTACCATGGAATGTAAACAAATGAGTGATCACAGTGCCCAAACTTATAAGTGACTCACTGAGAACCCAGAGTTGAAGGCACTGGAGTTGCAGCTCTAGGAGGCGAAGCAGCAAGCAGAAATAGTACAGGCGCAGTTGAAGCCCTTGTCATCCATTGAGAGGATGAAGCAATCCCAAGAACAGCGTAGTGCTCAACAGCAAGTCCACACCATTAAGAGAAAATTAATGGAATTTACTCAGAGACTTCAACCTATACAGGACGAGGCTTTCTAACTATTCACAGAGATCGAAATCCAAGGAGAAGAATTGGAGCAAGTCGTCATTGCATCTAAACAACGCTTAGAGGGACCTGTCAACAAAGTTGTTATCCAAGAGTAAGTTGAGTAGGAGGCCATGGCACATCAACAGGTCGATGTACATCAAGCCAAGCACAAGGATTTTGAGGCAAAATTTCCCAGAGCAGAGTGACTCGGGATGAGTCACATGTGAGTGTTGGGGGCCTGCTGGCCCTTTACCACGTGTTGAGGATCCTTGGATACTTTTGACCATTTTGGTACTTCGACGGGCTATCGAAGGCAGAGCACAAGAAGAATTGGATATCACAGGATATCGGTCCTTTTTAGGGATTTTTGGGTTTTGGGCTTATTTAACAGATATGGGGATGTCGGCCCATGGGTTTACCCATGCTTAGGCCTATTTTTAAATGTATAAATAGATGTCTAGGCGATGTAAGAAGTGGTATGTGTATGGGTATATGAGAAAAGAAGGGCATATATGTGATGTTGTGCTAAGTGTGAATTGTAAATGCTTCATGCATACTATGTTTGGACTTGCAAAGATAAGTGAAAGTCATCTGTAGTGCTTTGTGCACAGACTATGGAAGGATTTGTACTGTAACTCAAGGAAGGAGGATCTAGAGAGGTGTGCATATCTCCTATCCTCTATGGAGTAAGATCTCAAGGATCTGTGACTGTATTTGGTTGACTGAAGATAATAAAGAGAAGAAGAGTTGGTGAACGCAGCCCCAGGGTGGGGGTGAACCGTGTATATCCTGTGTTGTCGTGCTTTTTGTGATGTATTGATGTCTTTATGTGTTTACTTGCTTAAGTGATTTGATATAGATGAATGATAGATATATTTGTTGATTCTTTGTGCCTAATAATATGAATAAGTGCTAGATATAACCCATGTGAATGTGAATAGTGCTCGACTATACTAGATCTGGGTGAATACTACGATGCTCTGTGATTAATGTTTTACTGCGAAGTAGATACTGGTTAAATATTGAAGGATCATAATTTCTAATTGCTCTGTTAAGGTATTACAATCATAGATATGTGTCCCAGCTAAGGTTGCAGACATTGGAGTCCTACAACCACCACTTCCTCTACCTCGGGTGAGACTTCATCTTCTTCGCAACTGTTGCCGAAAGGGTCAGTAGTTAGGGTTTTGTTGGTGCGATGTTGTAGCTTTGAACCCTAGGTCTTCCCCCGTGCCAAAAATCAATGTCCTAAGACACAGGGAGAGGAGTAGGACATGTCTCGTGTTCCATATGTGAATGCAGTTAGCAGTTTGATGTATGCAATGGTATGTACTAGATCAGACATTGCACATGCAGTGGGAATTTTGAGTAGGTATATGTCAAAACCAGGGAAGGAGAATTGGACATCAATAAAAAGGGTTTTCGGGTATTTGCATGGAACTTCTAGCTATGGATTGTGCTACTAAGGAAGACCAGTATTGGTGACACATACTCCTCCCCAGACCCGCAGGTCGGGATCCACACAGGATCTTTTCTTTTCAAACACTGAGAGCTCGACTGGATCTTCTATTTCCCTTTCGGGAAATCTACCCACAACAACACCTTGAGGGAATTCTCCTCTATTTCGGGATATCAGATTTCGTGATTTCTTGAATCCCTTGGTCGAGCACCTTACCTATTCGACCTCAGAAACCCAAAATACTTAAACATTTGATCTTCCTGATGTCAGTTTCGGCTTTTCGGCTTTCACAAATTTGGGAGTTGCGATGTCATGCAACTCTACTCCTAGACTTCCAAAATCCCGAAACCTGAATTATCGAAATCCTGAAATCACCCTTTTAAGGAGATCAACGGCTGTGAACTCCCCCTTGATCCAACGATCAGTGCTATTTCGTGTACTGGGAGTTCAATATTCCAAAGCTCAAACTTTGTATCCTCTCCACCTTTCGGTCTCCGAAATCCTAAAATTCTGAAATGGTACTTCACCTCGTTGTTTCACAAACTCGACGGGAAGTCTCTTGTCCTTCCACGTGTCGCCTTCTATTCCTCGAGACTTCCGAAATGCCAACTCCTAAAAATTCGATACCTGAAATGCCGAAATGTTATTCTCACCGGGTCTTCTCCTTTCGCGATTTCGGGTTTCCGAACACCGAAATGCGTGAATGCCTTGTCCTCGGAACTCCCAAAGTTCCAATGGTCGAAATGTTGAAACCCCTACGATATCTTCCACGTGTCTTCCACGATGGATGGTTGTGATATTTTTGAGGTTTTATTTGAATCCTGGATTGATGCCACATGTTCTCCCTCAGATGGACGATCCTCGTCATTTTGCGATTTCGCGACTTGCGACCCCCAGTGACACAATCTCCTCTTTCAACTCCAATCCCCGATATCTGAAATCCCGATGGACTCTCGATCTCCACCATGTGTCCTCCATGGATGCACGGTTTTTATATTTTCGGGACTTCGCCAGGTGCGAAGTCGAAATGCTCACCTCTGTGAGTCCCGGTGTCTGAATCCCCGATGTGGATGATCTCGAGACACCTGTCCTCCTTCCAACGGATGGTCCAGATCTATTTCAGGACTTTCACCATGGAGTGTCCCAACCTCTTGTCCTTGAGACCTCTAAAATCCTGAACTCCGACCTTCCACTTCTCCGCTCTACACTGATGAGAATCCTTTCGAACCTCGAGTACTTGATGTGTCAAGACCCAAACTTGCAACTCGGACCTCCAAAGTCCAAAAATCCGAAATGATCTGATGGCCTCGGAAACCTTGATCAACGGTTGACGTTAACCTAGGCTATCCAAAGGATGGCTCTGTCCTGACCATTATCCCTCTCGCAGCTTCTGCAGATCCAATGATCCTCGATGTTTCAGGATTCTCCTCAAAGAATTTCGACCGTCCAAACTTTTCCTCAAAAAACTCTGATTCTAACTTGGCCTCTACAAGATGACCAAAGACTCCTCTTCTGCTCTTCAACACCTTGAAGGCACGAACTCTCCTGAGCTTCCTTCCTCAGATTCAAATCTCCTATGAGATTTCTGCACGCACTCCTTGCGGCACTCTTCAAATACATCTAAGTATTTGAGTTCTTTTGACTCTGTGCAACTCCCTGCGACAGTAGTCTTCAACTCTCTCTTTGGTTGATAAGTTCTGAACTTCCAACTAGCCTGCGCACACCTTGCATGGTTTATGTGCCTAACTTGCACTTCCACGGGAAATGAGAACAACGGTATCCCTCCTGATCTTTCAGATATGAACTCTGAATTCGTCAACGCACTCCTTGTGGATGCTCCACTACACTCCTTGCAGGAACTTTGACTCAAGAAGAGAAACAATTGAAACTCATTTCCTTACTCTCTCAGACTTCAAATACCCAACATGAAATCATACACACATAGCATAAAAGAAAATGTACAACAGAAAGAGTAAAACAACCATGAGCATAACATTCAACATGTATACACAGAAAGAATTAGAACACCATGAGTTTGAATCAAAGCTTCATATATTAATCTCAGAACTTATGTTCATGGTCTCTTCTACACATCTCTCTGCTTCTTCTCTTCTCTATGCTCTATGCTCAATTGGTAATGTTAATGTTACAAAATGATACAAGATGAGGATGTCTATAGTCAGTTTTACTCCAGCTCCTAAAACTGTCTAATCTAGAATTTAAATCTACCTACCTACATTAACTGCCTATAAATGCCTCAACATATTATGGATGAGAGTGGATTGCTCAAGATCTGTTTACAACATGGAAGTACACACTCTCTTAACTATTACATTAATGTTTGCGCATCCAAACTTTCAAAACAATTCAAACATTTTCAACATGTGCCAAAAATGAAATGGTGTTTGTCCCACGCTCGCTTGTTGCTGGCAATGCTCCTGCATCAATAGGACAGAGTGTTGGAAACACATGGCTTTTTGGATGCAGACTAGGCTGGAGATTTGGATCATAGGAGATCTACAAGCGAGTATGTGTGTTACCTGTTTGGAGGAGCAATCAGTTGGATGAGAAAAATACAGGTTGTAGTGGCACTTTCAACTATAGAAGTTGAATACATGGCAGCCACTCATGTAAGTAAGGAAGTAGTATGGTTACAAATATTGTGTTCAGGTATTGGGTTAGTATAGCAAGTTGTAAGGACAGATTGTTGTAGTCGGAGTGCAATTTTTCTGGCAAAGAACCCGTCTTATCATTCAGAGACAAAGAATATTCATATTCAATATCACTTTGTGAGAGACATGGTTGAAGAAAAGAAAGTGTTGTTGATGAAGGTGGACACTCTGAATAATGTTGCATATTCATTAACAAAATTTGTGAGCACTTAGAATTTCTCTTGGTGTAGAGGATCCATGGGCATTGTTTCCCTGGATTGTTGACTATATAACCTTGTAACCTCCTGTATGCAAAGAAAACAACAAGTGGGAGAATGTTGGGTATGTGTTATATTCTTTGGATAACCCTGCAAAACATTTTTCCTTGAGAAATGTGTCACATTTTTTGCCTCATTTTTCATGTCGCCTCGATTTTCATGTCCATTGTTGGGTGGTTTTTCGGCACATGGTTTTTGCCAATGGTTTTCTATTTCCAGTTAAGGAATTAGGGTTGTTGACTAATCCAAGTCATTGGGTTAGGGTTTTGGATGCCACTAGTTCCTATATGCATATTGTATTGTAAATAATGTATCACTATGAATGAATTTAGAGTATGTTGGTTTTCCCGGCTTGGGTTTCTAGGGGAAAAATCTATGTGTAATGTGTGTATTTTCCATTGTATTTTTTTTGTTCTTTTACTGAAAATTTGCTTGCATCAAATATTGTACAAGGTTAAAATCTACATTCAACAATACCATATTGTAGACCATTTTTCCCTACAACACTTCCATCTTGCATTCAACCAATAGGTTATTAGTGCTTTCTGTACAATATGCTTTTATTGTAATATTTACAAAAGCTTATAAAGTGATTTTAGAATTGTGTGCATTTAAAAATTCAATCACAGCTATCAAACCATTTATTAATTGGAATGAAATTAAAATTTCCTTTATTATTTGCAATGAAATTATCATTTCATCCACATGTATTTTCAGAAATTATACTTTCCTTTTCCTAGCAATTATTACTATGTTTCCTTAACAGAAATTTCATGTAGTCAATGCTCATGTGACTAATTGAATTGCAACTTTCCTGTTGCAATGTCTAACAACTCCTGAAATGTTCCTAACTCCATGAGTTAGTAATAATTGTGACATTTCATTTGTTAGCATAATCATTTCCATTAAATATTGTATGTACATGCATTCATTCACAAAAATGCATTCAACAAATGCATTCAAGAAAAAGAAACTCAATTATGTATGAGTGCAACTCTACCACTTACACACTATGCATGAGTGCAACTCTCTATGCATATTTATTCAATGCACCCTTGCATTAATTTCATAATTCCATTTATTTAAGTGGTGCATTCCACCATGGTGAATTGGAAAGTCTGACTAATGCCTCGCCACATCCGCCATACTCTTCATATTACCTACTCAACTATTTGGATGCCTTCCTTTTCAACCTGAACACTACAACGAGAATATAATTATGTGGTGTTCATTATCGCTAGCAAAAAGGTTGCATTCCAAACAATAATTATAAGTAGGAAGTTCATTGGATATTGTGTGGCACGTATCCTTTCCATAATCAACCATGACATGGTCTCATACATGACTAGCTTTGATGGCATCCATTCCTATAATAGGATCATACCCCTTTTTATTGCTTTGGTTATTAGATCATAACCAATATAACATGGCATGCTACTATGTCATGTGTATGCATTCAAAAACTAAACATATTTTAGAATTATCTCATGCCTTTAGCCTTTACCACACCTAGTGGAATATCATTTTTATTAATGCATTCCAATTATACAATAATGTCATAAAATAAACTCTAGTTGATGAAATTCTTACGTAATTCCCTTCAACAATTTTTGCAGCATAAGTACATAAAATTCATACCTGCATATTTTCCTTTGAATAAATTTGATGCTACCTGACAAGCTGGTATCAATAGCATATTTCTTCATATGGGTGTCTTCCATATGAAGCAACATTATCGACAACACTTGCAGCCATACAATAACTCCCTCTTTCCTAGCATAAAATCCACCATTAACAACTTTCATCTTCATATACATAACAATAGACTACCCCTAGTCATAACATGTTTTATATATATGTATATGTTCATGTGTGTGTGTGTGTGTGTGTGTGTGTGTGTGTACACCTGAAGCCATACAATAAATCCCTCTTTCCTAGCATAAAATCCACCATTAGCAACTTTCATCTTCATATACATAACAATAGACTACCCCTAGTCATAACATGTTTTATATATATGTATATGTGTGTGTGTGTGTGTACTAAAAATATACATCCTTAATGCATATTTATATGTACTAAAAATGCATCTTTAACATGCTCATGAATGCATTTTCATTCTGATTTATTGTGCTAAGTATGGTTGTTTAGTAGGCCACATCATAATTGTTGCTACAGTAATTGCAACAACTTATGCCATTATTCACAATTCTCTTTGTTGTGTCATGGTCGTCCTCAATTTCCTAAATTTATGCATCCCTTTTGTGCTCTCACTGTAATCATTGCACATGATTATTTATGCCTTGACCATCGATAGAGACACACTACCTGGTGTCCCCAATTATCCCACATTTAGGCAGCTTCAATTACATGTTGCTCTATAAGTCCTCAAAGAGACTATCCCAGGATCTGTTTTGTAAACGACTTAAATGAAATTCAAGTCTTATAGGTCCTTCTGATCTCTTTTCGTTTCATCAATATTCATTGTCTTAACCTCAACCTATCATCTCCTATTATTTCTCACATTTATGGATCAAAACTTTGGTTTCTCATCTCTTGGTTACAGTATTCTTTGTAAGATCGTGGACAAGTTGTATTTGTGGTCCTTCTATATACAGAATCGGGCTCCAAACTACTTACCTTTTCCCAAGAGACTAAAGGTTGTGACCATGAATTTGTGTGAGGGTGCTAACTGGACCTTCGGTGCCAATTCTCCAAATTTGAAATTTGTTGCCCCATATGAATACAGGCTCGAATCATGCACTTAATACCAAATGGAGAATATATATACACACACACACACACACACACACACACACACAACGGAATTAAACCTCATGTACTTAATCCTTATTATCTTGTGACTTCGTTGGACCAAAGGATAGTCCTTAGACACCTTTTCGCATTTGACCAGAAGTGGTTTTAGAAACCACAAATGAAAACCTGAGTTGGCATGGGTTCAACATGTGTCTCACCCAAATCCTCTGGTATCAACCTTTCACATTTTGAGTTGTCAATAACATTCGTGCAATTTTGAAATGTGAATGCCCTGATGACCATCGATCTCGTTCCAATTCGATCTGATGATTGGTAATACCCCTAGATTAATGACATAGATCTTACTCTGGTTTTAGATCTAACAATCCCAACTTCTTCTCTCATAGCTCGATGAGTACAGTAGCCCTTCTTCTACCCTGAACAAATTCTAAACTTTTGTCAACTCTGGTGTATAATCAATTTTCCTCGATATGATTCATTGATCATAAATTTGATCAATGAATCCTGCATTGCTCCCTCCATGACTTCGATGGGACCAACTGTAATCTAATTCAAGGATGGATATTATGAGACTTACACACTCAGTTTTTCATCCATAGACACCTGTAACTCGATGTCAACCATACTCTCCTCATTTGGAACTTGCAATCACCCTGCAAAGCAATACATGCACAGATATTTATGTGTAAAGAATTATACAAGGGTAAGGGTTTACACAGTTCAGTTGACTAACACTCAAAATAGAGTGTATCTTCTCTTCATTCATTAATTACAACATATTGTACGTCGATTTACAAAACATCCTTTCCTAACTTGGCCTAATTACATTCAGTAGGCCTCTCCTCTCTCTGGCCTAATTTCTTCGATTAATGGCCTCTCTCTTCTATAGGATTACAATATTTTAAAAGAGAGGACCTTGAAACCAGATCAGCTTCATATCCACTCAACGCTTCTATTATCTCTCTCTAGATCCACAAATCCTCAAAATCTTCAATATCCCCAAAATATCTCTAGGATCTCTCATTTCCCTAAGACCTCTCTAACTTACTCAATCTCTCGAATCTATTTTAAAAAACCTAATTACATTTTAATAATTCGAACTTAATAAACAATCTTCTAGAATTCCTTAGAAACATACAAAGTTCAATAAATTAATGAACTAGGGAATCCTCTCCCTAGGCAAATCAAAGACCACTTAGATTTTGTCAAATGTACTTGACCTTTTAGGCAGGATGTTCCTGCATCAGACTCCCAAGGTTGAGATGTTTCATTATCTCATGATCATGTGCTTTCAAAAGATTCATCCTTATCTTGTCCTCCAGGGTCCTAAAATTTGTTTTGTTGCTACTCACATTGTCTGTTGTCTTACTACTTTATCTTTTATTAAGACTTACTATGTTGTTTTTCAATTGCTTTGTTGATGTAATCACTCTCATCCATCTGCAGTTTTTGGACGATGGTACTTCTTCCTCCCTAGTATCACCATCTATACTTCATCATTAGCTTCCATAACCTATAAATTTCCATATCCAGCTCTATGCTTTGTTGGTATTCACCCCTGCTATAAATTTGTTGTTGCAAATCTTCAAAAAAAAATAGTGTGGTTGCTTTCATATCCTCTATTGTTCATCTTGTTGCAATAGCATATTCACTATTGTTCTTAATGTTTTGATGTCCATGGGAATACTCTTTGACATCTGTAACTGCCTTCCAGAGATGTCTTCTAGCTTTCTCTTCTCCAAAAATGGTTGAGACATCTAGTTGTCCCTCCATTCTTCTTGCTTCTCTATAGAAGACTGACTAACTTCAGGTCCTTCATCCTTGTTTGTATCTACACAAGAAATAAACATGTCACAACAAACAAATTGTTGTACCAATACTTCATCGTCAGTCAAAAGGATGATTGTGAATCCTTCATGTCTTTTTTTCTTGCTCAGGTAGTTTGCTACTCCCTCTGGTACACAAATTCGTCTTTGAACTTTTGTGTCTTCTTTGAAAGTCTCCTAGTTACATTCATAGTCATTGTCTTTCAAGAAAACTCTTTGTTCTGCACAATTTTGTTGTATATGTAGCAGAATCTAATCTTCACAAGGAAATCCTTTGTCTTGTTCCTTAAACTCTTCTCTTCCCATGCTGCAATTAATCATCCTTATGTCTGCAATTGTCATGTAGTCTTCAGTTCTTACATCTTACATATTCTAGTTGTATTTTCTCTTCTTTATAAATCTCATTTCCTAAGAAATTCTTCTAACAACTCAATCTCTTCATTTCATCTTGTAAGCATTGCATATAAGTGCATATATTCAACTTCCCTTTAGCTATCCTTATGAGCCAAATCTCCTTTTCTCTATGTAGCAACAATCTTCTCTAATTGTCTCTCATAAATATCCTTGTTCAATCGTGTATGGTCGCCCTCTTGGCTATCCTTATGAGACAATGTTGTATCATACTCCATCTTTAGAAAAAAATCACGACTTTGTCCTCTCTTAGGGATGTAAGAATACATTTATTTTTCTTCCTTCATCTTCAAAACAGTTTCAGATGACTTCCCATCACATGCAGATCCTACAACCAAACATAAAATATTAGTTTTAAAAATATTTGGTTGTTCATCCTCAATTGATCCTTCTGTCAACATATCCTCACATTGAACTGAACTCTCCAAAGAGTTCATGAGACTTCCTGCAAGTCTCTCATATTCACCAAGGATATCTCCTTGCTCTAGTTCACAAAAGTGAACTTATTCCTTTGTCAACGACCTCTATCTGAACTCAAATCCTATGAATTCCTCATTCTTCACCCAAGCACCCAACCTGTGCTCCAAGATCCTCAAGATTTTCCTCAATTGCTTCATAAACAATCGCATCACTGGCCACTTGAATTTCTTCACTCTCCATCCTTATCTTTGGTTCTCTTTCATTTTCTTCTGTAGCAACATCTCTATGAAATTGAGCCTCTCCTTTAGCTCATTCATTTCTCTGTCATACTCTTATTGACTCATCCTCCTTCTCATGCCATTTTCTTTGGAATATTTTTTCCCGCGGTTGTGGCTTCTCTCTGAACCCATGCAATGACCATCAATATCCATTGTCTTCATATTCCTGTAACTTTACTTTGTCCACTTGTGGACTATACTCAAGCCTCTATCTCAACAAGTCTCCATACCTGCCTTTCCATACCTCATCAATCTATTCTCATTGAGCTTGACCTTTTGGTACCTATGGTTATTCCTCATAGAACCTCTTGAGCAACCTTTGTTCCTCTTGGCTTTTGTAGTTTCCACTTCTCTTTGAGAACATTTAACTTGTCCTCCTCATTCCAACCTCAACTGAAATTTATCAAGTTCTTGCCACAATTTTCTCCAAGAGCTCAAATGTTCATCTCATGCATTCAAGAACAAAAATGGTTTCATGTTACATCCTTCTAGTTGTTTGTTGTTATCTATTGTCTGCTTCTACCTGCAAACACAAATTCTCAAAACCAGAGTTAATATAAAACACATCATTCAATACCTTCAAGATGTTTTCATGATCTTATCTTCCAAATCTCTTCATTTGAGTGGACAATTTTCTATCATAATTTTCCTCTTCTAATCCCCCTCATGCATTCAAATCAAGTCCTATGTTAGTTGTATGCTCATTCTTCTTACAACTTCACCTCTAGTCTCCTTTCAAAGTAAAAAGTTATCTTTGCTCAATAACTTTTAGAATACCTTTGTATTTCTATCCTCCAAAGGAAAACTCTCTTATAATAAATTTCCCTTGTATTTATGACTTCATCACTATGTCTTCAACCTATGTCTTGTAGTTCAAGAGCACACCTATTCTGGATTTATTCTCTAAGGAAAATCTCTCCAATTCCTTTACTAACATGTGGATGAGCAGATTAATTTTCCTTTGCATCAGTGCCATTGTAATGATTCCTGCAACATTCAAATGAACAATTGACTTGCTCTATTACCAAATTATAGAGACACACTATCCCACAATTAGGTAGCTTCAATTACACCCTTCTCTATAAGTCCTCAAAGAGATTGTCCCAGGATCTATTCTGTAAACGAATTAATTGAAATTCAAGTCTTGTAGGTCCTTCTGATCTCTTTTCATTTCATCAAGCTTCATGCTCTTAACCTCAACCTATCATCTCCTATTTATGTGTATAGATATTTATGTGTAAATAATCATACGAAGGTAAGGGTTTACACAATTAAGTTGTCTAATAGTTGAAGTAGAGTGGATATTCTCTTCATTCATTAATTACACCATATTGTACATTTATTTACAAAACATCCTTTCCTAACTTGGCCTAATTACATTCAGTAGCCCTCTCCTCTCTCTAGTCCTCTCCTCTCTCTCTCTGGCCTAATTTCTTCGATTAATGGCCTCTCTCTCTTCTACGGGATTACAATATTTTAAAATAGAGGACCCTGAAACTAGATCAGCTTCATATCCACTCAACACTCCTATGACCTCTCTCTAGATCCAAAAACCCTCAAAATCTTCAATATCCCCAAAATATCTCTAGGATATCTCATTCACCCTAAGACCTCTATAACTTATTCAATCTCTCGAATTTGTTTTAAACAGCCTAATTACATTTTAATAATTCCAACTTCATCAACAATCTTCTAGAATTCCTTAGAAACATACAAAGTTCAATAAATTAATGAACTAGGGAATCCACTCCCTAGGAAAATAAAACACCCCTTAGGTCTTGTCAAATGTACTTGACCTGTTAGGTAGGATGCTCCTGCATCAAGCACTTTTCTAGCCAATCCACTCTTGGCTACCTTTGTATTTCCAACCACATACTATGTTGACATTAATCTTCAGCATTCATCATTTTTTGGGTCCCTCTGACCTAACTCATACCTGACCAAATTACATATTCAACCATGCTCTGTTATTGATTTTGGTTCTTCAACATTCATTTACTTTAATGGACCAAATTGTTTCAACTTGCCTCTTTTTTAGTCACTGCAGCTCTTTTGGTTTCTTTCACTTTCCCTTGTGGTTTCTTGAACTTTCCTTCTCTTTTCTTAGCCACCAAACTCAAACATGACTTACATAGTCAATTATCTAGCATGTTGCAATGTTGTGCATATGTCTTCTTCTCCAGCTACATAGAATTGACTGGAAGTAATTAACATTGCTTTTGTTTTCCATCATAATTTCCAGTGATACTTCCAACCCATGGAGTGTCACCCATGGTTATTTTCCTCTTGAGATGGGTTTGTTGCATATGCCATCTCTTTCCATTCCAAAGTAAGCATATGACCATTTCCTTCTTCGTGGTTCCTTATTGATTCCCTTTAGAAATCACTTCCATGCTTGAGTATTTTTAATTTTCCATCCCATTCTACTTTGAAAATGTACTCAGTTCTTTTGAGTTGCACCCAACATTCTCCATAGCATCAACAATCATTTTCATTGTTGTCACAGTTCTTTGAGTGTTGCAATAGACTCAAGATAAATTGCCATTCACCTAGTGGTATCTTTCCATTATCTTCTGTTAATACTTAACTTTATCTAATTTTGGAATACTATGGGATTTATGTAATGCCTTCCCCAGAAGTAAGGATATACAACTCCAAAACCAATCTACACATGATGCATTTCTTATGCATCTGTTGGAACTTCTTTAGTATGCACACACCTACATTACTTCACAATGAAGTTTTGTCATACAACAATGCTTCCATTACACTACTTTGATAACAATCATGGAGGTGTTATCTCTAAAACTATAGGACCGATCCTTGGAGATGTTGCCCTTATCTCCACGTATACACCAGGTCCCTTTTTATCATAACACTAGCACCTGGACTAGCCATTCCTTTCTGAACAATTATTCCCACAAAGTACTTCCTTATATGTACCCTGGTATCCTCCAGAGTGAATGGAACTTCACTATTTCATCCATTAAATGATCTACTCTTACACTCATATTCCACTAAGAAGTTTGATGAACATGAGTGAATTCCTTATAGTTGATTCCCAAGCCTTCATGTCTGCACCTAGATTCATATCTCAACATTATTCATCCCTAGATTTTGGTCATCATGAGGGTATCCTTGACATAGCACTCTTTCATGAATGTCTCTACTCATCCTTAACTAATTCACATCCTTTTACCCACTATCTAAACCACTTTTCATGAACCTAATATTTGCATCTCCACTTGTACCATTGTGCATGCATTAGCATGAACTGTAGATGGGCTTTCTTACTTAGCATCTACAATTGATATACATATTTGGCAACTAGATTTTTCTTTTCCATATCACAGTTCCATTGAAGTATTCTATATTACTCTCTCATTATTGACATCTTCAGTTGGTAGCTTCCTCAATCAATCATTCCACATTTGATATTCCCATTGGCATCTAAAATTATTCTTCAAACAAGAATTTTATTAGGGTTTCCTATGTTGCTCATTGAACCCAATAATTGATCTGGAAACTTCTTAAAGAAACCAAATGTTCATTTTGAAGATATGTCTTTGTTCTTCTGTCTCTTATTTGTATACATTTGTAGACATCTCTAGCACTTCCTCTATTTTAATTGTAACCATAACATCTGAAAACATGCATACAACAACATTTGTTAGCTAAAACCACAATATACAATTCTAGTAGCATATACACAATTTTGCCCCTTATGGTCATTAGAAATTTTTTTTATGAATTCATGTGAATTATGTTTCTCATATCCCAATTCTTGGTGATTACATGATTTCTTATGTTCCATACCTTTCCAATGACTATTTTCTAGCTCAATTCTGAGTTTTGAGCAGAAAGTTATAGTCATTTGGTTATTACCCAAAAACTCCTTCAACCAGGTGCAATTTTTAATTGTGTTTAAGAATCTATGTACCTTCTCTTTTGTAAATTTAACAAGAACTCAATTGGGTTCCTTAATTATCATATTTGGTCATTTTGGCCAAGTTTCATCTTTACCTGAGCTACAGGCTGCTAAATATAGCATGTTGAAGTTTAAGGTCAATATACCTTTTTAGCATGGAAAGCTATAGGTATCTTCTATGTCCTCCTGTGCATTTTATGTGCCCAAATTTCTATTTTCACTCTCTTTTTGTCTTCTATGGATCAAGATATTTCCATATATTTCTCATGTGCCTTAATCTGATTTCGGAGTAGGAAGTTATGGCCCTCAGAAGTTAATCGGGGCTTAAAATTTACTCTCCACTGCTTGGGTTGTAAATATCTCATCCTAACTTCGTTTGACGAATGGTTTACACCATTATAAATCTCTCTCTAAGATATAATATTTGAAATGTAGACACTATGTGTCCTATAAGGACATACAGTTTTTAATTTGACTTCTCAAAAACATAATTTAGGCCTCCGAAAATGGCCTGTGAGTTGAACACCTGGAAAAACACTTTAATTTTCTGGAAAAAGTCATCACTTTCTAAGAATTTAGCTTACTGGGATGATGAAGTGGTTTCTCGAGTCCACCTGGTGCCTTGAGGTGGCACCATGTCAACTCCCTTTCACACTTGGCCTTGCCATGTCAACTTGCTCTACTTTCCGTTACCTTCTCCTTTATTTATTGGTGTGCACAAAACTGTATTTTCAGTGCCTACAAACCTTGGTTTCCAACATGGCACCATATCATTGGTTTACAGGAATGGGAGGGCCCCATACCACACCCATTCATCGTGTGTGTTAATATTCCCATCAATTGGATCTAACAGTCGTGGTGCACGAAGTTTCGACAGCGATCGACAACCCACATCACATTGCGGGTCCCCCCGACCTGTCGATCATTAACCAAGAGGAGGAAGGGCCACAACACCTAACCAAGTTTAAGGTCATGGTGACATGCCATTCCCTAGTGCATTATGTCCCCATAGCATGTGGTTAATGTAACCACCCCGGACCCTCCCCCGCAATTAATGTGGGGTTGTCATGTGTTCAGATTTTGGGGTTCCGTCGGGTAGGAAGGAGATGCCCTCCTGTGGCACCAACTCACATGCCACCTATGCTACCATGCCACCATGTCCCTAGACACCGTGGAAATTCATGTCACCACTCATCCAAGTCATCTAACACATACCCTCCATGTCAGGTTGACATCATGGTACGGAACAATTCCCAAATTTTTCCAATTCCATTTATTTTCGAATTTTTCCCAATTATGCCCAAAATGCCCAATTCGCAATTATATTTTATCGACCACCATTGAAGCTCTGTGTATAGTTAAATATGACCAATTTTTTCCCTATGTATACCAAATTAACATTAACACACGAAATTTGTCCTCCTACACTTTGAATTCTCCATACTTTAACTACGGGATTTGGGGCTTTTCCCAATTTCATCCAATTTAACCATGGACACTCTGAAAATGCATAATTTCGACCAATTTCACCTAAATAAATGCTAATTCCACCTCTGCAACAACCAATTTATTGCATGCACAGTCGGTTGACATTCCTAGGCATGAATTTCCTTCAATTCTCTTATGGAATTGGGAATTTATGTCAACTCTTCCATGATTTCCATAGTAAACTCAAAATTTGGCCATTATAGCCCGAAAATGCCTCAATTAGAGATTGAAATTGATTGTCTCTAATTTCCTGGGCTCGATTAGATCTCCTAGGGGGGAGATCTAAATCATGTAATTTTTAAACCTGTGAAGTAAAGCAATGCATATAGATTCTTAAGCAAAACAGAATTTAATCAATGGCTCATACACAGAGTACACAGAGATTTTATACCGGAAATCCTCAACTGGGAAAACCTTTCTTATATTCATTATCGAATTTCACCATTCACCATACAATATATACAATGTTTTTAGGTATTCCGTAGATACCAAAACCCTAATCCCTTAATCCGGAATTAATTTAGTAAACCGCTAGAAATAGCAAAAACCACCCAAAAAAAAAATCGAGGCGTTGCACGTAACCAGGGGGGACATACCTACCGCCCCCCCTGGGACCCCCCTAGGAAAGAACCTAGCACACATGACACAGGGATCACTACTAGAGGGACTGTTACACATAGTAGTTGAACCTGACGCGCCCACACACACACATGCAAAGAATATAACACATACCCAACAATTCTCTCAATTTTCCCATGAAATTATTCCCAATTTCACTATAATATTTTTTGTCAAACAATTGCAAACGTGCTCTTTCTGACATTCTATCAAACTACTTGCATGCTTACTCTGCAAATTTCAGCTCTGTGCTTCGTTAATTGGCTCATCCAGGCTCGGTGTTGAAAACTGGAGCTCTAATACCACTTTGTAACATCCCCAGCTCCCTACTGGGAAATGCCGCCTAAAAATTTATGAAACTCTGATACCAATAAAATTAAAAAAGAATTATTTGCACATGAACATAGTTATGAAGAATAATAATAGCATACACAACAATAATTCAAAAATATAATTAATAACAGAGATTCCATAACAGAACATCACAACTCATAACACAGTATTTACAGAACCACATAGAGACACTTATATTTTGTGAATTAAACACCAAATGCATGTGAACCTTCCACTTTCCTCCCAGCCATAGACCACACTACTTATAAATCTCAGCAATGGGTCACCCCCGAGATGGGGCTAAACTCTACCAAGGAAAAGGGAATCCTAAACGAGGCTAAGGTCTCTCAAAAAGCATCAAATCTCATACTTAGGTGCCAACTCTAGAAAATAGCCTACTGTCCCTCATCCCCCACATGCATGTCCCACCCCAGGAAGTGTGCCCCTTCTCTGCTCAACAGTCCTTTGGTTTCCCCACTTCCCTTCCGGGGATTCAACAACAGGTCGGACAGGGAGTCTCAGAGCCCTATAGATATAGCTTGGAACCTTGGGAATCAACTCCCATCAATTCTCTCACCTGGAGATAATGCTCATGGTCCTAAAAACCTGCTTCTTCAAAAACCCAAGGTCCTAACAACCCACCTCTTCAATAGAAGACGGGCTTGACAACCCGCTTTTGCAGTCCAATTCTACCCAAAAAAATGCTCCCAAACTTTCCCAATCCAGGTATGACTGCATAGTACGTATTTCATGTACGGAGGATGGGAAAAATCCCCCAAAATAATGATGAAGGAATGAATTGTATTTCCAAATTTATGTGCATGTGCCTTATGTGACACTTGGCACCCTACATATTAACTTTGTCCCCTACATGTAATTCATTGCCCCTCTTTTGGGAACTTAGGATAATATCTTATCATAAGACTTATGAAATTTTAGAAATAATATTATATTATTTTGTAGGCTTAAGTCCCTTGATTTATCCCCTTAACCTTAGACTCTTAGGCCCCATTTCCCCTTCTAATGGATTTTATCCCCCCATACTCTTTTTTCTGGTTGGTCTACATTGGTGGTGTGATTTCCGTTAAGAGTATGGTTGATTACATGTTACAATAATAGGCCCTCTAGCCTTTTAGCATCTAGGCTCTCCAACCTAATAATCACATAGGCACTTTTACCTATAGCATCATGTCTCACCATCCTATAATCATATATTTACAATTACACTAGGGATTAATCTGGGGGTATTACACTCTTTTTCATCAAGTAAGTCAACATGTGGATTCTCTTGAGCTATTCTTAAGCATTATTTTCATGTAGCTTTATTTTTTTCTTTCTTTGTTGTGAGTCTATATGAGTCTTTCATGGAGTCCTTTAATCTCAACACGGTTTCTTTGCTAACTTCGCTATACAAATCCAAGATTTGAGTGTTGGATGCATTGGTTGGGTCAAAAATTACCTTGGGGTTTATTCTTGGTTCTCCCTCTATTCTAAAGGATTTAAAGATTTTAGGTTTCTTTTCCTTTGGTTGTTGATCTTTAGTATGGATTTTTGTTTTCTCTGACCCATGTGTTGTCATCTTTAGTGTCTTTGGGGTCGGTTGTTGGGGTCGTATTGATCTAACTAGTTTTTTTCTACAGGTTCATCGATTGATGGATTAGTAGTAGTGTGTAGAGTGGTGTGAGTGAGTAATGTGTGTGTTGTGGATTGGTTCTTTGCTTGATCTTACTACTCTGACTACTCTTGTTGTGTCAGATTCATGGTCAAATAGTCCATCGGACTTGGTTTTGTTACTTGGTAAGTTTTGTTTGTACCCCAATGGTTTTTCTATGATTTTATCTTTTATTATCATGTCGGTTGGTTGATCCTTGGGTGGCTTCTTGTCTATATGTTTATTATATTGCTTCGTCGGGTCTGTAGGGTTGTCATTTTGTTGTTCAGTATGGTTTCCCGATGACTCTCATTGCTCATTCCCTTGGCTTGATTGTTGTCTTGAATTAGACTATTGCCATTCGTCCCTTGTGGCAAACTGTTGTTATTCATTCCTTGGAACTGGCTTTTTTTACTTGTTCCTTGGTCCTAAATTTTGTTACTTGTTCCTTTGGCCTAATTTCTATTGTTAATTCTCTGAGTCCAACTATGCTGAGATTTCTTGGGCCACCTAGGTTGGTGGGAGCATTGGTGATTTTAAAGTTAAGTCGATTAGAGATTGATGTTCCTTAATATTAATTTTAGTTGGTGTTTCCTTTTTGGTTTTGCTTGGTCCAACCCACTTGGGTTTGCTTATTCCTAGTCCAGTCTTGGATGTGCTTGATTCTTGATGTTCATCTTCTTGGTGTTGTTTTTCTCCTGTAATTTTCATTTTCCTTTCAACTTTGATTTTTTTTTTACTTCTTCGAGAAACATTTATCTTGCTTTCCCGATTATTTCTACAAAGGTGGGTCTAACACTCGACTCAAGAATTTGTTTCTTCATGTATGCTTGTTTCCTTGTTGAATTACCTTTTTTTGTTGTTTATGCAAGAACTTGCCAAGCCACATTATCTAGTTTCTTTTTCATTTTAGGGTCTTCAAATTCAATATCAATGATGCCCTACATGATTTATTTCTAATTGAGTTATACAACTACCCCAGTGGCTTCAATTAGTGCCTTGTCTTGCTCTAGTTGCTTCTTCTTAGTCAAATTCTTCTTTCGTGATATCACTGGGGTGTCTTTGTTGACAAAAAAAGGTATCGTGTACAACTCATATTCTTTCTCTCATTCAAACTCTCCATTTTGAAGTGGAAAAATGATATCATCACCTTCTGTTGTTGTGGTCGAGGGAATTGAAAAAGCACAAGTCAACTGGGATTCAAGTTCCTGAAAAAATTCTTTGACAGTCAATTGATAGTTCAGATCCTCTGGTTGTTCAATTGTACCATCTTCATACCATATTCTCATGGTGTCCAATTTTAACTAAATGTGTGTCAATGGGGAAAGTGTTTGATGGATCTTTTGCGTTATCCTCAAGCAGTGTGAAACATTATTGAGGGTTTTTACCCATTTTCTAAACATATAGTCAGTGGATAGACTTTTAGTCGATCCCTTCCAGCCATTGGAAAAACATTGGAAGTTGGTAATTATAGGCGCAATTGTATTTGTGAATGTTGTCTCCTTGACTAGACAGATTTGCCTCATGGCCAGCCATATAAGTAGTGAAGGGAATCGAATAGCCTTTCCTAATCTTTGGCATTCTTGATCATCTGTTCTAATCATGTCCACTAGCTGATCCTACTAGTTGAATATTATCCCATGCTTAACTATTTAATCAATGGCCTCCAACATGTTCAATTTAACATCTAAAGGTTGACCAGTCAGTCAGACAAAGTGATACTATGATGCAATCCCACTTAACATGTTTCTCTTGAACTTGATTGATCAACACTCCCTTTGAATTATTTTCATTGTCCAACCCTATGAATTCATGAATCCATTTAGTCGCATGTGTTGTCATTGGCACACATTCTCCCTTGTGTGGAAACCCCGTAATTCTATGGATCACTCTAGTTGTGCATGGAACTAGTCGATCTAGCCACAGAATCCCTTCATGATATTAATCAAGTGTAAACTTGATTGCTTCTTCCTTCCATCCCTGGAAGTCAGCTATTTGAGGGGTACCCATGTGTTCTCCATTTGTACTTTTTCCAAGAATAGGGTTTATTTTTTCCACTTGTCTGCAACTCTGCCCCAACTAGTAAAATTGGCCCAATTTTTGTTCCAAAACAATTCATCAATCTTGTCTTGTCATATGTTATTCATATGCATCTCGAGTTCAATTTGTGTCATTTTATCAATATTTATTTTGGTTTGAGGTTCAACCAGGACCTCGCTTGTTTGGATTTTACCTAGAATATTTGGCGTAATTGCTTCACTGGTTATGGTGTTGCAACTTGCTTAGACTAAAAGTGCTCAATGGTAGAGGTTTCTCGGTCTTCTATGTCACAATGGTTGATTTCTCTCATAGAAAATATGGATATTGTGCATTGATCTTATCAATTCTTTCTATTTAAATCAATTTTTCGACTAAGTGCATTAAAATCGTGAGCAAAAGTCTCATATCTGCATCCTTATTTATTATTTGCATTCATTAAATTTCTTATGTGTGGATGTTTTTCATGGTTGACATTGTCTTTGTGGTTGACTATGGTCAATTTTCTGGCTGGCTTGATTCATTTGATCACTTTTCCTTGATCATTTGATCAGTGAAATCAATTATCTTTGCTCGATGGATTCCATCAACATAGTCAATTTGTTTGTATTCATTGAGTCTATTGGTACAATCAATTATTTCCCTTGGTTGATTAGAGCATCCCAATCGATTATTTCGACATGGTAAATACATCTTGCACAGTTGATTTTCTAAAAAATGTTTATTTTGTTTACTTGCTCATTTAGTCACTCACTTGATTTCTCTTTTGCTTTCTTCTCTAATAGTTTCTTGAGATCCTTGGGATGTTGTTGTGGATTTATTTTTGGGGTGTTGAGTTGATTCATTGGCCACTTTTTTTTACGCTTGAATCCGTCAGGATCGAAAAAACAACCTCACGAGGATATGAATCCTCCTACGTTTTTAAAGAGGTGGTACTCCTCTTGGGATAAAAGATATATCAGTGATATCTTATATTAGGAGAATACTAAGGAAGAAAACCCTAGATATTTATCGCTTGAAATTATGAAATTATATGGTTCTTCAATAACCTAATATGATCTTTGTATGCATCAAGAAGTCTTTAAACAATTGAAAAGATTGAAGGAGGACTTCATCATCAAAATTTCTTTGTTGTCAGCATCACACACACAATCTTCTTAATCATATATAAATGCATCCATGTCTTCCTCACAAAAAATAGGAGAGAATACTTTGATCAGCTCAAATAATTTTAAAAGAGTACTACTATCAAGATCAAAAGAGAATTTGATAGGTCAATCTCAAATACCTCATACTTAAAACTCAAAGTTACAAGATACAGTCGAAATCAACCCCAAAGCAATTCTTTGTGGAGTTTTATTCATGAAATATGTTCTTCATTACAAAACCTTTGAAAATCATGTATATGGTTGTAAATAATCCATGATCATACAATAAAGATATTTTGGAAGAATACAAGAAGAACACTCAAGAACTCAGCCTTGTGCCCAATTCAGATACTCAAGCATAAAGCTATGAGAAATGGTGTAGAAGAATAGAAAAAGTGGAGAAGATGGAGATCTATTTTCTTTTATCATAATTTTGGTTGTGTATTCATGGATGTAATTTATTCTTCCTCTGATCTTCTACCCTGCCCCTCTGACAATTCAGATCCTTGGACCCTTTGATGAAGACCCTCTTCTCTTTTTAAGATGAGATTTTCTAACTACTTGAGTAGTTAGGGTTTCTGTCTTCTAGAAATTCTCGTAAAAGTTTATTCTTGAAACATTCCATTTGATTAATTCCTCATTAGGTCCTCATTAATTAAAATATATCATCAATATATACATATCTAAAATGGGTCCCTTTTCTTTTTTAATAAAAGTTTATAAATAAACTTTTATTTTCACTATTTAATTCATTTATCGTTTAAAATAGGAGGACTGTGTTTTTATTTTATGGAAATTATAATCAACTTTGTTAGCCATGTAAATCACTTTTGATTTTATATTCATTTTCTTATCTTTCCAACGATATAAATTTTGCACAAATTCGTCTCCCGGATCTCAAGATATGAGCTCATGAAGTTGAGTTGTCACAAATGCCCATTAAAATATAAGCTGAGTGATATTTTACTTTCTGTGGAAAATGTAGAAACCTTCAGCCTTTTAAACCTATACCATCATCTTCTATGTTGAAATACATTTCCAACTGTATAAATTTTGTGCGATTCCGATACCCGGAGCTCAATTTATGGCCTCTGCAAGATTAACGCTCAGCCACCATCAATCAAAACTGATGGGTGTTGTTGGGTATTTTACCCTACGGACTAGTAAGCTAGGGTTCTAAGCCTACATGCAGATCATGACCCTTCAGATTTAATCTTTATCCTTCTACCCAAAATCTCAACCCCTTTTCTCAGGCAAACACAGTAAGAATGAA